>CM042387.1:21667955-21820455 GCA_023634145.1 Thymallus thymallus
ATCTGAAGTCCAAGGTGTAGAGGGTGAACAGGAAGGGGGACAGGACCGTTCCCTGGGGGGCCCCTGTGTTGCTCACTCCCCGTTCTGACACACAGCTCTGTAGTCGCACAAATTGTGGCCTACCGGTCAGGTAGTCCGTAATCCAGGAGACTAAGGGTGCTTCCACTTTCATATTCTTCATCTTCTCACCCAGTAGCAGGGGCTGAAGGGTTTTGAAGGTACTAGAGAAGTCAAAAAACATAACCCTCACAGTGCAACCTGCGTTGTCCAGGTGAGAGTAGGCCCTCTGCAGAAGGTAGATGATTGCATCATCCACCCCGATGTTGCGCTGATATGCGAACTGCAGGGAGTCCAGTGATGTACACACCAGGGGTCTGAGGTGAGCGAGGACTAACCTTTCCAGGGTCTTCATGATGTGGGATGTTAGCGCTACAGGTCTGAAGTCATTCAGGACAGGCAGGATGTTTTCCACAGCACAGGGACCCTTTCCAGGCTCAGGCTAAGGTTGAAGTGTTGCTGGAGTATTCAACACAGTTGGTCAGCACAGACCCTAAGCACCCTTGGGCTGATGCGATCAGGGCCCGTAGTCTCTCCAGCTCTCTCTTCACTTGGTTGGTGGTGAAAGCCAGCCCAGGTGGGGAGGTGGAGGGAAGTGGGGTGTTGAGGATCAGTCCAGAGGTGGGGTGAAGGGAAGTGTTGCAGATCAATCTAGAGGGAGTGGGGGCGGAGGTGGGGAGGGGTCGCTGATTGTCTCAACAGAGGTGTTGTGAGCAAAGTGGGATTGGGACAGCCGTGAGGGTGTGTGGCCTGGGGAGCTGGAGGGGAGATGGACAGGGCCAGTATCGAACCTGTTAAAAAATTGGTTCAGCTCATTGGCTCTCTCCTGGGTCCACTCCGTCCACTGTTTTACTTTTTGAAGCCAGTGATATTTCTCATACCCTTCCACACCTCTCTCACCTGGCTCTGCCTCAGCTTGTCCTCCATTTTCTCCCTATACCCTCTCTTCCCCTCAGCAATCTGCAACACAAATATGTTGTTATAATTTCGATAAAACTAACAGAATTTGTGTTATAAGCAGTTTTAAGAGGACATGTCTTTTTCAAATGCTCCTATAGTCACATAGCATAAGACATTTAGACTTTAGACATTTAGATTAGTTAGAGTAAGTGTAATTCCTGTTAATCTGTTGTGTTGTATTGTTATCACATGTTAAGGTTGAACATTGACAGTTTTGTAGCTTCATTGAGGCTTACAGAGGTGTACAAGCTCCTCAACAGCCTATGCAAATCCCAGAGTTGGAATAGTTAGCAATTTATTACTACATGTAATCATCAATGCTAATATTATATTAGGATATGTAATATGCATACATATTCATATTCATATATGAATAGGATTTACATTTACTATTTGAAAGCCATGCCTTCAATAAGCCACGCCTCCAATCTTCTGATAGGCTTTCACCCTTACAATATATTATTAAAAAGGTTCAAAATTGAACCCCTCTCATCACAAAAAGGTTCCTGTTTTACACAGGGCTTTCTTTAATAACCTTTTTAGAGTGGTTCCCCAGTTAACCTATTTGACCTGAAAAGGTTCCCCTTGTGTGGCAATCTTCCGAACCCCAAAAGGTTCTTCGAGGCTCCTTTACTTCTAAGAGTGTAGGATGTCATGTAGAAGGATGTTGCAATGTTCTTTGTGAATGTGACAAGAAATACATGGTTTTACCAGATCTCAATGACTGGAAGCCTTTGGTATTTACTAGCATGCTAGCAGTTACCATGGACTTCCAGTCATTCCGCTAACGCTATTAAGCGATTGCGCTAATGCTAGTTCGCAACTTCCTTCAAACTGTACGCAGAGAAGTAACATTTTCATCCACGCGTTCATCTGACTCTTCATTGCCAAAATGCTGACGTATCCATTTAACTCAGTTTCAACAGTTTGTGAACAAAATGCAGTGATACGACTCCCATACTGAGATAATTCAAACAGCCCACATAACCAGTGTTAAGCTAAAGCTTTTGAAATATAATTCTAAGTGTCCAGGCCTCCTTTTAAAGATGCCAATAAGTAAGGTGTGAATGCTAGCAGAGAGCAGACAGAGAGAAACAGTCTAAGTAAATCAGTCACTTAAAAAACTCAAATGAAACAAGTGTCAGCACCCTGAGCCATCATGAAGACGTTTTATATACTGTACCCGTATAGCTTTCACCCTCTTCCATAAATAAAAGATACTGGGTTGGCATTAAATCTGAGGTATGAGCTGAGGTAATAAAATGGAGTTATGCATCAAAATGCACAGAGCATTCATATGGAGGGAGAAATGAGAGAGACTCAACGTGGACAGATTGAAAATTCACTGCCGCTGTATAATGATCGAAAGGATACACTACAGTCGAGGCAAGATTTGCATCCCAAATGGCACACTATAGATCCTGGTCAAAAGTAGTGCACTATATAGAGAATAGGGTGCCATTCTGTATGTTCAGATCAACCATTTGTCAGGCCCCTGTTTGTGGGCCTTTGAACTTAAACTTATTCACCGTTATTTGTTCTTGCTCAGCAGCCAGCCACCCTGGTCCCTAGCTGTTTTCAATTGTAAAATCATGCTAGGCCCAGCAGGAAAGAAATGAAGGCATAGTGAACCAATAAGGTTTCGGAAAATTAGGGTCCTCACAAAATAACTATTCTAAGTCAGAGACCAGAGACTGGATGTGCGAGGCTGTTTTGAACAGGCAAGGCATGAAAGAGAGAGCGAATGAGAGAGCGAAAGAAAGAGAGAGTCAGAGAAAGAAAGAACCAGATAGGAGAGGGCAAAAGGAGAAAGAGAATTTGAGGGAATGGGAAAATTAGGGAGGAGAGAGAAAGAGTGAGATACGGGGGAGATATGGGTGAGAGAGAGCGAGAGAAAGATATATGGGAGAGAAAGAGAGATGAGAGAGAGTGAGAGAGAGAGAGAGAGAGAGAGAGTGAGAGAGAGAGAGAGAGAGTTATGAGAGAAAGAAAGAAAGAGGGGGTGGTGAGTGATATATGGGAGAGAAAGATAAAGAGGGAGGGATTCCTTCACCAAGGATTTTATTACACATACCCCTTAATCCAGGCCTCGTAGAATTTGCAATAGATTTTTTAAATGGTGCCCTTTACGCATTTGCTTGAACCTACATAGTTTTTTCTCCCTTGTGCTCTGCTGTCTCGCTCTCACCCCTCCCTTCCCTCTTTCTCGTTTGCTCTCGGTCTCTTTCCTTCTAACCCTTTTCATTACCTGGACAGCACTATACTGTAGTGCCAGTCGCTATTCACGTACTAATAAGGAATTCCCCTTGACCACGCCCACAAATTGGGGAAAACCAACATTCTTTCCCATTGACCCCCAGGGTAAAAGAGCCAACTACGTTGTCAATTTTTTAATGTACAGAAATAACAAGACATGGTGAAAAGCTGCTGTGTTGTTCAATGTACATGTAACCAGGGCAACAAGCTGCTGTGTTGTTAAATGTACATGCAACTAGGGCAACAAGCTGCTGTGTTGTTCAATGTACATGTAACCAGGTCATAAAGTTGCTGTGTTATTCAATGTACATGTAACCAGGTTATAAATCTGTTGTGTTGTTCAATGTACATGTAACCAGGTCATAAAGCTGCTGTGTTTCTCAATGTACATGTAACCAGGTCATAAATCTGCTGTGTTGTTTAATGTACATGTAAGCAGGTCATAAATCTGCTGTGTTGTTCAATGTACATGTAACCAGGTCATAAAGCTGCTGTGCTGTTCAATGTACATGTAACCAGGTCATAAATCTGCTGTGTTGTTAAATGTACATGTAAGCAGGTCATAGATCTGCTGTGTTGTTCAATGTACATGTAACCAGGTTATTAATCTGCTGTGTTGTTCAATGTACATGTAAGCAGGTCATACATCTGCTGTGTTGTTCAATGTACATGTATCCAGGTCATAAAGCTGCTGTGCTGTTCAATGTACATGTAACCAGGTTATTAATCTGCTGTGTTGTTCAATGTACATGTAAGCAGGTCATAAATCTGCTGTGTTGTTCAATGTACATGTATCCAGGTCATAAAGCTGCTGTGCTGTTCAATGTACATGTAACCAGGTTATTAATCTGCTGTGTTGTTCAATGTACATGTAAGCAGTTCATAAATCTGCTGTGTTGTTCAATGTACATGTATCCAGGTCATAAAGCTGCTGTGTTGTTCAATGTACATGTAAGCAGGTCATAAATCTGCTGTGTTGTTCAATGTACATGTAACCAGGTCATAAACTGCTGTGTTGTTCAATGTACATGTAACCAGGTCAAAATCTGCTGTGTTGTTCAATGTACATGTAAGCAGGTCATAAATCTGCTGTGTTGTTCAATGTACATGTAACCAGGTCATAAACTGCTGTGTTGTTCAATGTACATGTAACCAGGTCATAAAGCTGCTGTGTTGTTCAACATCCTGACCTAGGTTCGCAACGCTCCCACGTAGGGAAATAGAGCCTGCAAGAAGAGCCCTGTGGCTTCAAGGCTATTCGGTGTCGGAGAGCGGGAAATGTGGGGACACGGTGTCCAAGTAGGCTACACATAGCTACGTGTGTGGAAAACAGTTAATCACAGGTAAGACATTTAAATAGTTCAGTACAGTCCGTTTGTAACTCCACTCACTACTTGTAGCTGTATAGTCTGTTTGTTTGTGTTGTTGGTCTTGCTAGCTTAATGTTCCAGTATGTTGCTAGCTAGCACTCACTCAAGTGGTTGCTAGCATAGTCATGAAAAGGGGCATGAGGGAAGCCCTACAATATTACGTTTTTCTAAGTAGTGAGAACGCTAAGGAGCAGGCAAAGTTGAAAAGTAATCTTTAGACATGTACTTTTCTTAAATGTAGTTTTGTAATTGACTAAAACAAGTAGACAACAAGAAATGTTTTGCTGTGAGCCTGAGCCAATGAGGTAACCTAGGTAACCACAGGTTGTAGTTAGGGGAGTTCTAAAGCCACAAACCTCCACTTTTTCTCTCATTCAGATATTTATTAATATGTTTATTTTATGTTTTATTGTCTCATCCTCTCTCCCCCTCCATCCTATCCCTTTAGGGTGGAAAGAGCTGGGTAGAGCCAAGATGAGCTGAGCGGAGGCCTTGCATGGTTTGGGGGAGTGGATTAAAGTCTCTCTGGGAGTTTAAGCATAGAGGTTTTTAACACCTCCGGCACCGTCTACAGCGGGCCCCTAATCCTACCCTACCTGCCTGCCTGACTGCCTGCCTGCGCTCACACATGGCCGGGGGACTTTACACACACACACACACACACACGCGCACACACACCAACAGACACACAGACTGCCAGGGGCTGGTTAGAACAGCGGGTACTAGGGTGCCATACTGTTTTGGCTCTACCATGATTATTAATCATGTGTTATAACTAAATGGTTTCTACCCAGTGTTGGTACAGAACAAACTAAGACATGTAGGAGATTAATGTGTCATGATCCGCTTTGAAAGAAAAGGTAACTGCATGTGGTGCTGAATCAAGTAAAATACAGACTCATTTTGCACAGTTGAGAAACACAAAATCTCAAAATCACTCCAGGCAGGGCTTAGTTTGTGTGTATTTTTTTAAATTTAACTAAGCAAGTAAGTTAAGAACAAATTCTTATTTACAATGACAGCCTAGGAGCAGTGGGTTAACTGCCTTGTTCAGGAGCAGAACGACAGATTTTTACCTTGTCAGCTCGGGGTTTCGACCCAGCAACCTTTCAGTTAAGGGCCCAGCACTCTAACCACTCAGCGACCTGCCGCCCAAATTGATGTTTTGATGTTTTTGTTTTTGTTTCATGTGTGTCTATGTTGGCTCTGTTGGGATTAAGTAGTTTTAAAGAAAACAGTGTTTCTGAACACAAAATCACTCCAAGCAGGGCTTTGTTTGGGTGTGTTGATTTCAAAGTAATACCCTGTGTGTGTCTACATTGTTTATGTGTAAGTGGTATAGTAATATGTACTGCATGTGGGGGTTTGGGTGATTGTTGGCCCAGTTGGGCTTGAGTAGATCATTATTGTGTTCTGTGGAAATTCAGGGGAACTTGGGAAGGAGGAACCCACCCTCGCTGTTTCTTCTGTGCCCCTGTTTGCTCATCCCTTTTCCTATTAGCACACTATGTGTCCCAAATGGCACCCTATTCCCCATACTGTATACTGTAGTGCACTACTTGTGACCAGAGCCCTATGTAAACTATAAAGGGAAAGGGTGCCATTTGGGAAGTTACCTCTTTAATTTGATTTCCTCCTCTGCTTCATCTGGGAAAGGGGGGGATACTAGTCAGTTGAACAACTGAATGCATTCAACTGAAATGTGTCTTCTGCATTTAACCCAACCATTCTGAATCAGAGAGGTGCGAGGGCTGCCTTAATCAACATCCACATCTTCAGCGCCTGGGGAACAGTGGGTTAACTGCCTCGCTCAGGAGCAGAACAACAGAGTTTTACCTTGTCAGCTCGGGGATTCGATTCAGCAACCTTTCGGTTACTGGCCCAACACTCTAACCACTAGGCTACCTGCCATCCTTGGCCCGAGAAGGTCTGATTGAACCCACAGGCTGGCTCATCAACCACATCCCACACACAGCTCTGCTCCCAGTCCAATACCTCTGACCCCCCAACCCCTCAGTATAACTGGGATTAATCTACCCTCTTCTATAGGAGCATGGCCAGACGTTAGACTAGGGTCTCCCAGACCTGGGTTCAAACAGTATTCAGTATTCTTTCAAATAAGAGAGTGAGTCTGGCCTGGAGTGCCAGATGGGCAGGGGTTTGCACATTTCATGACTGTTCAATTGGTTCGATTGCGCCAGGCAATATCAATCAAGCCCAGCTAGAGTATTTGATACTATGTGAACCAAGGTCTACTAATAAAGACTCATCACAGGCCCTTAAATGCTGATGAACAGGCCATAACTCACTGCTAGCTCAGGGACCAGACTGGGACCTTGTTCAATGGGTAAACTGTTCCCCAATTCCGACTGTTTGTTGGATATTTTTACAGGGCAGGGAGTAAGTAAAACTGCTACCAGCTAATTGAATTGGGGAAGGAAAACCTTTTATGCGAATTTGGATTTATAGTTTTCATTCCATTCCCTAGGAACACACTCAAAGACACAAAGTCGAGTGTACAAGCACGCACACACACCATAGGGGGTTCCCTGGCACCTTCATTGGGAAGGACAGGCTCTTGGTAATGGCTGGAGCGGAATCAGTGGAAGGGTATCAAATATATTAAGCACATGATTTCTACGTGTTGGATGCCATTCCATTTGCGCCGTTCCGCATTCGCGGAGACTGCATTCGCGGAGACTGCATTCACGGTAAACGCTGCATATCTCGGCTCAATCACAAATTTCATTTACATTTCAAGGTTGATTTGGCACATGCACACTTGGTCAAAAACAATACATATATTATTTCCAGACAATACATTTTTTCGGTTGCTTGTACATTTTATTTAGACCTTTTTTGGAAGTACATAAAGGGCGTGACGGCAGTAAATGACCATAGTTGCTCGGAAAAAAATCCATATTTGCTGAGTAACGAACGTATTTTGACATTATAAGACTTGTCTATTGGGAAAAGAAATGGTAGCTAACTGGGCTAGAAAGGAGGCTTGTCATATTCATCGTCTCTTCCTCTGCCCATATACTGGTTCAACTGTAGACTAACTTATGTGAGGAAGATTGTAATCCTTTATTTTATAGAGTAACTATGACATTTCAGATACTTTACGAAAAGACAGATAAACCAGGGTTTTAGTTGTAAAAATCTTTCTCTGATAGAACAACACAATCTGTCCCCATCTCGTAAGTATCTCTGTCTAATCATATAGACTCAAGTGGGGCCCTAGATTCTTGAATGACGGAATGATTCCTTGCTCCACTTCCTCCACATAAGCTGTTCATGAGCAACAGTCTGGACCGATGGTTCCAATATGCTCCAGCTCCGTACACTACAATAGACTAGTCTATCTCTTTAATTAACACCACACTGTTTCTCTGTCACAATTAACTTCCTTCACGCCTGAGCAACGCTTTCTTTGATGGGAGATTTGACTGACTGCGTCCTCTTTGATTGTGCTCAGTATGGACTAAATGTTAGTTAGCGTCCCAAATTGGACCATATTCCTTTTATAGTGCACTACTTTTGTGATAGGCCCTGGTCAAAAGTAGTGCACTATGTAGGGAATAGGGTATCATTTGGGACACACCCTTAGTCACTTAGCGTCACATACCTTTAGAGGCAAGGTTAAAAGAGCCAGATGCATTTAAAAAGCCAGATGTGTTCTCCAGCTATACACTGAATCCCAAATGGCAGCATATTCCCTTTATAGGGGAAATGGGTGCACTATATAGGTATTAGGGTGCCATATATAGGGAAAAGTAGTGTAATAAATAAGGAATATGGTGCCATTTGGGATGCATCCATGATGTAAGGCCTATAACTACAAGAAGCTATTGGAATTACAGAGTGGAAACTGTTAATTCACACAGTGGGAATTGAATAAACTCGGCAGACGTAGGGCAGTAATGTGATTGTTATTTAATTCAAATGAAGCGTTTCATTCACCGGCCTCTGAGGCTAGACTGATTATCAGACAATTCTTTCAATTGAACACACATTATATGTGTCTTCTAATGGGTCCCTGCCAGTAGGCTATTGTCTAGTCCTAATGGATACATCCAAGGTACTTTATATAGCAGTATCCCAGGGAAATACAATGGGCTGTTTTCTAACATCTCTAAATGAGAGACAATCACCCTTCATGCCTAATTTCTTACATAAAAACACATTGAGAGACTTTTGAGGGAATTACAGTACATTCTGGAACTTGGAGGTATAAGATTGTGTAAACACAGGCAGTCTAATTCTGATATTTCTTCCACTAGTTGGTCATTTGACCAATCACATCAGATCTTTTCACATTATCTTGTGATCTGATTGGTGATCTGATTGGTCAAAACACAAATTAATGAAAATAAGATCAGAATTGGGCTGCCTGTCTAAACACAGCCCATCAGACACAGATGCTAATGAGAGAGACAGTTGCATAATGATACTTCTGTCCTCTAAGTGTCTTCTGTCTCCCGGCTCGTTAGTCTCCCTCTCTCTCCATCCATCCCTCACACACTCTATTCCTTCCTCCCTCTCTCTCTCTCTCTCTCTCTCTCTCTCTCTCTCTCTCTCTCTCTCTCTCTCTCTCTCTCTCTCTCTCTCTCTCTCTCTCTCTCTCTCTCTCTCTCTCTCTCTCTCTCTCTCTCTCTCTCTCTCTCTCTCTCTCTCTCTCTCTCTCTCTCTCTCTCTCTCTCTCTCTCTCTCTCCTCTCTCTCTCTCTCTCTCTCTCTCTCTCTCTCTCTCTCTCTCTCTCTCTCTCTCTCTCTCTCTCTCTCTCTCTCTCTCTACCCCTCAGTCTCTATCTTCCTCCCTCTCCCTCTGATCTGTTTTTTTATTCTACACCTGCTCTCCTCTCTCTCTGTGTAATCCCATTAAGGCTCCTATGTTTCCGTCCGGCACTCATTACTCCTCCCTCCACCACACCACCTTGCTGTGTTTGCCACCGACTGCTGTGTTTTGGTAAGACCTCTCCACAACATGCTCAACTGCAGCCCAATACCTTGACCATGACATGATCTCACAGGAGGGTGTCACTCACTGGGCCTCTGTGTCGTTGGTCACCGCTTTGCAAAGTGTGTTGCATTATGGGGTTGCTCTTTATCAACTTCATCCTGCAGCCATCACCTGCAATGTGGGAGGCTCTATTGTCAACCAATTATTAGGGTGTCGTTGTTTGACCAACACAAACATGACTGAAACAGGAACATACAGTGGATATATACAGAACAAATGAATACTATTTGCGGCGCTCTCACTGATTGATTGTGCAATGTACACACATATGATTTCAGTTTGTGAGAGTGTGTGATATTACATTTTTAAGAAAAACTTTAATAAACAATGGCAACACTACCATGTTGATCTGAGCCTTGCTGTTGGAAAACCACATTAGTGTCCGACTTTTGGCTGGCGCAGATGCATTGCCCCCGACTTCACTCCTCGACTTCCGTCTACAGTCTGTTGCTTTAGCCAATCAAACGCACCCTCTCTGACTCATTCCAATCCCAAAACTATACGAGCATGGAATCCACACAGAATATTGTTCTGTTTCAGTATTGTTTTACTGAGCGATATTCAGTTTATATTCCAGGCCAAAGCATCATCCATCCCTACAGCCCAATACCTTGACCGTGGTTGTTGTAGAGCATCTAGTGTTCCAAGTAGCCAGACATTTTAAACATCTTCTCGATATGGAGGCTGGTAGCCCAACCAGTTAGCCCAACCATAATGGACAGTTCAACAGTGTGTTACGAACCGGCTCGTAACAAAGAGGGAGACAACGCAGAGATACAGAAATAACAAACATATATTTATTAAATAAAGTAACCTATACAGTACCAGTCAAAAGTTTGGACTCACCTACTCATTCAATTTTTTATTTGTACTATTTCATGCTATTTTAGAATCATGTAGTTACGAAAAAAGTGTTAAACAAATCAAAATATGTTTTATATTTGAGATTCTTCAAAGTAGCCACCCTTTGCCTTGATGATAGTTTTGCACACTCTTTAAATTCTCTCAACCAGCTTTACCTGGAATGCTTTTCCAACACTCTGAGGTCCAACTCATCCCAAACCATCTCAAATGGGTTGAGGTCGGGTGATTGTGGAGGGCAGGTCATCTGATGCAGCACTCCATCACTCTCCTTCTTGGTCAAATAGCCCTTACACAGCCTGGAGGTGTGTTGGGTCATTGTCCTGTTGAAAAACAAATGATAGTAAACCAGATGGGATGGCGTGTCGCTGCAGAATGCTGTGGTAGCCATGCTGGTTAAGTGTGCTTGAATTCTAAATACATCACAGACAGTGTCAACAGCAAAGCAACCCCACACCATCACACCTCCTCCTCCATGCTGCATGGTGAGAACCACACATGCGGAGATCATCGGTTCACCTACTCCGAGTCTCACAGAGACACTGCGGTTGGAACCAAAAATCTCAAATTTGGACTCATCAGACCAAAGGACAGAGTTCCACCGGTCCAATGTCCATTGCTCAGCAATTCAACCATGAAGGCCTGGTCACGCAGTCTCCTCTAAAAAGTTGAGATGTGTCTGTTACTTGAACTCTGTGAAGTATTTATTTGGGCTGCAATCTGAGGTGCAGTTAATTGCCGATTTCTGAGGCTGGTAACGTTAATGAACTTATCCTCTGCAGCAGAGGAAACTCTGGGTCTTCCTTTCCTGAAAGCCAGTTTCATCATAGCTCAATGGTTTTTGCGACTGCACTTGAAGTTCTTGAAATGTTCTGGATTGACTGACCTTCATGTTTTAAAGTAATGATGGACTGTCGTTTTTCTTTGCTTATTTGAGCAGGTCTTGCCATACTATGGACTTGGTCTTTTACCAAATAGGGCAATCTTCTGTATACCAACCCTACTGTACCTCACAACACAACTGATTGGCTCAAACGCATTAAGAAGGAAAGAAATTCCACAAAATTACTTTTAACGAGGCACACCAGTTTATTGAAATGCGTTCTAGGTGACTGCCTCATGAAGCTGGTTGAGAGAATGCCAAGAGTGTGCAAAGCTGTCATCAAGGCAAAGGGTGGCACCTTGAAAATGTTTAACACTTTTTTGGTTACTACATGATTCCATGTGTGTTATTTCATATTTTTGATTTCATCACTAAAATAGAAAAATAAAGAAAACCCCTGGAATGAGTAGGTGTATCCAAACTTTTGACTAGTACTGTATACAAGTATGAATTGTGTGTGTAGTCAGTAGTCAGTAGTGTAAGTAAGTGGATGCATGCATAGATGGGGATAATGAGGGTTGTTGAGAGGTGCCAAAATAAACAAATACAAATGCCACAACAAGAAGCAGCCAGCACCAGAGTTTAGGTAAGCAGCCTCTTTGCATCATCAAAAGCCTCCTGACAGAGACGTGACCAGACGTAAACCGCCTTAGCTTTCAGCAAATCTGTCAAGGTGGAAGAATATGGGACAGATGCTCCTCCCAGGTATCTACATAAACCACTACATTGTCCAGATAAACAGCACACCCGACAAGACTGGAGACAACCCTGTTCAGGGAGAAGCCCAGCTGGAGAAAGAAGGCTCTGCAATATCATTCTCCAGCATGTACCTGTTCTCAGCATCCATACAATGTTGTTTCTCTGAAAAAACTATAGAACCGCTGATGGATGGGGTCAGCATTCCCAACGTCAATACCGTGTTCTATTAAGCTTGTACTGTAGACGTATCAGAAAACAAAACTGGAATACTTGTCTCGTCTATCAGCAGGTAGCGAGAAGGCTATCAAAAACATCCAGTGACTCAGAATTGTTCAATCTACCCTGCAGTACGCAATCGTCAGGATGAGGGACATCCTCCTCACCATGCATGGACACAGCATGACAAAAAGAAGAACCCAGCGATGTAACAGTAGCAGCCAAAATAAGGTTTAACATCCTTTGCGGACTCCCACTATTCGGCACCGGTTGTGCACCAGTGCTCATTATATGGACCTTGAAACTTGACTTGAAAAGGAGAAACAACAATTGGCAGCAGAGCAAGAACCTGGTCACCTGGACCAAAGTGCCGAGGCTCAGCTCGCCAATCAAATATTCCTTTCATCCTCCCCTGTGACGATGGCAGCTTCTCTTTAGACATCTCACCAGCAGCGTACAGGCGTCGCCGGAAATCACACACAAGATAACAGGGACTTGGGAGACTTCCAGTCATCCTGGAACACTGCTAGAAGCCCACGCACACTATGTCAGAAATACTAGGTCATTTGGACTGAAACCTGTGCTCACAGCTAGTCAAAGCTTTTAGCACGGACTTAGTCGTGATAGACCGGAGAGGATAGGCAGCAGGAAACCTAGTGGTCTGACACATCACAGTGAACAGGTATCTACTACCATTCTTAGAGTGAGGCAGAGGGCCAACACAGTCAACAATCAGATACTCAAAAAGCTGGCTGACTACGGAAATAGGAAACAGCAGGCTTAATAGCTTGATTAGGATTACCTGTTAATTGACAGGTTTTGATGAACACATGAACATCTCTCTTTAACCCAGGTCAAAATAAATGTCTCAGTATGCGATTGTATGTTTTCCTCACGCCTAGATGTCCAGCAACATCGTTGTGGGAAGTTTCAACACCATCACGAAACTTAACTGGTACGACAACCTGACTAATAGCCTCCCCCATAAAACAACTACTATGAGGCACCCATTTTCTCATCAGGACATCATCCTGGAGAAAATAGCCATGGGCAACATCTCCCAACTGTTCCACAGGCACAATTTCTTCTATAGGGGTCAGCCCACTGATGATTAGATCGTAGTTGGGCATAGATAACAGGATAACAGGGAAAGTAGTGACAGATTTCTTTGTAACATTATCAATAGTCGACGCAGTGACCAGGTCGCCAAGGCTCACTGCGCAGGTAACGCCTCTGAGGAAAGTCCAAACGCTCTCATCGGGAATCCATACAAACGACGGCTTAGCGGAAACCACTAAATTTGGATACAACAGACCATACATGCTCACCAGCCAAGTTATTCCCAAGGATAACGTTGATTCCCTCAATAGGCAATGAAGGACTCACCCCTACAACAACCTCGCCTTTCACCAGTCCAGAATCCAACATCAGTTTCTGCAATGGAACTGACAGTGTTCAACCAGATTCCCCTAATTAAAACACTATTCCCCGAATCAGTCTCAGCCAAGAATGGTAACACAGACACTAACACAAACAACTCAGAGGCACCTGTGTCCCTCAGGATTTTCACTGGCACTGAGTCGTTACTTTCTTACAGAGACAAAACCCTCCGTAATGAAAGGTAACTAATCTGGTTCAATTGGGACTTTCACATGCACCTGGGCATGAGACGGAGTGACAGGAGTGAATGGATGAGGGACAGGCGCTGCTGAACACCAGTGATTAAACTGTGAAAATAACTCTTGCGCAAACTCAACATGACTCTGTTTATCAGCCCTTTTTAGTTCTAAATTATTTGCGGTAAGCCTCAGGAACCAATTCGTAAATCTGTAACAGCCATTTTAACCTTAGCATAGCTGACACTGTCAGCTACACCAAGAGCTGAATATGCTTCCTGCGCTTTACAAGTCAACATACACTGCAACATTAAAGTGCAATCAGAATCGGGCCAACTCCTAGAGCTCGAGTCCTCGACTGAGGCTGCCCCGGTGGTAACTACAAGTAAACCACTCTCCATCAGACTGGCCTTCAATATCAACCTAACGTATTTTGTAATGTTTATCACTAATATCAACCTGGTAGTGTTCAGCGATCTTCAACAGCTGTTCTTTAATACATAAATCTAACAGGTTCTCTGATGGAACGCAAATGAACTTGTCTACATTAGAGGACATAGTCACAAGTAAATGTAAAAAAAAATACTGCTGAGCACACCAGACCGGACCACAACAAGAGAAGTGCCAATCACACTGGGCACCACAGTTTTCCCGAATAGTACAATTGTTCTAGCCCGCAGGCAAGGAAAAACAAAGCAGCACCACCGATGTGCCCCAGAGACAACTGCTCCGTCCACGGTGTCAGGCTCTGGCCATAGAGAAGCCTTTGGCTCCGCTCCAGTGCCAGAGCAGTCCGCTCCACCGGTGCCCATTCCGGGTCCGGCCGTCTGCTCCGCTCCAAAGCCAGAGCAGTCCGCTCCACCGGTGTCCAGTCCGGGTCCGGTCGACTGCTCCGCTCAAATGCCAGAGCAGTCCGCTCCACAGGTGCCCAGTCCGGGCCCGGTTATTTTCCCCGCTCCATGGCCGGAGCCGTTTACCCCACCGGTGCCCAGTCCGTGCACGGTTTTTTGCCCCGCTCCATGGCTGGAGCCGTTTCCCCCACCGGTGCCCAGTCCGGGCCCGGTTATTTGCCCCGCTCCATGGCCGGAGCCGTTTACCCCACCTGTACCCAGTCCGGGCCCGGTCATAAGGAGAGAGCATGGGAGGAAGCTGTCTACTTTG
Source organism: Thymallus thymallus (assembly GCA_023634145.1). NCBI lineage: Eukaryota > Metazoa > Chordata > Actinopteri > Salmoniformes > Salmonidae > Thymallus > Thymallus thymallus. Next base: position 21,683,057 of record CM042387.1, read on the forward strand.
CCGGGGCCGGAACCGCCACCGAAGAGCTAATCTTCCCTCCCTAACCCTCCTCCCCATGTATTGGTGTGTGTTGTTGGCGTTCGGGAGTCCGCGCCTCTGGGGAGGGGTACTGTCAGGCTTCTCTATGTAGCCATGGTCAGAGTCTGTCAGGTCTATTATTTCTGTTTCTGGTGGTGGTTTGTGTTGGATCCCTAATTAGAGGCAGCTGCAGTGCATTGTCTCTAATTAGGGATCCTACATATGTTTGTAGGTCCCACACCCTAGGTGTGGGTCATTATCTCTGTAATGTCATGTTCAGCTCCAAGTAAGTGTTGACTGTCTGTTTGATGTATGGAGTAGTCAGTGTGTTCTAGTGCGTGAGGTGTATATTGTTGTTATTTTGTTTAACTTCTGACAACGTTGAGTTTACGTTTTAATAAACTATGTCGAACGTCAACTGCGCTGCTCCTTGGTCTCACCACCTACACGATTGTGACACACGGACACCACAAAAACAACAAACAAAATAACCATGCCCAACGTATTCCAAAGTGGAACACGTCACTAAGCCTAACAGGGGGAATAAAAAAGGTTATAGCTCCGGGTAGCAAATGGCACTACCCTACCCAAATCTCCCAGTGCAGTACACAGCAGATTGTACTCACCTCTTTGGACCAATGTCCCAACAGTAAGTAGAGCAAGAGTTTCCAGCTTGGGCAGGGAACTGGAAACTTACCAATGTTCCTCTCTCCAATGCAGCACACAACCAACTATCCATCGCAGTGGCAAATTTACCAGACAACCATAAACAAAGGCAACCAAACCGGGCCTACCAAACAGCACAACTCAAAAAAGCTATAACAAAAGATGCAAACAAAGCACCTACAGAGTTTTACTCCACGTTTTCTCCCAAACAAAATACACTTACTAGTTAGCTTAACGACACTAGTATTAGGCCTGCTGGCATACTTGTCCAGGCAATGCACCTGTTTGATGACATCACCGACAACCAAAAATCCCTGATAAGGCACTATACTAGGCATTATACCGAACACTTATAAGACTAGACAGTGAATACCAACCAAAGCGCATCCCAATTATCCCAGACGAGCCCCCACTTGTTACGAACCAGCTCGTAGCCCGTAACAAAGAGGGAGACAACGCAGAGATAAAGAAATAACAAAAATATATGTATTAAAAAATGTAACCTATATACAAGAAACAATGATGGTTGTGGTCAGTATTGAAAGTGAATGGATGCGTGAATAGATGGTGATAATGAGGGTTGTTGAGAGGTGCCAAAATAAACAAACACAAAGAAGACCCAAAATGTCCGCGTGGAGAGAGTCTCTTCGATGTATGGGGGAAAGGTATATTTTTCACACCTGAGCCCAGGTGTGTCCCATTTCACTGACGACCCTCACAGCTCCTCCCACCAATATCCTAATAAGGAAAACAATAGCAGAGAGTCGTCACAACTGCAGTACACTCAACATGCTGGATGAGAACCAAAATTAAAGTTTAAGTCAAAATGTAACTCTGTGTCAAAACGTTGATTCAATGTTGTGTGCGTCCAGTTTGACCACTGTTTTAAAATACAGATTTGACCTTCCATAGAACAAAAATAAAGTACACAACAAACCTCCTGCTTTGTTGAAGTGATGTTGGAACGATTGAGGTCTTGGAGGTGCCACTGACCTTCTTTCTTTTATTTTCAGACCAGGCTAGAGCCCCTCTGAATTCCCTTTATCTGTATCTTGCCTGTCCATTGCTGTATTTACTACAGGGTTTAAAAATACCTTTATCAGTCATCTGAGCCAAGCAAAGTGATAAATTGCACTGATAGTCATCTGGAAGGGGTAGCAGACAGTGATGGTGCTGACCATGGAGGAAAGAAAGAGGGGGATGTGTCCCAAATTACACCCTTTATAGTGCAGGGCCCTAGTAGTGCACGATATAGGAATAGGGTGCCATTTGGGACTCATGCAAAGTCTGCAAACATTAGAAAAGGCTTTCTCATATGTAAGTTAAAAGATATGGAGACTGAAGAGAAAGAAAGAGGAGCCACCTCCAGAACTTTAATAAACGTCTTCCATTGTGTAATACAATAAGCAGTTATCAGCTTGTGTTTTTCACCCACTCGCTCTAATGGCTGCCTGTCAGGACCCACTATCTTCCCCATATATCTGTTTATCGGTTGGCCCTGTTGGGCTTTTTCAGGGACTGAGTAACAGTTTAGTGTGTACGACACTGATGGGTGATGGTGACTTATCAGGGGTGGTAGTGACTTATCAGGGGTGGTAGTGACTTATCAGGGGTGGTAGTGTGATGGTGGGCTCTATTCAATCTGTAACACTGAAGTGTTACAGGTACCACTATAGAAATGTAAAGGTAATTTCCGATTGAACCAACATATGCAGTGTTTAGCGTGAATGCAATCTAAAGTGGGAACATTGCCTTTAAATTTCAATCAAGCTGTAATGCCGAACTTCCACGATGGGGATTGAATAGAGCCCTTAAACGTGTGCTTGTTTAGTCATTTACTCACATAATACTACACACTAAAAACAAATGGTTCTATTGTTGTGGACATTCTTACACAGGACACTCAAAGTCAATATTAAATGAATCACTCTTTATTGTCAGCAAGCTGGAGAGGGGACAGTCAAACTTAGATGCATAATGTACTGGTTTAAAGTGACCTCTAAAAGGGCATTCCTTACATAGAACTTTATATACAGCTACCTAAACTAATTCATTGGATTAGTTCCTACATGTGACTGTCTCCTATCTTAACTTAAATAACGTATCAGCGTACAGGTGAGACCCAGGCGCAGACAACGTTTGGAATAACAAATGTTTATTATACCAACAGGGGGCAGGCAAAAGACAGGTCAGGGGTAAGCGGAGTTCAGTAATCCAGAGTAGTGGGGCAAAGGTACAAAACAGCAGGCAGGCTCAGTGTCAGGGCAGGCAAGGAAAGGTTGAAACCGGGAAACAACGAAAACAGTCACTTTAGAGAGAGAGGAGTAAAGGGGGAAACCGCTGGTAGGCTTGAAGAACAAAACGAACTGGCAACAGCCAAACATAAAACACAGGGATAAATACACTGGGGCTAGCAAGGAAAATGGGCGACACCTGGAGGGGGGTGGAGACAATCACAAAGACAGGTGAAACAGATCAGGGTGTGACATAACATATTCTGGGCATTCTGTCAGATGGCGCCCCCCGACCCCCCCTCATATCTTGACCAGACACAGGCAGGAACCAAGGATTGTTTTAAGACACCAAAGATAAGATGCACAAAGTAAAATGTTCTTCACACTATATTGTGCTAAATAAGGGTTATTTCTTGTAACGATGGCGGATCCCTTTTTGGTGTTATATAGAACGTTTTTTTAAGGTTCTATAAAGAACCATGCTCATAAGATTCTAAATGGTACCTTTATGGCGCTATAAAGAACCATTATAAAAAAGGTCCTATATAGCACCAAAAAGGGTTCTGCTATCATTACAATCCTTTTTGTGCTATATAGTAGTGATGTGCAGTTTGCGAACGATTCGTTCTTTTTGAATGACTCTTTTTACTGACTTGTGATTCGTTTTTTTCGAATGACTCATTCATTTCGTTTCGTTTGATGTGCTGGCTGCTGGCTAATGAATTCTACAGCAGGATTAAAAGCCGATTTATGCGGTCTGCAGGTTCCAGCCTACGGAAGCTTGCGGAGGCCTAATCATCATTGCAGTGCGCCCCCCAAATGTTGTAACAATGCAGAGGGCTTTGTATAGCTCCGCATTGGCATGACTGGTTGACGGTAGGTGGGGGCAGTACTGTACAAACACAAACTCACTTCCTTGACGACTTACTTCACAATAGCTCTGCTCTGCGAAGTCAAGTATGAATGCCCTGACTTCTGCAGAGGCTGCATCGCAGTAGATACTGTACGGCCAATGTAGACTCCGGAATGACCATAACGCCTCATGTCTTATGTCCACCAGATGCATCAAACACCATGGATATTATCCCAAAAATTATTTTATGTTGTTTCTTCAATGGTGACTCTAAATAATATTTTTTATCAAAACTGTGATTCATAAAAGATGTGTCCGGAGATTCTAAATTCCTAAATTTATCAGGAATGAGCAGGGTCAGCTATACTTCAAGGACCCCTTATTCATGTCAGCTCCAATATAAATAACATGAGCAAGTCTACTTCTGATAAGCTTCCCAGTGACAATGTATGTGAAGATTTAAATATTGACTGGCTTTTATCAAACTGCCCACTCAAGAAAAAACTTTTGATAGATTTAAACATTGGAATAACCATGGTCACAACCATAATCTGTCAACTCAATCTGCCTAATATTGTAGATTAAAAAATAATATGAATTTCAGTTCAAATATGTTCCATTTAATTAGGTTTAAGAGTTTTAAAGGAACTGAGGAAAAACAAAATTGCTACTGTGTATACCACTTGAATGAAGAAGAAAAATGTAACATTTGTCAACTCCAGCAGAATGTTGTCTAACATCAACTCCATCAGAATGCTGTAAGATCTGATATAATGGTTATGTTCTTATTGGAGATTTTCAAATGAATAATTTTCCATATTTTACAAATATGTGTATTGTAATTTTATTTTTTGAGGCAAAAATATGTCTGTCTTTCAAGAATCCCTGAGCTCTAAAACAGCAACATTTAGATTGTCCCGTCTTTCAAGAATCCCTGAGCTCTAAAACAGCAACATTTAGATTGTCCCATCTTTCAAGAATCCCTGAGCTCTAAAACAGCAACATTTTTTGTTAGCCATAATACTGCACATTTGTCTTTATGTCCCATTTATTTTATTTTATTTATTTTCAGCATGGTACAAAGATCCAGGAAAGCAGCTTTGACCGGCATCTAATGGGAGTTTATGCCCTATATAGTGCACTACTTTTGACCAGAGCCCTATGGACCCTGGTCAAAAATAGTGCACTAAATATGGAATAGGGTTCAATTTAGGAGATAACCTTTGACTGCCTTCTAATGCAAGCCAATGGAAGGGAACCGTCCCTAGCGGACCAGCGTTGAGAAGCAAGCAACTTCCCCGTCTTAATTCCAGCGACAGAGCACTCATTTTCCCAAGCATCATTAATCTTACTTCCCCATCTCTTGTCCTCCTTTCTCCTCCTTCCTTCCTTCTCTCGGGCAGTTGTTTCCCTCTCTGCCTCCTTTACACTCTCCCCCTCCTTCTCCTCTCTCCCCCTCCTTCTCCTCTCTCCCCCTCTCCCCCCAGTCAGATAGTGAGGAACCCAGCTGTGGGCTAATGTGTAAATTATTGCCCAGAGATCAGTGTGGTGTACCTATACAGTAGAAACACTTCCTCTCAGATGGACACAGTGTGATTAGATGAAAGCAGGGTAGGGTAGGGAGGAAGGGTAGGGCTTAAGAGAGCCAGGGGGCAGAGAGGTAGGGTAGGGCTTGAGAGAGGCAGGGGACAGGGAGGGAAGCAAAGGGGAGGAAGGCAGAAAGACAGGAGGCAGGGGGAGAGATGTCCTTATCTGCAACTTCATGACTCAGCAGCACAGGGCCAGGAGAGAGAGTGAGAGTGAGATTGAGAGTGTGTGTGAGAGTGAGAGTGAGGATGTGAGAGAGTGAGAGTGTGAATGAGAGTGAGAGTGTGAGTGAAAGTTTGAGTGAGAGTAGGTGATTGAGATTGAGTGTGAGAGTGTGAGTGAGATTGTGAGTGAGAGAGAGAAAGTGAGTGTGAGTTCGATAATAAGAGTGTGAGAGTGTGAGTGAGAGTGTGAGTGAGTGAAGGTGCGAGAGTGAGAGTGTGAGTAAGAGTGTGATTGAGAGTGAGTGAGAGTGTGAGTGAGTGCAGGTGTGAGAGTGAGAGAGTGAGTGAGAGATTGAGTGAGAGTGTGAGTGAGAGTGTAAGTCTGAGTGAGTGCAGGTGCGAGAGTGAGAGAGTGTGAGAGTGAGTGAGTGAAAGAGTGAGTGTGTGAGTTAGAGTGTGATGCATAGCTCATAAGGTGTTATTCATGTGATCATAACGCATTATGAAATTTGTATTCATAGAAAGTGTTAACAAATAGAAAAGAATAAGAAAAAAAAGAAATACAAAACCCAGCCCCCTCAAGTTTGATTCACTCATATTTGGAGAAAGATATAAAGTTATTGCATGAATAAATTATTGAGTGCCCACTCTAACTAAATATACACTTCATTGTGGGTTTTATGAGTTCTGAGATAGCTCTTCCTCAACCCTGTAGAAAGAAAAAATGTACAGTGCATTTGGAAAGTATTCAGACCCCCACATTACAGCCTTTTTCTAAAATGTACTAAATATATATTTTTTCTCAGCTATGAGACTCGAAATTGAGCTCAGGTGCATCCTGTTTCTACAACTTGATTGGAGTCCACCTGTGGCAAATTCAATTGATTAGACATGATTTGGAAAGGCACACATCTGTCTATATAAGGTCCCACAGTTGACAGTGCACATCAGAGCAAAAACCAAGCCAGGAGGTTGTAGGAATTGTCCGTAGAGCGCTGAGACAGGATTGTGTCGAAGCACAGATCTAGGGAAGGGTACTAAAAATATTCTGCAGCAATCTGGGGAGCGGTGACCAAGAACCCGTTGGTCACTCTGACAGAGATCTAGAGTTCCTCTGTGGACATGGGAGAACCTTCCAGAAGGACAACCATCTCTGCAGCACTCCACCAATCAGGCCTTTATGGTAGAGTGGCCAAGCGGAAGGCACTCCTCAGTAAAAGGCACATGACAGCCAGCTTGGAATTTGCCAAAAGGCACCTAAAGACTCTCAGACCATGAGAAACGTCTAGAAGAAACCTGGCACCATCCCTACGATGAAGCATGGTGGTGGCAGCATCATGCTGTGGGGATGTTTTTCAGTGGCAGACTAGTCAAGATCGATGCAAAGATTAAAGTGGCAGACTAGTCAGGATCGATGCAAAGATTAAAGGAGCAAAGTACAGAGAGATCCTTGATGCTCCAGAGCACTCAGGACATCAGACTGGGGTGAAGGTTCACCTTCCAACAGGACAATGACCCTAAGATCCAAGATGGCGTAATCAGTGCAGACGTGTTTTTATTTGTCCCGTCTCATGTCCCGTGTAAATAGTTTGTAATTAGTCGTTCTTTCCATTTATTTATTTATTATTCCCCATTTATTTCTCCTGCAACCCGCCTCACCCAACGTGAAACGGACCTAATATGTATTTTCGTAATTTAACTGAACCTCCGTCAGAAGCTAGCCTGTTAGCTAGCTTGCAAACTAGCTACTAGCCATTGCTAGCCACTGCTAGCGGTCCTCACCACTGCTCTGCCTGCATCAGCCAGCTTTTAGTTCGGACATTATCGGCCAGTCTGCACAGTGCTACCAACCCAGTGCATATCGGATTGCGTTCCCTTCCACTTCACCGGATTTCTACTGAAATCACAGGACCATCACACCGGATCATCGCAGCTAGCTAGCTGCAATCGAGTGGCTGCTTTTTTTGGCTAACACCATTGTCCATATGCTACCTTGAGCTAGCCTTGAGCTAGGCCCATCTCCCGGCCAACCGACGTGTGCTAGGTAATCTCACGGGCTACAGTACCTTTGTCAACCTGCCTGGACATTCTACTGTCGACACGGAGCCCCGCCGAGCCACCACAACTGGTCTGCCGACTTAATTTTCCAACGTGGTCTCAACAGGCTTTTCCTCTGCGACGTCGATCCATCTGCTAGCCCCGGCCTGCTAGCCCCGGCCTGCTAGCACTCTGAACGCTGTGCCTCCCGCTCGCCTAGTGCAGTGCCCATTGAACTGCTCCCTGGCTCACCTCTTTGTTGCTCATCGGATCTTATGATTACTCGGCTACACAGCTGATGCCTGTTGGACTGTTCCGTTACATGGTACTTCATTCTGTTTAACTGCCAGGCCTCAGGTCCTGTGTGTAGCACACCAATTTCTCTATCCGACCCTTTTTGTCCATTCATCGTCATTACCCGTCATTACCACGTGTGCCAAGATTGTAGTGTCATACCCAAGACGTCTTGAGGCTGTAATCCCTGGCAAGGGTGCTTCAACAAAGTACTGAGTAAAGGGTCTGAATACTTAAGTAAATGTGATATTTGAGTTTGTTATTTTTTATAGATTTGCAAACATTTCTAAAAACGTGTTTTTGCTTTGTCATTATGGGGTATTGTGTGTAGATTGATGAGGGGGAAAAAACGATTTTAATCAATTTCAGAATAAGGCTGTAACCTAATAAAATGTGGAAAAAGTGAAGGGGTCTGAATACTTTCAGAATGCACTGTAATTATGGATTAGTCTCAAATGTCAATAATTACATAACACTAGTCTGCTCAAACACCTTGCGTTGTGATTTTCAGAAGACCGGGGTGTATTCATCAGCACCAAAACATTTTGCAACGGGGAAGGTGTTATAGGGAACATTGGACAAATTCAGCTAGGGCCCTCCCCGTTGTGAGGATTTTACTCATATGGTCTTGCATACCATGAGCTTTCTCCCTCCCCAGCTACATTACCTCACTAAGGATTTGTCCTAAATGGTACCCCCTTCCCTTTATAGTGCACTACCATCGGGCTTGCAAGAAAGACATTTCACTGTAAATGTGCACGTTACAGTAAAAACCTGAAACTTGAAAAGTAGTGCACTATATAAGGAATAAGTTGCTATTTGGGACGCAACCATACTCACAGAGCCACGTTGTGTGTAGCTTTCATTGGATTAAGTACGCCTAATATAAACCTGTCATCTGGCTTAGTGAATGAGAGCTGTTTGCTTTGGACTTAGTGACATGGTAGAGCTAGAAGGTGTGTGTCTATAGAAGGATTCCATTCAAGTTATTAACACTGTGTGATAGAAGCAGAGAATGTGTGTAGTACTAATGGATCTTGTGTGAATAATGATGTTAAACAGTGATAGTGTAGTAGGGACGGAAAGTATAGAAGCCCAAGACTAGGGACCGGAGATAAACAAATATCAGTTGCTTTTAGCATTTTTCTGTCGGATCTTTGTCTAATATATAGTGGATTAATGTCAACCTGAGGTCAAAGCCAATGTTATGAAGAGAGAGAGAGCTTTTTAGAATTTATTTCAGGAAGGAGAGAGGAGAGAGAATAACCTGTTTATCTTGGTATTGGGGGGAGGTGGGTGAGAGGGAGTGCTCTTGGTCAGAAAAGGAGAGGGACCAGATACATGCTTGATGAAAGGCTATGGTAGATGTAAGCAACAGATGCTTCCTTAAGGAGCCTGCCTGCCTCTCATATGTACTTTATTATACAAGATGACAAAATGGTGAGTTGAGAGAGACCGGATTCAAGGGTCAAACAGGCCTGATGAAAGGCTATGGTAAATGTAAGCAGCAAAAGCTTCATTAAGGGTCTTGCCTTCCTGCCTGCCTGCCTGCCTGCCTGCCTGCCTGCCTGCATGGCTTGCATGGCATGCCTGACTTGCCTGTCCTGTCCTGTCCTGTCCTGTCCTGTCCTGTCCTGTCCTGTCTGCCCTGCCCTGCCTGCCCTGCCTCTCAAATAGAAATCGGTACAGTTACATATCACAACATTATTTTAGGACAAAATTAAATGTACTTTTTTCTCTACTGTAGGTAGCGTTAGCTAGCGCTAGTCGGCTGTCCCTGCACCAAAACTCTGGTATTTTTCATCCTATAGTTTGTTCTCCATCTTCTTTTTAAATAGTGAGCCAGCACTTTTATTTCTCAGATTGATCCAAACTTGTTTTCTCATGCTTTCTCTTTTCTCTCTGCAGCAGACTATAGAGTATAGTGTGCAATATGTTAGGATATTAAATCGCAATAAAATTGCAGTATTGAATTGCAATAGGGGAGAGTTGGGTAAGTTGAGCCAAAGGGGAAAGTTCAGCCATCCTTGTTTCTAGGAAGCCATAACCAAAATGTAGTATTTGATCAAATATTAGGAAGAGGCAACGGTTCTGTGAAGGAAGAAACCTTATGGAAAAAGTTGTAAACAAGTTAGGTCTAAAAACAGATTTTCACCAATTCAAATTAATGTATTGTTATAGAGGTTTCGTGATGATTGTAACTAAAGCAATCCTTGTAGCTGTGTGGGCTAATATAGTCAAAATGTTTGCCTTGTGGAAAGTTGTGCCAATGGCCATCTGGGAAGTTGAGCAAATTAACCTCTATAGAATCATGTCCCGCCCTCGGGACGGTTGAGCTAACATGCGCTAATGTGATTAGCATGACGTTGTAAGTAACAAGAAGATTTCCCAGGACATAGACATATCTTATATGGGCAGAAAGATTAAATTCTTGTTAATCTAACTGCACTGTCCAATTTACAGTAGCTATTACAGTGAAATAATACCATGCTGTTGTTTGAGGAGATTGCACAGTTATGTACTTGAAAATGTATCAATAAACCAATTAGACACATTTGGGCAGACTTGATAGAACATTTTCAACAGTAATGCAATGGTTGGATCAGTCTAAAACTTTGCACATACACTTCTGCCATCTAGTGGCCAAAATCGAAATTGCGCCTGGACTCCTACATAATATGATGGCCTTTCTCCTGCATTTCAAAGATGATAGGACAAAAAAATAAAAAAAATAAAATGCTTCTTTCTTTGTATTACCTTTTAACAGATCTAATATGTTATATTCTCCTACATTAATTTCACATTTCCACAAACTTCAAAGTGTTTCATTTCAAATGGTATCAAGAATATGCATATACATGCTTCTGGTCCTGAGCTAAAGGCAGTTAGATTTGGGTATGTCACTTTAGGCAAAAATGTAAGAAAAGGGTCTGATCCTTTAGAGGTTAAAGTGTTTTATTCCCAGGTCTAATGCAAGGCATTATCACTGGGATTTGAGGTAACAACAGGGCCTGGCCTATGTTTAAAAATGTAAAAAGTGTTTGTTAGGTGTTGAGGCTGTGTGAAAAGACGCTTAAAATAATTTTAAAAGCAAAAAAGCAATTGTGTTGAATAGTGTTTCGCAAAAATAAAGATAGATATGCTTTTAAAAAGGTAGTGGGAATATTTAATTCAATACACACATTTGTAGGTGGCTTAACTTTCCCTGTTCCGCGGCTCAACTTACCCCAAAACTGGGGTAAGAGACCATTTTTTTTGGAACAAGCTACATTTTCAAAACTGTAAAGTTCACATGAATTCTGATTATTTTGAGGAATACACAACATCCTGAAATACAGTTCCTTCAGAAAGTATTCACACCGCTTGACTTTTCCCACATTTTGTTGTGTTACAGCTTGAATTTAATATGGATTACATTTAGATTTTGTGTCACTGGCTTACAGTTGAAGTCGGAAGTTTACCTTAGCCAAATACATTTAAACTCAGTTTTTCACAATTCCTGACATTTAATCCTAGTAGAAATTCCCTGTTTTAGGTCAGTTTGGATCACCACTTTATTTAAAAAATTTGAAATGTCAGAATAAAGGTAGAGAATTATTTATTTCAGCTTTTAATTCTTTCATCACATTCCAAGTGGGTCAGAAGTTTACATACACTGAATTAGTATTTGGTAGCATTGCTTTAAATTGTTTAACTTGGGTCAAATGTTTTGGGTAGCCTTCCACAAGCTTCCCACAATAAGTTGGGTGAATTTTGGCCCATTCCTCCTGACAGAACTGGTGTAACTGAGTCAGGTTTGTAGACCTCCTTGCTCGCACACGCTTTTTCAGTTCTGCCCACAGATTTTCTATAGGATTGAGGTCAGGGCTTTGTGATGGCCACTCCAATACTATTGGCCATTTTGCCACAACTTTGGAAGTATGCTTGGGGTCATTGTCCATTTGGAAGACCAATTTGCAACCAAGCTGTAACTTCCTGATTGATGTTTTGAGTTGTTGCTTCAATATATCTACATAATTTTCCTCCCTCATGACGCAATCTGTTTTGTGAAGGGAACCAGTCCCTCCTGCAGCACAACATGATGCTGCCACCCCAATGCTACACGGTTGGGATGGTGTTCTTCGGCTTGCAAGCCTCCCCCTTTTTCCTCCAAACGTAACGATGGTTATTATGGCCAAACAGTTCTATTTATGTTTCATCAGACCAGAGGACATGTCGATTTAGGACTCGTTTTACTGTGGACATAGATACTTTTGTACCTGTTTCCTCCAGACTCTTCACAAGGTCCTTTGCTGTTGTTCTGGGATTGATTTGCACTTTTTGCACCAAAGTACGTTCATGTCTAGGAAACAGAACGCGTCTCCTTCCTGAGCGGTATGACGGCTGCATGGTCACATGGTGTTTATACTTGCGTAGTATTGTTTATACAGATGAACGTGGTACCTTCAGGCGTTTGGAAATTGCTCCCAAGGACGAACCAGACTTGTGGAGAACTACAACTGTTTTTTCTGAGGTCTTGGCTGATTTCTGTAGATTTTCCCATGATGTCGAGCAAAGAGGCACTGAGTTTGAAGGTAGGCCTTGAAATACATCCACAGGTACACCTCCAATTGACTCAAATGATGTCAATTAGCCTATCAGAAGCTTCTAAAGCCATGACATCATTTTCTGGAATTTTCCAAACTGTTTAAAGGCACAGTCAACTTAGTGTATGTCAACTTCTGACCCACTGGAATTGTGATATAGTGCATTATAAGTGAAATAATCTGTTTTTAAACAATTGTTGGAATAATAACTTGTGTCATGCACAAAGTAGATGTCCTAACCGACTTGCCAAAACTATAGTTTGTTAACATGAAATCTGTGGAGTGGTTGAAAAATTAGTTTTAATGACTTCAACCTAAGTGCATGTAAACTTCCGACTTCAACTGTATATACAAAACCCCAAAATGTCAAAGGGGAATAATGTTTTTAAAATATTTGACAAATTAATAAAAAATGAAAAGCTTAAATGTTTTCAGTCATTAAGAATTCAACCCCTTTGTTATGGCAAGCCTAAATATGTTCAGGAATAGAAATTAATGAGCTGAAATAAAACATCCCAGAAATGTTTCATTAGCACAAAAAGCTTATTTCGCTCAAATGTTGGGCACAAATGTGTTTATAATCCATCCACCTGACAGGTGTGGCATATCAAAAAGCTAATTAAACAGCATGATCATTACACAGGTGCACCTTGTGCTGGGGAAAAGAAAAGGTCATTCTAATATGTGCAGTTTGGTCAGAGAACACATTGCCACATATGTCTCAAGTTTTGAGGGTGTGTGCAATTGGCATGCTGACTGCAGGAATGGCCACCAGAGCTGTTGCCAGAGAAAGTTGGCAGAACGTCCAACCGGCCTCACAACCGCAGACCATGTGTAACCATGCCAGCCCAGTACCTCCACATCCGGCTTCTTCACCTTTTGGATCGTCTGAGACCTGCCACCCGGACAGCTGATGAAACTGTGGGTTTGCAGAACAATCCCGGTTTTAATTGTACCAGGCAGATGGTGGACAGTGTGTATGGCGTTGTGTCGGCGAGCCGTTTGCTGATGTCAACGTTTTGAACAGAGTGTCCCATGGTGATGGTGGGGTTATGGTATGGGCAGGCATAAGCTGCTGACAATTAACACAATTGCATTTTATCGATGGCAATTTGAATGCACAGAGATACCGTGACGAGATCCTGAGGTTCGTTGTCGTGCAATTCATTCGCTGCCATTGCCTCATGTTTCAGCATTATAATGCACAGTCCCATGTGGCAAGGATCTGTACACAATTCCTGTAAGCTGAAAATGTCCCAGTTCTGGCCTGCATACTCACCCACTGAGCATGTTTGTGATGCTCTGGATAGACGTGTACGACAGCATGTTCCAGTTCCCGCCAATATCCAGCAACTTTGCACAGCCATTGAAGAGGAGTGGGCCAACATTCCATAGGCCACAATCAACAGCCTGATCAACTCTATGCGAAGGAGATGTGTGGCACTGCATGAGGCAAATGGTTGTCACACCAGATACTGGCTGGTTTACTGATTCACGCCCCTACATTTTTTAAAAGGTATCTGTAACCATCTGTAACCATCTGATTAGGGCCTAATGAATTTAATTAAATTGACTGATTTCCTTAAATGAACTGTAACTTATTAAAATATTTGAAATTGTTGCATGTTACGTTGACTTTATATTTGTGTTCAGAGTAGGTTGCATGGACTCACTCTGTGTGCAATAATAGTGTTTAACATGATCTTTGAATGACTACCTCAGCTCTGTACCCTACTCATACAATTATCTGTAAGGTCCCTCAGTCGAGCAGTGAATTTCAAAGACAGATTCAACCACAAAGAGGGAGGTTTTCCAATGCCTTGCAAAGCAGAAATTGAATATCCCTTTGTGCATGGTGAAGTTATTAATTACACTTTGGATGGTATATCAATACACCCAGTCACTACAAAGATACATGCGCCCTTCCTAACTCAGTTGCCAGAGATGAAGGAAACCGATCAGGGATTTAACCATAAGACCAATGGTGACTATAAAACAGTTACAGAGCTTTGGCTGGGATAGGAGAAAATTGAGGATGGATCAACAACATTGTAGTTACTCCACAATACTAACCTAAATGACAGAGTAAAAAGAAGGAAGCCTGCACAGAATCAAACTATTCCAAGACATGCATCCTGTGTGCAATAAGGTACTAATGTAAAGCTGCAAAAAATGTGGCAAAGAAATTAACTTTATGTCTGGAATACAAAGTGTTATGTTTGGGGCAAATCCAACACAACACTTCATTGAGTATCACTCTTCGTATTTTCAAGCATGGTGGTGGCTGCATCATGTTACGGGTTTTCTTTCTCATCAGCAAGGACTAGAGAGTTCTTTAGGAAAAAAATTAATGGAATAGAGCTAAGCACAGGCAAAATAATAGAGGAAATCCTGGTTCAGTCTGCTTTCCAACAGACATAATTCACCTTTCAGCAGGACAATAACCTAAAACCCAAGGCCAAATATACACTGGAGTTGGTTACTAAGATGACATTGAATGTTCCTGAGTGGCCTATTTACAGTTCTGACTTAAATAACCTTGAACATCTATGGCAACACTTGAAAATGGCTGTCTAGCAATGATTAACAACCAACTTGGCAGAGCTTGAAGAATAAAAAATATATATATTGTACAATCCAGGTGTGCAAAGCTCTTAGAGGCTTACCCAGAAAGACTTGCAGCTGTAATTGATGCCAAAGGTGATTCTAGCATGTAATGACTTAGGGGTGTAAATAGTTATGAAAATTAGATATTTCTGTATTTCATATTTTTATTTATAAAAGCGGGCGCTCTGGGTAGCAGAGAGTAGAAAGGCAGTTACAGCACCGCATCCCCTGAATGATAACGAAGAGGTAGGTGAGAAGCTTTTCCACGGAGACAGGATGTGAAGGTTATGATGCGTACTTAATGAGCTGTAACCAAAAAACAACTGCATTTAGAAAGTTTGAGGTGAGGAAGAAAGTGTGGTGGAACAAGTATTATTAGCATTGTTAAGTATCTTGCTAGCTGGATCGAATTCTTTGTTAGCTAGCCAGATAACGTGAAATGTTGAGCAACATTAGCCAACTTAACGGATCAAATAATTTAGTTTATGGTGTGAAAGTCTGACATCAGATGATAACCAATTCGCTATAGTAGTATTAACTAGTAACGTTATATGACTCCTCAAGTTATAACGCGTTAGTTGCTTACTGGACCCTGGCAATCTGTGTGAAATTATAACTAGTTAACGAACTAACTACTATCTTTGAACTAATGTTTTCCCTCTACAGTAAGTGGTTCATTTTTAGAATGAGAGAATTAGGTGAAAATTAGGTGTTGCTTGTTAAACAAGTGGATTCAGGGATCAAGTGTAGCTGGAGCTGGGCCTAGCTTCAGCTGGATGCCACTATAGAGGTCAAAGGAACACCACACACTTTCCCTCTTTCTCACTTTTTCAATACAGTGGATTAAAGGGGTATGCCAGGTGTACTCTCTGCCTGAAAGAGATCAGTTATGCCAACAAAGGGTATCATGCTCTGCTGGCACATTGTAGAATAGATGTCCACAGGCAGAAAGTGTACAATGTAATAATGTGCAGTGTAGCCCAAAGATATTGCTTTTGTTGTGTTGAACAGTAACACTTGTCTGTGAGTGAGGTGGGATAATTACATGTTTTACTCAGTGAACGTTATTTTTGCACACATGTCGCCTAGTGCACTTGATTGATGTCTACTGAGTGGCCAACATAATAGAGCAAAAATAGAATGCCTGTTTGTTTCATTCTATTTCTTTTTTTCCCCAAGTGCAATATTTAGATGTGTGTGGTCACAAGCGTTCTATACTTTTTAACAATATAATATTTTATTGTATCTTGCCTCTTTACACATGCCTACATTTTTGCATTTAACTTTTTTTTTTAAGCCTGTCAAGCTGTGCTCAATTAGGGAACCTCTATCCGGGACATTTTCATTATCCAACTACTGTCTAATTTTGATATGCTCTTTCTTAAAATGTTTCATATTGATGACCAATGAATTAATGTCCCACTTCAATATGAAGGGACGTGCCTTTATTAGATTCTGACTGTTAAAGATATTTTACTGTGCGTTACTGTTATGTAGCATCCTGCATGCTCAGATAACGGTTATTTTAAAATGTTTTATGCTCACAGTAAGTGTCATGAAAAAACAGAAAAGGAGGTTGATATGTTGAGTCCCAAAATATGCCCCTGAGCCGTGTTGGAGAAGGACGCAAAGTATGTACAGTGGGGAGAACAAGTATTTGATACACTGCCGATTTTGCAGGTTTTCCCACTTACAAAGCGTGTAGAAGTCTGTAATTTTTATCATAGGTACTCTTCAACTGTGAGTGACGGAATCTAAAACAAAAATCCAGAAAATCACATTGTATGATTTTTAAGTAATTAATTTGCATTTTATTGCATGACATAAGTATTTGATACATCAGAAAAGCAGAACTTAATATTTGGTACAGAGACCTGGTCAATGACCTGAAGAGAGCTGGGACCACAGTCTCAAAGAAAACCATTAGTAACACACTATGCCGTCATGGATTAAAATCCTGCAGCGCACGCAAGGTCCCCCTGCTCAAGCCAGCACATGTCCAGGCCCATCTGAAGTTTGCCAATGACCATCTGGATGATCCAGAGGAGGAATGGGAGAAGGTCATGTGGTCTGATGAGACAAAAATAGAGCTTTTTGGTCTAAACTCCACTTGCCGTGTTTGGAGGAAGAAGAAGGATGGGCAATACGGACTTTCAGCTCCCTCCAAAGATTTTCTATTGGGTTCAGGTCTGGAGACTGGCTAGGCCACTCCAGGACCTTGAGATGCTTCTTACGGAGCCACTCCTTAGTTGCCCTGGCTGTGTGTTTCGGGTCGTTGTCATGCTGGAAGATCCAGCCACGACCCATCTTCAATGCTCTTACTGAGAGAAGGAGGTTGTTGGCCAAGATCTCGCGATACATGGCCCCATCCTTCCTCCCCTCAATATGGTGCAATCGTCCTGTCCCCTTTGCAGAAAAGCATCCCCAAAGAATGATGTTTCCATCTCCATGCTTCACGGTTGGGATGGTGTTCTTGGGGTTGTACTCATCCTTCTTCTTCCTCCAAACACGGCGAGTGAAGTTTAGACCAAAAAGCTCTATTTTTGTCTCATCAGACCACATGACCTTCTCCCATTCCTCCTCTGGATCATCCAGATGGTCATTGGCAAACTTCAGACGGGCCTGGACATGCGCTGGCTTGAGCAGGGGGACCTTGCGTGCGCTGCAGGATTTTAATCCATGACGGCGTAGTGTGTTACTAATGGTTTTCTTTGAGACTGTGGTCCCAGCTCTCTTCAGGTCATTGACCAGGTCCTGCCGTGTAGTTCTGGGCTGATCCCTCACCTTCCTCATGATCATTGATGCCCCACGAGGTGAGATCTTGCATGGTGCCCCAGACAGAGGGAGATTGACCGTCATCTTGAACTTCTTCCATTTTCTAATAATTGCACCAACAGTTGTTGCCTTCTCACCAAGATGCTTGCCTATTGTCCTGTAGCCCATCCCAGCCTTGTGCAGGTCTACAATTTTATCCCTGATGTCCTTACACAGCTCTCTGGCCTTGGCCATTGTGGAGAGGTTGGAGTCTGTTTGATTGAGTGTGTAGACAGGTGTCTTTTATACAGGTAACGAGTTCAAACAGGTGCAGTTAATACAGGTAATGAGTGGAGAACAGGAGGGCTTCTTAAAGAAAAACTAACAGGTCTGTGAGAGCCGGAATTCTTACTGGTTGGTAGGTGATCAAATACTTATGTCATGCAATAAAATGCAAATAAATTATTTAAAAATCATACAATGTGATTTTCTGGATTTTTGTTTTAGATTCCGTCTCTCACAGATGAAGTGTACCTATGATAAAAATTACAGACCTCCACATGCTTTGTAAGTAGGAAAACCTGCAAAATTGGCAGTGTATCAAATACTTGTTCTCCCCACTGTATTTGATACACTGCCGATTTTGCAGGTTTTACTACTTACAAAGCATGTAGAGGTCTGTAATTTTTATCATAGGTAAAAATCTTTGGAGGGAGCTGAAAGTCCGTATTGCCCAGCGACAGCCCCGAAACCTGAAGGATCTGGAGAAGGTCTGTATGGAGGAGTGGGCCAAAATCCCTGCTGCAGTGTCTGCAAACCTGGTCAAGAACTACAGGAAACGTATGATTTCTGTAATTGCAAATAAAGGTTTCTGTACCAAATATTAAGTTCTGCTTTTCTGATGTATCAAATACTTATGTCATGCAATAAAATGCAAATTAATTATTTAAAAATCATACAATGTGATTTTCTGCATTTTTGTTTTAGATTCCGTCTCTCACAGTTGAAGTGTACCTATAATAAAAATTACAGACCTCTACATGCTTTGTAAGTAGGAAAACCTGCAAAATCGGTAGTGTATCAAATACTTGTTCTCCCCACTGTATATGAGCAACTTACTCTTTTTTTAAGACAAAATTATTCAACCAGTACCATGGAAATACTTTTAGCCAGCTGAGTCCACAAAGTTTCTTCAAGAATGTCCTTTTCTAGTTTTCTCAAATTGATAAAGTTGTAATGCGCCGATTCTCTTAACTGCAGATCTGACCCATCACATGACTCTTTAAGAGGGCCACTGCGCTCCAGCTTCCTTGATGAGGATCTACCTCATAACACCACTCTTATTAATCATTAATCAAATAAAACAATGGGCCTTTATATGCTCCTTGTATTTCTATGCATTATGAAACAATTACTTTGATGTAGTTTTGTTTATGCCATTGCGTGATCTATTTTAAATGTACAAAAATGTTGCAGAATAACTTTAATTGGTGACTATGGAAAAAAATAGAAATGTAATGAACAATGTTTTCAATATACAACTTTATCCTCTGCAATACTTTTTACAGTAGTCTTAGAACAAAATGTGCTCTCTAGAACCTAAAATGGTTATTTGGCTGGCCCAGTAGGAGAACCCTTTTGAATAACTATTTTGGTTTCAAGTAGAATCCTTTTGGGTTCTATGTAGGACCCTTTCCACAGAGGGTTCTACATGGAAATTAAAAGGGTTCTACGTGGAACTAAAAAGGCTTTTCCCTGGAACCAAAAATGGTTATTCTATGGGAACTGCTGAAGATTCCTATTTTTCTAAGAGTGTAGGTAATACACTGTAGTCGGGTGGTCATTACCAGGTTATTATGATGTCTTAACTATGACCAGTAGGCTACATAATAAAGTGGTCAGAATTATGACCAGAATGGCGGACAGAAAAATACGTAAAAAAATGATAATTTCTCAACCAGAATAAGACGTCTTTTCAACCAGGTTTTGCCCACTGGGAAAATGGTGAGGGAAGAGATTCTGAGACTGGGGCTTTAAGGGTTCTGGTGGAATCATAAAAGTGAATCAAATCACATTTCAAGTGCATTTAACAAAAACGTCAATACACTTTACAAAAAGGAATGTGGTCAAAAGATACTGAGACAATGAGCTGGTCTTTGAAGTTCTAAAATGGAAGCAGCGTCCAATCAATGTAGACGAGGAGGACGTTGCGTATTGTTTTTGTTTGCTTGGGCAACAAGAGCCTCTCCAATGAGCCTGTTACTGTTTTGGAGGGAAAAGCAGTGGGAGGTGTTTTTCACCATATGAGGTTAAAAGTTCAAGATGGCTACAGAAATGGGAGATAATTTGAATGCTTTTATTCAGTAAAATAATAATTAACGGTTTGAAACGGAGTAGTTTGTCTTCTGTTGCATCAACTTTTTAACTGTAAAGAATTTGAATGTAATTATTACAATAAATATTTTATAATGCAAGACTGAGATTCTGATATGAAAATACATGATACATTTTTTAAATGTCACATTCATTAACTCCTTTGGGTGTTCTCTCTCAATAGCACCCATTATCAAGATGAAGGATGAGAGAAAGAGAGAAAGAGAACGAGAGAGAAAGAAAGAAAGAAAGAGGGAAGTGACAGTGACTTCTCATCTATAATTTACGCTCTACTGAGGCTTCTGGGAATGAGTCTACTGTACCTCAGTGTCAATCTGACAACTGGGGTCCTTTTAGAGTAATAAAAAAAAAGAGCGAGGGAATGGATGGAGGAATGGAGGAAAGAATGGCCACTTCCTGTGCGATACATATAGAACAATTATAGATAATTGCTACACTTTTCCAGAGCGATAGAGATGGAAAGAGCAAAACCAGAGGAAATAATTAAGAGAAACCACTGAGAAAGACAGCAAAAAAATAAAGTAATATTAGATGTTGGCGAAAGTAGTAAGAGGACCAGATACAAAGACATGGACTCTGATGGCATAAGAGCAGGGCCGGCCCGGGACGTTCTGTCACCCTAGGCAAAACAAAAACCTGCATAAGAGGGAAAGAGGGGGAAGAGTGATCAGAGTGAGAAAGATTGAAAGAGGGAGTGAGAGAGAGAGATTGCAAAATTAGAGTGAAAGAGAGACATGGTGAGAGAGAGAAAGAGTGATGGAGAGAAGTACAACAATTTAGTAGAGGGAGGGAGATATGGAGAAAAAGAGCAATTGAGAGTGAGAGTAGAGCTGTAGAGATAGAGATAGATGGAGAAAGAGAAAATAGAGAATGTTGTCAGCCTACTCAGAGTGATCCAGGGTGATCTTCAGGACCATGTTTGTGTAAATAATGCGTTAATTACAGCGTGACTATCAAGATTATGTAAATGAGGGAGAAGCCTCTTGTTGTGACCTTTGTGAAATGGTATGCAATCAGACTCTGGTAAATAGACTTTCTATTTCAAGAGCTTGCGCCAGCCCCTACCTTTCTTTCTTTCTTTCTTTCTTTCTTTCTTTCTTTCTTTCTTTCTTTCTTTCTTTCTTTCTTTCTTTCTCTCTCTCCTCTTCTCTTGCCCCATTGCTTGCGCTTGATTCTGTTTTTTCCTATCAACCTTTCGATGTTCAGACTCCCTCCTCCCTCCTATATACACATTTCTATTCCTCATGTGCATTACCATACAGTAATTCTGTTGCTCTTCCTCTAGCATAGTACAGGTCAGAGAAGATCAGTGCCACAGAGGTAGAGATGACCGGGTGATGAGGGTGGGGAGAAGTGATGCACTCGCCTCTTACACTTGTCATAATATTGTACTTTGCATGTGTGATATTCCCAGCCCTCTTAAGGCAGCAGCTCTAGTGGTTCATTGGCTGAGTAGCACCATATTCCCTATAAACTGAACAAAAATATAAACACAACATGCAACAATTTCAAAGATTTTACTGAGTTACAGTTCATATAAGAAAATCAGTAAATTGAAGATGGCGTCGACGGAGATGGCAGCATCGTGACTAGATCTTAGGAAACATTGCAGTTTTTTGTTTGTTTATGTACTATTTTTTACATTATTAGCTCAATAATTGTTTTTGTCATTGTCAGCCGGGAAGAACTATTGGATATTAGAGCAGCGATGCCTCAACAGAACTAACAGTATTACAACCAGGAATAAGACTTCCCTAGAGCAGATCCTTTGTTCGCTCTCCCAAGAGCAATTTAACCCAAAACAATGCTGGCAGAGGAGAAGTAGAGGTACTAGGAGCAGTCTTCTGGTCCGATTTAGGAGGTGTGCACACCACCCACCGCTTCAGAGTATATTACTTGCTAATGTTCAGTCTCTGGATAATAAAGTTGACGAGCTCAAAGCGAGGGTTGCTTTCCAGAGAGACATCAGGGATTGTAACATACTCTGTTCCACGGAAACAGGGCTCTCTGGATATAATGTCTGAGTCGGTACAGCCAGTTGGGTTCTCAGTGCATCGTACTGACAGTAATAAACATCTCTCCAGGAAGCAGAAGGGCAGAGGTAAATGTTTTATGATTAACAACTCGTGGTGTAATTGTGATAACATACAGGAGCTCAAGTCCTTCTGTTCACCCGACCTCGAATACCTCAAAATCAAATGCTGACCGTATTAACTCCCAAGAGATTTTTTGTCAATAACAGCCATCTATATCCCCCCTCAAGACGATACCACGACGGCCCTGAAAGAACTTCACTGGACTTTATGCAAACTGTAAACCACATATCCTGAGGCTGCATTTATTGTAGCTGGGGATTTTAACAAAGCAAATTTGAGGAAAAGGCTCCCAAAATGTCGATTGTTGTACTCGACCATTGCTATACGAACTTCCGGAATGCATATAAGGCCCTCCTTCCAGAATGCATATAAGGCCTTCCCCTGCCCTCCTTTTGGCAAATCTGACCATGATTCCATATTGCTCCACCCTTCCTATAGGCAGACACTCAAACAGGAAGCACCCGTGCTAAGGTTTATTCAACGCAGGTCTGACCAATCGTAATCCACGCGGACTGGGATATGTTCCAGGTAGCTTCAGAAAATAAAATCGACATGTATACTGATACGGTGACTGAGTTTATCAGGAAGTGCATAGGAGAAGTTGTACCCACTTGTACCCCAACTATAAACCGTGGATAGATGGGAGCATTCGCACAAAACTGAAAGTGCGAACAACCGCATTTAACCAGGGCAAGAAGACTGGGAATATGGCAGAATACAAACAGTGTAGTTATTCCCTCCGCAAGGCAAAACGTCAATATAAAGTTGAGTCTCAATTCAACGGCTCAGACACAAGACGTATGTGGCAGGGTCTACAGACAATTACGGATTATAAAAGGAAAACCAGACACGTCGCAGACACCGGCATCTTGCTTCCAGACAAGCTAAACACCTTCTTCGCTCACTTTGAGGATAATACAGTGCCACCGACGCGGCCCGCTAACAAGGACTGTGGGTTCTCCTTTTCCGTGGCCGACGTGAGTAAGACATTTAAGCGTGTTAACCCTCGCATGGCTGCCGGTCCAGATGGCATCCCTAGCCGCATCCTCAGAGCATGCGCAGACCAACTGGCTGGTGTGTTTACAGATATATTCAATCTCTTCCTATCCCAGTCTGCTTTCCCAACATGCTTCAAGATGGCCACCATTGTCCCTGTACATAAGAAAGCAAAGGTAACTGAACTAAATGACTAAATGACACTCACCTCTATCATCATGAAGTGCTTTGAGAGATTAGTCAAGGATCATGTCGTCAACCACCGAGCCACTGCCTTTTCACCCCGCTATCATCCAGAAGATGAGGTCAGTACAGGTGCATCAAAGCTGGGACCGAGAGACTGAAAAACAGCTTCTATCTCAAGGCCATCAGACTGTTAAACAGCAATCACTAGCACATTAGAGGCTGCTGCCTATAGACATAGATTAGAAAACACTGGCCATTTTAAGAAATGGAACTCTAGCCACTTTAATTATGTTTACATATCTTGAATCATTCATCTCATATGTATATACTGTATTCTATAATATGCTACTGTATCGTAGTCCAATGCCGCTCTGACATTGCTCGTCCATATACAGCGAGTGAAATAAGTATTGAACACGTCACCATTTTTCTCAGTAAATATATTTCCAAAGGTGCTATTGACATGACATTTTCACCAGATGTTGGTAACAACCCAAGTAATCCATTCATACAAAGAAACCAAAACAAATAAGTTCAGAAATTAAGTTATGTGTAATAATGTGAAATGACACAGGGAAAAAGTATTGAACACACTTCAAGACAGCTTACATTCTAGCAGCTTTATTTTCTTTCTTTGAAACCAATTGAGAGTTTCCTTTGCTGTGTGCTTGGGATCATTGTCTTGCTGAAATGTCCACCCTCGTTTCATCTTCATCATCCTGGTATGATGAAACCAAAACAAATAAGTTCAGAAATTAAGTTATGTGTAATAATGTGAAATGACACAGGGAAAAAGTATTGAACACACTTCAAGACAGCTTACATTCTAGCAGCTTTATTTTCTTTCTTTGAAACCAATTGAGAGTTTCCTTTGCTGTGTGTTTGGGATCAATGTCTTGCTGAAATGTCCACCCTCGTTTCATCTTCATCATCCTGGTATGATGAAACCAAAACAAATAAGTTCAGAAATTAAGTTATGTGTAATAATGTGAAATGACACAGGGAAAAAGTATTGAACACATGAAGAAAGGGAGGTGCAAAAAGGCATGGAAAGCCAAGACAACAGCTGAAAACTATCAGTAATTAAAAAGCAGGAGGTAGGACAATAAATAGACCATAGTGGTGAAATAAATTACAGATTATCATCATTAACACAGGAATGAAGGATGTGCAAATTATGATTTGCACATCCACTTAGTTTTACTAGTGTTTAAGAGCAGTTGGAGGCCACGGAAGGAGTGTTGTATGGCATTGAAGCTTGTTTGAAGGTTAGTAAACACAGTGTCCAAAGAGGGGCCAGATGTATACGAATTGCAAAAATCATTGAAGCTAGAGGTTCCTATCTCCCTCAATAACTTTAAGCATCAGTTGTCAAAGCTGCTTATCGATCACTGCACCCGTATATAGCCCTTCTGTAAATAGCCCACACTACTACCTCATCCCCATATTTATTTTTGTTATTTTCACAAATCTTGCACTCCAGTATATCTATTTGCACATCATAATTTGCACATCCTTCATTCCTGTGTTAATGATGATAATCTGTAATTTATTTCACCACTATGGTCTATTTATTGTCCTACCTCCTAACCTTACTGCATTTTGCACTACATTTTGCACTCTGTATATAGATTTTCTATTGTGTTTTTGACTATGTTTGTTTACTGTGTAACTCTGTGTTGTTTTTGTCGCACTGCTTTGCTTTGTCTTGGCAAGGTCGCAGTTGCAAATGAGAACTTGTTCTCAACTGTCCTACCTGGTTAAATAAAGGTGAAATAAAAAAATAAAAAAATGATGTGCAAATAGAGATACTGGAGTGCAAGATTAGTGAAAATAACAAAAATAAATATGGGGATGAGGTAGTAGTGTGGGCTATTTACAGAAGGGCTATATACAGGTGCAGTGATCGATAAGCATCTTTGACAGCTGATGCTTAAAGTTAGTGAGGGAGATAGGAACCTCTAGCTTCAATGATTTTTGCAATTTGTTCCAGTCATTGGCAGCAGCGAACTGGAAGGAATGGC
The DNA here is from genome assembly GCA_023634145.1 of Thymallus thymallus. NCBI lineage: Eukaryota > Metazoa > Chordata > Actinopteri > Salmoniformes > Salmonidae > Thymallus > Thymallus thymallus. The sequence goes on from CM042387.1 coordinate 21,708,553, forward strand.
GGCCAAAGGAGGTGTTGGCTTTAGGGGTGACCAGTGAGATGTACCTGCTGGAGCGCATGCTACGGGTGGGTGTTGCTATGGTGACCAGTGAGCTGAGATATCAGCTGGTTCAGTCCCAACTGATGGCCTACAAAAAGGTCTCATTGCCAAGGTGTCACACAAGACACATCTCATGATGGGTAAAGGCAAAGAGCTGTCTCAAGACCTTCGCAACCTAATTGTTGCAAAACATATTGATGGCATTGGTTATAGGCGCATTTCTAAGCTTCTGAATGTTCCAGTGAGCACTGTTGGGGCCATAATACAGAAGTGGAAAGACAATAATTTCACCATAAATTTGCCTCGACCAGGTGCTCCTCGCAAGACTTCTGACAGAGGAGTGAAAAGAATAATCAGAAGAGTTGTCCAAGAGCCAAGGACCACTTGTGGAGAGCTTCAAAAAGACTGTTGTCTCAAAGAAAACAGTAAGTAATGCACTCCACCGCCATGGCCTGTATGCACGCTCACCACGCAAGACTCCATTGCTGAAAAAAAAGCATGTTGAAGCTTGTTTAAAGTTTGCTGCACAACATTTAGAAAAGCCAGTGAAATACTGGGAGAATATAGTGTGGTCAGATGAGAGCAAAATTTAACTGTTTGGATGTCATAATACACACCATGTTTGGAGGAGAAATGGCACTGCACATCACCCTAAAAACACCATACCAACAGTGAAGTTTGGAGGTGGGAACATCATGGTGTGGGGCTGCTTTTCAGCAAATGGTACTGGCAAACTTCACATAATTGAAGGAAGGATGAATGGGCAAATTTACAGAGACATTCTTGACAAAAATCTGCTGCCATCTACCAGGATGATGAAGATGAAACGAGGGTGGACATTTCAGCAAGACAATGATCCCAAACACACAGCCAAGGAAACTCTCAATTGGTTTCAAAGAAAAAAAATAAAGCTGCTAGAATGGCCCAGCCAATCACCTGACTTAAATCCCATTGAAAATCTATGGAAGATCAAGATTCATAGAAGAGACCCACGGAACCTTCAAGATTTGAAGACTGTTTGTGTGGAAGAATGGGCCAAAATTACACCAGAGCAATGCATGCGACTAGTTTCTCCATACAGGTTTTTAGACATCTTTGCAAATGTATAAAAAAATAGAACACTGAAATATCACATTTACATAAGTATTCAGACCCTTTACTCAGTACTTTGTTGAAGCACCTTTGGCAGCGATTACAGCCTCGACTCTTCTTATGTATGACGCTACAAGCTTGGCACATCTGTATTTGTGGAGTTTCTCCCATTCTCTGCAGATCCTCTAAAGCTTTGTCAGGTTGGATGGGGAGCATCGCTTCAGGTTTCTCCAGAGATGTTAGATCGGGTTCAAGTCCTGGCTGGGCCACTCAAGGACAGCCAGACACTTGTCCCGAAGCCACTCCTGCGTTGTCTTGGCTCTGTGCTTAGGGTCGTTGTCTTGTTGGAAGGTGAACCTTCGCCCCAGTCTGAGGTCCTGTGCGCTCTGGAGCAGGTTTTCATCAAGGATCTCTCTGTACTTTGCTCCGTTCATCTTGCCCTGGCTGGCTGGCTGGCTGGCTGGCTGGCTGGCTGGCTGGCTGGCTGGCTGGCTGGCTGGCTGACTGGTTGGCTGAGTGACTGGCTGACTGACTGACTGACTGTCTGTCTGTCTGTCTGTATGTCTGTCTGTCTGTCTGTCTGTCTGGCTAATTGTCTGACTGACTGGCCGGCCAATTGGCTGACTGACTGGCTGGCTAATTGGCTGACTGACTGGCTGGATAATAGACTGACTGACTGGCTGGCTAATTGGCTGAATGACTGGCTAGCTAATTGCCTGACTGACTGGAGGGCTAATTAGCTGACTTGCTGGCTGACTAATAGGATGACTGACTGGCTGGCATAAAGGCTGACTGATTGGCTTGCTAATAGGATGACTGACTGGCTGGCTGGCTCACGCTGCCAGAAACAACAACAGCCTCCTTTCCACCACCAACATTAAAATTGTTAGGATAGTTTTATGCTTTTAACTTCATTTGTTAGGCTAGTTCATGCATGCATCTGTGCACACTGTGTTTGGTCTGTGGGTCTGTGTGTGAGAGAGAGAGAGAGATTAAAACAAAATTGTCTCCCCTGGGGCCGGGCTACAGCCACTAATACCGCTGTAATTACTGTCATTACTGTAGTTAAAGAGAAGGTCATCTATAGGTCACTATTTCTTGGATGTCACCCAGGTATGTTTTGTCCTATATTTATATTTTAATTATTTGTTGTTGGGTTTTTTTCCCATCCCCCGTCCCCGCAGGAGGTCTTTTGCCTTTTGGTAGGCCGTCATTGTAAATAAGAATTTGTTCTTAACTGACTTGCCTAGTTAAATAAAGGTTAAATAAAGGTTATTTAAAAAGGTACAAAGCCTCTGCATCCGAAAATGTTACCCTATTCCCTAGACAGTGCAATACTTTTGACCAGAGCCTAGTGAAAGAAAAAAATTAAATGTGAACTATATAGGGAATAGGGTGCCATATTAGATGCACCGCCTGCCTATGTAACCAAATCAACCAAGCCTTATATATGAACATACATTCACACCTGATCTGCCCAAGGAGTCTTTCTAAGGAAGGAATGTAGGAATCTAGGAATCTATGAGCATCTAAATTGATCTAATTGTCATTGGCATAACATCAAGCAAATGTTTATTATTATACGCCGAAAATAATTGCATTCATACCTTTATTGAAAATAGTCCCACAATATTGTATTTATAACTGTAGGAGTTGTTTTGTTATTTGGCCGCCCCTTCAGTCATTCAAACCAGTATATTTGCTGCCTAGAAACACTCATTGGTAGAGAAATTTACTGAGAGACCAGCGAAAACAACAGTGTTTGTTGCTCTAAATATCAGATGGGAAAATTTGTTTTTGAGTGGATATTTGGCCCCAGGGGCAATGGTCTTGTTGCATTCAACGGCATTCATGAAGAGCCAATAACTTCAAATAGAGCTTTACATTTCTCTCTGAATACCTGCGGTAGTGGGTTTTAACCGATTCCTTTTCAACTCCAATAGAACATAGCATCTTGCAGAACCCTCTGCAATGATGTGGACATTTCGTTCTCCTTGCTGGAGATCACAGAGACTCCCTGTTGGCTTCTGCTGGCTCGCTCTTTGAAAAGGAGAGTAGCACCGGGGCGGGAGGAGTGACATATATCAGAGTGCCCTATGCCAGCCCTAATCGCCTAGTTACAAGATTTTAATTTAACCTTTGCTTGCCGACTTCGAATTGTAACATCCCCTCTTTTTAATTATAATTTTCATCTTTCTAAAGTAGCGTTGATCGTTATTGTGATCATCTACAATCAGCCTCTCTGTTTACGGGGCTAGATCATTAAAAGTCCATTGGAGAGCAAAGCAAGCAGAACTTTTAAATCTCTGAGAGGCAATCATTCAGCCCTAGCGCTACCAGGATGAGCACAATTACCTAATAATAAACTATGGTGGAGTGTCGGTATGTTGAGTCAGGGAGAGACAGAGAGATGAGGGAGAGGGAGAGACGGTAGATAGAGGTAGGAGTCTGTTCTGTTGAAGGATGGGAGCAGTGCTGTGGCTTTTCACAGAAAAACCTCGTAGAGAAAATGAAAGAGAAATTAGGGAATAGCTGTTGTTCTTTGAATCAGTTCTAATTAACCATATTATGGCTCAATCACTGCTAGCTTATCTTCAAGTGGATTCTTTCAGCAGTACAAAAAAACACCCATAGTTGGCCTTGATTGCTACAACAGCCCAAAAGCACCGTGGACAACAACTCTCACTCACCCACTCAGCCTCCCCAACTACCATACAATCAAATAAGCCATCAGCTAAGCGATTTTCCTAAAAACAAGCCCCCCTGTTGTTGCTAACCAGTGAGAGTAGTGGAGAAAGTTGAGCGGGAACAGGGCTTTTGAATCGTTTGGAATTGACACAGGCAGCACCACAAGCTAGTGCATGGCATTACAGAGCTAAGTGGAGGGGTTGGTATAAATGGATTGGAGCCAACACAGAAGCACTTCTGGGCAGATCATATCAGAGACAGAGATGTTCTTTTATCAACATAAAAAGGGACTGGGACTGAGAGTAAAATTTTGCCGAGATACTAGCAGGCATGTAAACTACATTAATATTGATACATTTATGTAAATATGGGACTCTAGCGAAACACAGGGAGGGTTGGGAGTGGAAACGGAGGGAGGGTTGGGAGTGGAAACGGAGGGAGGGTTGGGAGTGGAAACGGAGGGAGGGTTGGGAGTGGTTGCGTGGGTGGGTGGCAGGAAAGAGAAAATTAGGGGGTTGGGGGGTATCTTCAGGAGTAAGGGACCAAAGTTAATCGGCTGAATTAACAAGGATGTTTTGCTGGGTTCAGTACATGCAGAAGCGGGGAAATTGTTTTTAGAAAGCAAATAACAATCGCGGCTTAACTGGAATAATTGGTAGATAGTGAGACATCCGCTGAAGCAGGCGTTTTAGTGCAGCTTGACAGCTGGGAATTACAAGGGTGGCAGACGTGACGTGGTGGAGCTACCAGAGCTCGTCAATGTTCCAGTGTCTCAGGAAATAGGTAGAAAAATAATACTCATATCCTCTATAGGTTAAACTACATACCCAATCTTCTTTAAAGGGAATTTTGGCTGACAGTGGTACATAGTAACATTGTATGCTGCTAGTCAGTTGAAAGGTAGAATTTGTCATATTCCTCTCTCACCTTATGGAATATTTGTACTGGTACGCTCTTAAGAGGGGAAAGCTTTTCTCCTTTCATAACCTTTGCAGTGTACACAACATGTACAGTTCTTGTTTTGTTTGGTTTAATGGTGAGTGAAAACGCAGGGAATAAATAAATGAAAAGGTGCACTGCTCCTGTTCTCCTCATCTCCTCCACCTGAGGTTTTTCTCTCCTCACTTCTGCTCTGGCAGACATACTCATCCTGATTGACAGGGAGAGAGGATGCACAGACCAGCTTCAAACATAGAGAGAGAGAGAGTTTTGGGGTGATGAACAATGAGAAGGAAAGGCCCTATTCTACTCTCTCTCAGTTAGACACATCGTTGATAAAAAACCTTCCTCAACATCAAATTACAAGCTATGTAAATCCCGACATCAGATTAAAATTCCTTATCAACGATGTGTCTATGGTTTATCAGGTATTTTCCACATTAATGGAGCCAGCCGCATTCACACAATAGTGTTTTTAATAACTTTAGTCTTGAGGGACCACCATCCATCCCTCTCTACCATTATTCTTTATCCATTTCCCCTCTATCAGTGGCCGATCTCATGGTGGATTCCAGCTCGTTTCTCGGCTCCTAGCTGGATGTCCTCTCCTCCCTTTCTCTCTGCCTCTCTCCCTCCCTCTCCCAGGCTCCCTGTCTCTCTACCTGCCTGGTAAGAGGATCTGAGGGTCCATGTCAAATCTTTTCAGACTCCATAGGGGGAAGAGGTGCTGTCGTGCCTACTTCATGACTGTGTTGTTGTGTTTGGACCATAATAGGTCCTTAGTGATGTAGACACAGAGGAACTTGAAGCTCTTGACCCGCTCCACTACAGCCCCGTTGATGTGAATGGGGGCGTGCTCTGCACTCTGTTTCCTGTAGTCCACAATAAGCTCATTTGTCTTGCCCAAGTCACGGGATAGGTTATTCTCTGACCTCCTCCCTATAGGCTGTCTCATCGCCATCGGTGATCAGGTCTACCACCGTAGTGTTGTGAGCAAAATTAATGATGGTGTTGGAGTCATGCGCGACCATGCAGTCATTGGTGAACAGGGAGTACAGGAGGAGACTGAGCATGCACCCCTGAGGGGCCCCGTGTTGAGGGTCAGCATGGCTTCTGTGTTGTTGCCGACCCAGGATCAAGTTGCAGAGTGAGGTGTTCAGTCCCAGGCTCCTTAGCTTACTGATGAGCTTGGAGGGCACTGTGGTGTTGAACGCTGAACTGTAGTAAATGAACAGCATTCTTACATAGGTGTTCTTTTTATTCAGGTAGGGGAGTGTGGAGTGCAATAGAGATTGTGTCATCTGTGGATCTGTTGGAGCAGTTACCTTGGCATTCTTGGGGACAGGGACTATGGTAGTTTGCTTGAAACATGTAGGTATTATAGACTGGGTCAGGGAGAGGTTAAAAATGTCAGTGAAGACACTTGCCAGCTGGTCAGCGCATGCTCTGAGTACGCATCCTGGTAACCCATCTGGCCCTGAGGCCTTGTGAATGTTAACCTGTTAAAAGGTCTTACTCACATAGGCTATGGAGAGCGTGAACATACAGTCGTCTGGAACAGCTGGTGCTCTCACACCTGGTTCAGTGTTGCTTGCCTCGAAGTGAGTATAGAGCATTTCTGGGCAGCTCTCAGCTGGGTTTCCCTTTGTAATCTGTGATAGCTTGCAAGCCCTGCCACATTCAACAAGCGTCAGAGCAGGTGTAGTAGGATTCGATCTTAGTCCTGTATTGACACTGTGCCTGTTTGTTTCTTATAAGCGTCCAGATTAGTGACCCACTCCTTGAAAGCAGCAGCTCTAGCCTTCTGCTCAATGCAGATGTTGCCTGTAACCCATGGCTTCTGGTTGGGATGTGTACGTACGGTCACTGTGGGGACGACGTTGTTGATGCACTTATTAATGAAGATGGTGACTGATGTGGTAAACTCCTCAATGCCATTGGATGTATCCCAGAACATTCCAGTCTGTGCTAGCATCCGCTTCATCGGACCACTTCCGTATTGAGCGCCTCGCTGGTACTTCCTGTTTGAGTTTTTGCTTGTCAGCAGGAATCAGGAGTATAGAGTTATGGTCAGATTTGCCAAACGGAGGGCGAGGGAGAGCTTTGTATGCGTCTCTGTGTATAGAGTAAAGGTGATCTGGATTTATTTTTCCTCTAGTTGCACAGAAGTCACTGGCCATTAGGAGCGTCACCTCTGAATTAGCATTTTCTTGATTGCTTATGGTCCTATAAAGCTTATTGAGTGCAGTCTTATTGCCAGCATCGATTTTTGATGGTAAATAGACAGGTATGAAAAATACAGATAGTTTTCATCTTGGTAAATAGTATGGTCTACAGCTTATCATAAGGTATTCTAACTCAAGCGAGCAGAACCTTGAGACGTCCTTAATATTAGAGATTGCTCACCAGCTGTTGTTAATAAAGAGACACACAACACCCCTCTAATATTACCGGACTCTGCCAATGTATAGAAAAACCAGCCAGATGTACTATATTATCCACGTCCTTGTTCATAGGATAGTATATTACATTTCTTAATGTCCCGTTGATAGGATAGTCTCGAACGGAGCTTGTCTAGTTTATTCTCCAGCGATTGCACATTCACCAATAGAACAGAGGGTAGAGGTGATTTATTCACTTGCCACTGTAGTCTCATCAGGGACCCCGCGCGTTGGCCCCACGCGTTGGCCTTTATAGCGCCGTCTCCTCCTTCTTTGAAAAATCTATACAACTACAAAAATCATTTATTTTTTCTAACCACAGTCATGTCAGGTGATTCTCCAAGTGGGAAAAGAGAGGATGATGTAGAAATTATGCTGAGTGGGGAAGAAGAGAGAGATTAAGAAGAGAGAGAAAAAGAATGAGAGAGTAAGAAAAAAGAGAGAGAGAGAGAGAGAGAGAGAAGAGAGAAATAACAAGAGAAGGAGAATCACAGTGAGGAAGATGGGTAAGCGTTGGAAGTGAATGGCATAATAAAGCATTTCCATAATTCAGGACACTGGGCTCCTTTTTAAACCACACCAGTGGTGGCGAGGAGGCATCAGGGGAACAGGCCGTTTAATAAACACAGTCAAGGCTGCAGAGAGCAGAGCGGCTTGACACAGTTTTAACCACCGCTGGGTGGTTCTTACAGTGTGTGTGTGTGTGTGTGTGTGTGTGTGTGTGTGTGTGTGTGTGTGTGTGTGTGTGTGTGTGTGTGTGTGTGTGTGTGTGTGTGTGTGTGTGTTAGTGTGCGTGTGCATGTGTGTGTGTTCGTTTTTAACCAGCAGACTGAGGCTCAGGGCCCTAAAAGACAGTAGAGGGGTTGTGTGGTTCTCCACGGCTGAACGTTCCGTTATAACAGAAATAGTTATTGGAATACATAATGGATGTGGTATAGCTTTAAGTCACGTCAAATCAGAGATACAGAAAGTACCCTACAAATGACAGCTTCAGTATTAAACTGAAAATGTGTCATAAACAATAGACAGTCTTCTGTAACTTAAATATATTTCAAACAACAGCAGATTGAAGTACCAACACCCTGCTCTACTGTAAGGTGCTCTCATGAATGTTACTAGGCCACAGTACAGTACAGTATATCATGTCTTGAGTGAAGTGCAAACATTTCAATGAAGTGGATGATTATGTTTCATGTAACGGTAATATACGTTGTTTGTTGCTCTGATGCAGATGCCCATAAAAGAATACTGGAATACAGCATACTGTAGAGAAGGGCTGGAGAGAAAAAGAGAGCAATGGCCCTATAGAACTCCTCCATCCATCCTTTCACACATCCATCTATTCAGTTAATTGACAGTTCCATGTTAAAGTACTGTATGATATCTCCAACACATGAATAGACTAGGCTTAATCTGTGTCAGGGAAACCAGCCCATAGTGTTCCAGTGTAATGCATAGATCATCTGTATACAGCTGATGGGAGTCCATCAGCAGGGAGGCAGGAAGTAGTGGGGAGTGAAAGGCCTGGGGAGAAGGGGGCTTGGGATGTTGGGTTCCATGCTGTGGTGATGTGTGTCAGAGAGAGTACCTCTATCGTACCTTCTGCTCACCTATCAGAGCCACCAGTCGCAGTTATTACACTACCAGTCACATGCGGTCGGAGGAGATGGCTGCTGTTTTACAGGCTCCTGACCAATTGTGCTATTTTGTTAGTTTTTATGCGCTGTTTTTAACTTTTCTTTTCTACAATAATTTCTTATGACCGAAAAGAGCTTCTGGACATGAGAACAACGATTACTCACGTCAAACTGGATGAGGATTTTTTCTTTAATGAGTCGGACGCAAAGGATATACTGCTCCTCCTAGACCAGGCCCAAATCCCCATCATTCGCATGAAGAGGAGACGCCATTACAGAGGTCGAAGAGCAGGATGCCTGTCGAGACTGCGTTGGCAGTGGATGATTTACCTTTACCCTCTGTTCTACTGGTGAATGTGCAATCACTGGAGAAAAAACTGGATGAGAGACTATCCTATCAATGGGACAATAAAAAACGAATATCCTATGTTTCACCAAGTCGTGGCTGAACAAAGACATGGATAACACACAGTTAGAGGGTTTTCTGTGCATCAGCAAGATGGAACAGCAGACTCCGGTAAGATCGGGGGTGGGGGTGGTGGTGTGTGTCTCTTTGTCAACAACAGCTGGTGCGCAATCTCTAATATTAAAGGGGAATGGAAACACTATGATTTAGAACGTCAGCTAACTGTAACTGTAAATCGCCATATTGGCATTGTTGCGTCACTGGCAGGAGAGAACATTTTGGAACTCCCAAAAATGGCTGAATTTACGGAGTAGCTCAGAGTCTGGGAATGAGTTTATTACAAGGAATGAAATAATGTTAGTTACGGAGCCAATAAACTTGCTGAAGCTGTTAATGTTTGAGCCGATCATTGCCCCAGATCAAATAGTTTGTTCTCGTAGCAGTAACAACACAGACATGCCGCCTGAAACCCCTCAGCTAAAGGGTCAGCTTAGCCAAATACAAACTGGTGTGAGTGGGGATGCTGCCAGATAATGGCTAGAGTATGAGTGTCTGTGTTGTAGAGAGATGGTGGCGATACAGCACAAAATCCCAGTTGATGGTGGCTGTATTACACCCAGTCAGAGGTTCCTGTCAGTCTGTCTGGAAGGCGATGTATTTATTGGACGTATAACCAATCCTTATGAAGGACTTCTATGCAGAAGAGGTTACTCGACCAGTCAGCAGCTGATATGCCAGTTAAATAATTGGAGAAATGTTGCTTGATTATAAATTGTTTAAGGTTAATATCAGTAGTGGGTCGGTGCTTTATATTTATAATCTGTATCCGATAACGTTGTATATCACCTGCACTGTGTGGCGCGATAGTAACACATTTACATTTACCGAATCGCAGACAGCATCATGATTCATGAAATCTCATTCTAACCAATAATGGGGCGTGCTCATTATAAATACGTTGTGATTTAGTTTCGGTCTAACTTTTCTTATGATTTTGTTTGCATAGCGTACAGGCTGGCGGTGTCTCATCCCTGCGTGTGTCGTTTCCTATATAAAGCGCACATAAGCAAAGGCATTTCCATAGGGTTTGAGTGTGAATAAAACCATTGAATTATTTTTTTTATTTTTTTATTTAACCTTTATTTAACTTGGCATGTCAGTTAAGAACAAATTCTTATCGGACGACGCTGGGCCAATTGTGCACCGCCCTATGGGACTCCCAATCACGGCCGGTTGTGATACAGCCTGGAATCAAACCAGGGTCTGTAGTGACGCCTCTAGCACTGAGATACAGTGCCTTAGACTGCTCCTTACTCCTGCTGTAATTCTTTTATAGACATAGACCTAATGCCTGCACCTTGTGTAAAAATAGTATTAGTTAGATTCTCCACTATAACAACATAACGAGATAAACTACTTTCAACGCGTGCTAATCCTGTGTCCCTGTCGCTAGTGTAGTGACTTCAACTAGCTTTGGCTACCATCTATTGGAAAGTAATGGTACCTACACTGGGTAGCTGGTTGACATAGTCAAAGTAGACTTTAAAAATACACGCCATTTAGCAGACGCCTTTATCCAAAGTGAACTGGGTACATGGTAGTGGAAACAGATAATAAAAACAGGATTACAATTTTGATATCATGGATGGTCAGTCCTTGCATCTATGGCTGTCTATGAATTTGAGAGTGGTTACATTTTTCCAGCCCCATCCCTCAGCTTTTTACCTAAAGAGGAGCAGGGAGACACTTTATTTTTTCTACTGCTGATTGCCACTTTAAGAAGTTAAGATGCAGATTAAATACACACCAAAATATGTTACAGATAGTATAAAAATGTCCCACTAGCAGTTAGAGTGTTGGGCCAGTAACTGAAAGGTTACTGGTTCGAATACCTGAGCCGACAAGGTAAAAAAAAGGTGATTTATTTACTGATATGACGGCCTACCCTGTAGGTAGGCCGTCATTTTCAATAAGAATTTGTTCTTAACTGACTTGCCTAGTTAAATAAATGTATTTTACAAAAGCCCTTTTTATATCAAAATAATGACCACAGTGGTTATAAAAGGTGCAACAGTTCAACACTTCAGGAGCAAATGTCAGTTGGCTTTTCATAGCTGAGCACTCATAGGTTGAGAGAGAGAGTGGAAACAGCAGGACGAGACAAGGTAGCACATCCGTTGAAACGGGTAAAGAAATCTGTGGAAAAACAATTCCACTTGATTCCCTTTATGGATGGGTGTGTCTTTGAATTCGCTGTTGAATGGCCTGCTCCTTCTCCATTTTCGGGAACATCAACCCGCTTCCCCAAAGTGATCGATAGTATATCTTGGCTTGCACTGTGATGATTGTGATTCTAGGCTCTCAGGTTCATACAGCGAGTTATGGTTGTCACTGATCTCACTCTCTGTCAGCTCCATCTATGGCGTATAAGGGCTGGACTCGGTTGTACTGTATACTGATGGTCATGATTTTACTGAACTCCTCACACTAGCCTCATCTCTCTCTCCACGTCTGCTGCTACTCGGTCACTTAAACATCCACATAGACTCCCCCACCTGCAAGCTGTCATCAGAATTCACAATTTTACTGGACAACTTTACTCTCACCCAACATGTCACATTCCCCACCCATGAAAAAGGACACATCCTCGACCTGGTCTGCTCCACTAACCAACCAGTGCTCGAACCTCCACCCATGCCTCTTTCCCCTCTCTGATCACAAACTGATACGGTTCACCCTTCCTTCTCCAACTCCACGCCCCCGCCTCCTCAGAGAAATCACCTTCCGCAACCTTAAATCTAATGATCCTGCTCTCAACCACTCTCCACCTGGACTCAACCCTCACCTCACCTGATGATCTCATAAACCACCTCCACTCCGCTTTGCGTACCTCCCTTAACACTCTGGCCCCCCTCAAAACAAAAACTGTCACTTTTAACACCTCGTCACCCTAGTACACATCTCTCACAGTCCACCTTGAAGCCTATAAACTCCACCTCATTGCCTACAAAGATGCCCTCATTGCTGCCAAATCTGCCTACCTCTCCACCATCCTCACCAACCCCTGTCAAAACCCCAGAACCCTCTTCTCCACAATGAACAACCTTATCAAGCCTCGGTCCTAAAACAACTACACTGGCTTCCCATTTCCCACCTGATCACATACAAAATCCTGGTCCTTACCTACAAAGCCATCCACCACCTGGCCCCCTCATACCTCACTGACCTCCTCTCCCCCTATCAACCCTCACGGTCCCTCAGATCCACCTCAGCCGGTCTCCTCTGCATCCACAAGTCCAAGCTCCGCAGTTTTGGGGACAGAGCCTTTTCCAGGGCAGCTCCCAGGCTCTGGAACTCTCTCCCCCATGAGATCCACACCTCTGAGTCCCTCACCATCTTCCAGTCCCGCCTCAAGACCCATCTCTTCACCTCTGCCTATCCGTAGCCCCACGACACTCCCATTTCATTTTTTTTTTGTCTTGTCTTGTCTTGTTTGTCTTGTCTTGTTTATTTACCTGCCCTTTAAAGCGACTTTGAGTTCGTGAAAAGCGCTATACAAATTAAATGTATTATTAATCTAGCTGGGCCCCGAGCTCTTTAGTGATAGTCCCGGTGGACCTCTTCTCCACCGCAGCACAGGAACACTCTGGCACCCTGGGGTCAGTTTGGCATGCTGTACTATATTGTCCATTTTATATGAGATGACAGACTGTGAAATAACATGGATTTGCATGTACCTCCTCTGCCTCCTGCAGTCTCCTCCAGGATGAAAACCTTTTCAGGGATGAAGATGTCATCCTTAAAACAAACAAACGTTTTGTTAAGACAACTGAACCCAAATATATCAGTTGGCATTAACAAGCTACCTGTCTTGTATGCTTTGTCAACACACACACACACACACACACACACACAGCAAATACAGGGAGATGTATTTTACCAATGTCAACTTCAGTCTAGCTAAATGAGGTGGTGCTAACAAAACATTACAAAAACAAATCTGTCAACAAAATGTATTACAGTACTTGACAATCTGAGCTGCCTCTGCAAAGTGCTGTCTGCAGATCCTGCTAGCTCGAGCTGGCACGTCCTTCCTCTTCAGGACATGGAGCCACTTCTTCAAAAGTTGTGGGTTCTTGGGCAGCCGATGGTAGTTTACAGAGTGATTTTTTTTGGAGCCAATTCATACAGCCTGGTGTTATACAGTTCATGTTTGAATTAATAATTGTTGTTATCTTTGTTGTCCGCACCTAACCTCACTCTCTTCGATTCACTCTCCGTGCGAAAAACTTAATACGCACCCGATTCAATACCACAGACAATTTGCTGATTCCTGCCAGTGATGCACTGGCGTCAGTCATTACTCTGGCAATTTAAAAGGGCACTGACCATAGCTGAAATAAACCTTGTTGACAATCAAAATACTAAATATAGAGATGTTTTTATGTTTAATGCACATGTTTAGTAATAGTGGATTTAATACATCTCTATGCTTAGATTTACTTCCTAAAATGTTTCCATTTCCCTTTAAGGAAGTCTCAAGGTTTGCTCCCCTGAGTTAGAATACCTCATGATAAGCTGTAGACCACACTATTTACCAAGTTTTCATCTATATTCTTCGTAGCTGTCTATTTACAACAAACCGATGCTGGTACTAAGACCACACTAGACGAGCTGTATAAGGCCATAAGCAAAAAAGAAAATGCTCATCCAGAGTCGGCGCTCCTAGTGGCCAGACACTTTAATGCAGGAAAACTGAAATCTGTTTTACCTCATTTCCACCAGCATGTCATATGTGCAACTAGTGGAAAAAAAACTCTAAATCACCTTTACTCTAGAGATGCGTACAAAGCTCTCCCTCACCCTCCATTTGGCAAATCTGACCATAACTCTATCCTCCTGATTCCTGCTTAAAAGCAAAAACTTAAACAGGAAGTACCAGTTACGCACTCCATTTGGAAGTGGTCCGATGAAGCGGATCCTAAGCTATAGGAATGTTTCACTAACACAGACTGAAATATGTTCCGGAATTCAAGCTCCTTGGGAGGCAGGTAGCTGAGTGGTTAGAGCGTTGGGCCCGTAAGTGAAAGGTTGCTGGATTGAGTCCCCCTATGTCTGCATAGCTCTTAACAGTCCTGATTTACAAACACACTTTGCTACACAGGCCTGCCAAATGACCTGTCTCCAATACTTTATTGATAATTAAACAATAATTTTCACAAGCGGTCTGCTTTTTGCCACCATTAATTTTCACTCCTCTCTCTGTCCATCCTCCTCTCTCACCACACCTCTTTCCTAATTTATTCCAGCACATTATCACAAAGCATTGTGTGCGTGCACGCCTGTGTGAATGTGTATGTGTGTGTTCATATACTGTATGACTAAGTGTGTGCTTACTGGGGAGGGTTTAATCTATGAGCAGTCCAATGCTGGAATAAAACCTCAGAGGGAATGAGGTGAGTGAAGATGACTTCAGTCCACAGTCTGTTAGTATGTGCCTCTTTGCTCATTCCCTCTGGCAGTGACTAAGAGGACTGTAGGTGTGGCCTATTGTTCCTCTCCTCCTTCATTTGTCTCCATCTGTCTGTCTCTTATGTCTACTCCCTCCTTCCCCATCCCCTCATCTCTCACTTTATCCATCACACCCCCTCTCTTTCACATCTTCTATCTCTCCCTCCTACACTTTCTATCCATCTCCATCATCCTCTCTCTCCAACTTTCTCTCAGAGGAGGAGTGTAATGGTGGACTAGCTTTAAGCCTATGCAGCCTCTGGATGAGCCATGGTGCTGTGATGCTAATTCATGGTGGACCTGTCACATTCTAGCAGGCTCTGTAGAGCCTGAGTGACAGCTGAGGAGCCTGTAGTTTCCATTTTGACGAGTCAGTATAGTCCACAGACCTCCTTTCCCCTGTTCTTACCCCCTCCTCACCCCCAGTGTCAGAGCCAAATGTACAGAGGAGGAAAGGGAGAATGTGCTCACTAGAAGGTTTGGGGAGTTGGGAAAGGAGACACTTCCAACGTGTCTGTGCTGCTGAAACCTCATGCAGACCAGTGCTGTTAAAACATTTTTCTTCATGTTTGCCTTTCATAAATACTAAGAGATAGAGACATCTGCAGAGTAATTTATTTTCACGCCTTTTTTGTGATTAATATAATAATTTTAATTTCAAGAGTTGGCAATGGCAGTTAGTCATCTTCATGGACTTTTGCCAGCAAGTGGGAGTAGTACATATCGATTCTCCTGCAACAGATAGCAGGTGGGTGTGTACTGATAGCTGGCACCACTGTTTGTCTCTGGGCAGATAGAGAAAAATTGGATTTACTAGACAATCTTATCCATAGTGGCTTACAGGAGCAAGGGCATATCAACATATCTTTCACATAGTCAGCTCTGGGATTCAAACTAGCAACCATTCAGTTACTGGGCCAGCACTCTTAACGCTAGCCTACCTGCCAGCCTTTTGACATTTTGTCTAAAGTTTAAGTACTGCTTGTTGTTTGATATTCCGTAGTTGGTTTTAGACGCAGTCCCTGCACTCATCTCTTGGGTGAGCTTTGCCTTTCTCTCCACTTTGGCTCTTGTGTGATATACTTTTCTCTTACTTTTGGTCACATGTTAAGTCAACATGGTGACTCGAACACAAAACACAACATCATTGCAGATTTGGTAGGCAGTGAGGAATAAGAGATCCCAAGTGGCACAGTGGTCTAAGACACTGGTTCTCAGTGCTAGAGGTGTCACTACAGACAACCTGGTTCGAATCCAGACTGTATCATAGGGTGCTGCATAATTGGCCCAGTGTCAATCAAGTTTGGCCAGTGTAGGCAGTCATGTAAATAAGAATGTGTTGTTAACTGACTTGTCTAGTTAAATAAAAAAATTCAGTCAAAAATACAATTTTCCCAAACCATACTGATGCATAAACTAGATGTCTCTACTCCACTGTACATCTTCTCTAGCACCTGTTATCATCACTATGATGATAGTCATTACCCGGGAGGCTTATTCCATTCAACAGAGCCAATAATTACAACAACAAAAACCAAGTTGCTTTGTTACAAAATAAAAGGTCCCCCTATCAGCTGTGTTGAGGAGAATATTCAGTGTCTGGACAACATGGAGTGCTGTGTCACGGAGCAGGATATGGTTATCAGGACACACTAAATCAATGCAATTAGAATTCAGCCAATCACCATCAGTCTCTCTGAGAGAGGGGCACCTGTCAGAGCAGTGTGTGAGAGTGTAAATATACCCAACAACAATGGGATGAATTACAGGTAATGCGTCTGACAAACACAGACACACATGCATAGAATTTCAAACATAACCACACACACACACTTCTTCAGATCCCTTTGCACCACCCTGAATGTTCCTCTAAACATGCCTCTGCCATCCATGTCCCCCTTCCCATCCTGCACCCTGGCTCACGCACGCACGCACACACACACACACTCTCATCAGTGGCTTTCTTCACTCTGCATGTTTTATAGGAATTAGCAAAGGGATCCCCAGCCTCGTATTAAGACCTGTTCTGTGCTGTAATTCATACATAATTCATGTTCTGTGCTGTAATTCATACATAATTAATGCATCCTCCGCACTTATTCAACAGAGATGAAGAGCCTCTTACTGAGTAGATGCCAAGTGTGACTATTTACTAGGGGAGCAAGGGTCAGCCGATAGGCTCCAGGGGGAGGGAGGGAAAGAGGGGGGGAGGAAAAGAGGGATGAGAAGCAGGGAGAAGGGTAGAAGGGAGGGAAGGTTAAGCGGGATGGAAGGAGGGAAAGTTGGGAGGGAAAGAAGAGGGAGAGGACTTAAGAGAAAAATGGTAAAACCAAGACCTTGTGAATGAAAGACTGAGGAGGAAAGAGAAAATGAATAAAGAGAAAGTGAATAAAGAGGAAGTGTTGTGTTTCAATCGTGAAAACGTACATGAACACAATCGATATGATACAATATATACAGTATCTGTCAAAAGTTTGGACACAACTACTCATTCAAGGGTTTTTCTTTATTTGTACTATTTTCTACAAAACTATGAAATAACACACATGGAATCATGTAGTAACCAAAAAAGTGTTATTATATATATTTTATATTTGAGATTCTTCAAAGTCGCCACCCTTTGCCTTGATGACAGCTTTGCACACTCTTTGCATTCTCTCAACCAGCTTTTGAGCCAATCAGTTGTGTTGTTACTTGATAGGGTTGGTAGAAGATAGCCCTATTTGGTAAAATACCAAGTCCATATTATGGCAAGAACATCTCAAATAATCAAAGAAAAACGAGAGTCCATCATCACTTTAAGACATGATTGTCAGTCAATCCGTAAAATTTCAAGAACTTTGAAAGTTTCTTTGAGTGCAGTCACAAAAACCATTAAGCTCTATGATGAAACTGGCTCTCATGAGGACCGCCACAGGAAGACCCAGAGTTGCCTCTGCTGCAGAGGATAAGTTCATTAGAGTTGCACTGCACCTCAGATTGCAGCCCAAATAAATGCTTCACAGAGTTCAACAGACACATCTCAACATCAACTGTTCAGAGGAGACTGCGTGAATCAGGCCTTCATGGTCGAATTGCTGCAAAGAAACCACTACTAAAGGACACCAATAATAAGAAAGAAGAGACTTGCTTGGGCCAAGAAACACGAGCAGTGGACTTTAGGCCGGTGGAAATCTGTCCTTTGGTCTGATGAGTCCAAATTAGAGATTTTTTGTTCCAATCGCCGTGTCTTTGTGAGACGCAGAGTAGGTGAACGGATGATCTCCGCAAAGTGTGGTTCCCACCGTGAAGCATGGAGGAAGAGGTGTGATGGTGGGGGTGCTTTGCTGGTGACACTGTTGGTGATTTATTTAGAATTCAGGGCACACTTAACCAGCATGGCAACCACAGCATTCTGCAGCGATACGCCATCCCATCTGGTTTGGGCTTAGTGGGACAATGACCCAAAACACACCTTCAGGCTGTGTAAGTGCTATTTGACCAAGAAAAAGAGTGATGGAGTGCTGCATCAGATGACCTGGCCTCCACAATCACCCAACCTCAACCCAATTGAGATGGTTTGGGATGAGTTGGACCGCACAGTGAAGGAAAAGCAGCCGACAAGTGCTCAGAATATGTGGGAACTCCTTCAAGAAAAAGCATTGGAAAAGCATTCCTAATGAAGCTGGTTGAGTGAATGCCAAGAGTGTGCAAACCTTGAAGAAAATAAAAATTTTAAATAATGTGGCGAGCTCAGCCAGAATATGATGGCAAGACACAGAGATTGATTTAACAGAGAGTTCCTGTGCCCCATACACCGCACGACTCCAGGAACGTCACACTTTATTGTCCTCCTTCAGCTTTTGGCAATGAACCTAACCTCCGGCCATGCAAGGCTCGGTAACGGTAGGCACTCTAACATTCCCCCTGCCCCCATAACCTGAACTCAGACAACTTAAGAACACATAACCACATAACATTAGCTTAACTACTAGAAACATAAACACCCAACACAACCGTTTTAATGTAGAACATGAACTAGCTAGCGTATGCCGGCCAGATCGCTACAATATATTTTGATTTGTTTCTTTTTTGGTTATTACATGATTCCATATGTGTTTTTTCATAGTTTTGATGTCTTCACTATTATTCCAAAATGTTAAATTAAGAGAGGAAAGGAAGCAGTCACATTCAGATTGCCTGGTCGGCCTTTGGCATAAGTTCACAGTGAAGTACTTAACTTCCTCTTTTCTGTTTTACTTTCCCGCCAGCGCTTCAAATAACTATCATCTCGTTTTATTGTGGCGAGCGGGCCGGACCGCCGGGCTGCAAAGCGCAGCTTAAATTGTATGGTGGAACAGTACATCAACCAGTCCTGATTACAGCCTTGTAGAAGGAAAGAGAGAGGAAGAAGGGAGAGGGACGTAGAGGGAAAGAGAAGAGTGAGGGAGGTAGTGAAAGAGAGAGAAAAGGGACAGAGCAGGCACATCGATTTCCCCAAGCAAGTGCTCTATCTCAAGGTAAAAGGACAAGTCTTTTTTTGTTCTCTTTCCCTCTCCCTTCAGGCTTTAAGCAGAACTCTACTGTTCCATTCTCAGATAATCTATTGCCTTCAAATTCAAATCTGGACCTCAAAGCCAGTTGCACTGCTTTTTCTTTTCATTCTTCCCCTCTAATCAGTGACTGATTTAGACTCGGGACACCATGTGGTGCAAATAATTATCAGGTAGAAAAGAAAACCAGCAGTACTCCGGACCTCGTAGAGTAAGATTTAAATACCCCTGCTCTATTGTGCTCTGTGAGTTCTCCATCCCCACACATTGCAGAGCATTGTACAATGTGGTGGGATCCTCCCTATATCACCAAAGAGGTAGATAAGGATTTAAAAACAGTGGCTAGCCTATAAGATCCAACTGTGTAGAAAGTTGTGAACATGTAAGACAATCAACTCAATACAGCTCTCGAATGCATTGTTACTTTTGTACAGCACTCTGCTGCTCAGTTGTACTTTTTCAGAGGGGAAAGTGAGGTGAGACCATACCCATATAACACATTTAATAGGAGAAGAATATTATAGTTCTGCTTTGTAGGTACTATATCAACTGTTCCCTTGGCGTGCATATACATAACTTATATTATTTAAGTGATAATGCCTGGGAAGCCGGTGATTGGAGGATATATTGGCACGGGTGTTGTTAGGCCCAAGACAAAGTCCAAATACCGACTTCGAGGGCATTATCACTTTTATACAACGGGCTACCAACATATTCAAATATTAATTGACTTATTTTCATTTTTATTAATTTATTCATACTATTTCATCCTATCACAAGATATAGTCCTGACACAAATCTAGGGTTGCTAGAGACCCAGTCGTTTGTTCTAAATGTTCCATTGCCATACTGGCTGGCAACGTTCTTATCCCTTGCTTGCTAGCTAGCCAACTACGGCTAACTTACAGTCACGTCAAAAAGTGCAACGAGACTAACAGCAAATAACTGCATTTGCATTTGTTTAAGCTGTTTCTAGTGACATTTATTTGGATACATCCATAACAATGAGCTAATGAGGTGCGATTTCGCCTGGCATAGAAAATGTGCTCACTCATCAGGACACTGTTGTTCAGAGGAGCTAGCCAACAACACAGCTACAGTAACACAATCACTTCAAACTGAAGCTGGAAAGACTGCAAATTAGCTGCGTTTCATTTTACCTTTTTTTCTATTTACATTTTTTAGTATATATCCATAAAGATTATGCCAGCTGATTCATGATTTCGACTGGCTGAAAAACGCTGCCTGTCTGTCTCGTCCCGACTCCCGACACGTTCATTACTATGAGAGCAGGAGCGGATTTGAATATTGAAACAATGTTGCAGATGTTGTAGAGACAGACAGCAAGGTTTATACAGATCTCCACTGTTGAAAACAAAATGTTAGTCTAAAAGAAATAATGTCTAGATGCTTTTTATAGTGGAGATCAAGTTTATAAATTGCCTGGCTGAGCTGATGATACAGTGGATTGCGCAGTCAGATGGAACAGAGCAAATAGGCATTTTAATGTCATAGATTTAGCCGTTGGCAAGTTGTGGAATAGACAACGGCTGGAATGTGGTTTTAATCAAATCAGCATTCAGGACTAGATCCACCCGTTGTATAAGTATAAATGTTGATTATGAAGGGATCATTGTGGTCATCATCTTTAGCTTTCATCCAAGAGAGTGTCCCTCTCAATGAACTGTCATACAGACAAAACAAGGCACCAACATCAATGTCATGAGAATCATAGACTTACACAACATACGTAGATCACTGTATGATTCTCAAATGGCACCCTATTGCCTCTTTAGTGCACTACATTTGACCAGGGCCCATAAGGAAAGGGGACGCAGAATGTGTGTTGCTTTCACAGGGACACTTTAGTAAGTTAAATGCATCAGTGGCAGTAAGTTGTTTTAGAAAGGATTTATGCGGGTCCTTTTCTTGAAATTATATTATATAATTCATTCAGAAATAATCAAATAATTACCTATTTTTACCCCTCTCTCCCCGTTGAGTGCATATCATTATCTCGCTAAACAATTCTAGTGAGGATGAGTGAAAGAGTTATCAGTCTGCAATATGAAATACTTCAATTTCTCCACCTCTGCTTCAACCTAACTCACACAAGAGGTGTGTGTTTTCTTGCAATGTGACATCACCTCATTCACTCTAAATGCTTAATTAATCCTCAACAACCTTGTCTATGACACAGACACTCACATACACGCTGACACAATACATGTTCACAATACATTGCTGTCTTCATTTCATATCGGACTGAACCAATATGCTTTCTTAAAGGAAAATTCCATCCAAAAACAATCCTTTGGTATTTGTTTCATTAGTCCATTGTTGATATAGTACCAAAATGTTTTGCATGTCAGCGATCAAGTTTTCAAGATATATGACTTTCAATATACAGAAATACACTACTGGCCAAAAGGTTTAGAACACCTACTCATTCAAGGGTTTTTCTTTATTTTTACTATTTTCTACATTGTAGAATAAAAGTGAAGACATCAAAACTATGAAACAACACATGTGGAATCATGTAGTAACCAAAAAAGTGTTAAACAAATCAAAATAGATATTTGAGATTCTTCAAGGTAGCCACCCTTTGCCTTGATGACAGCTTTGCACACTCTTGGCATTCTCTCAACCAGCTTCATGAGGTAGTCACCTGGAATGCATTTCAATCAACAGGTGTGCCTTACAAAGAGAATTTAAAAGGGTTAGAGGTAGTTGGCTCGGCATCGCTGACCAACACCCACTCACACACACTTGGATACAATAGATGTTCACAATACACTGCACTCCTCACTGCAATCATTATATTCAGACTGACCTAATGTGCTTTCTAAGGGCAAACAAAGCTACATTAAATTATGGTGAGAATATACAAGGGTTAAAGTTAAGTCATCACTGAGCAAGGACCCTGGGACTAAACACCTCCCTCTGCAACTGGATCCTGGACTTTCTGACAGGCCGCCCCCAGGTGGTAAGGGTAGGTAACAACACATCTGCCTTGCTGATCTTAAACACGGGGCCCCCTCAGGGGTGCTTGCTCATTCTCCTCCTGTACTCCCTGTTCACCCATGACTGCATGGTCATGCACGACTCCAACACCATCATTAAGTTTGCCGACGACACAATAGTGGTAGGCCTGATCACCGACAACGATAAGACAGCCTATAGGGAGGAGGTCAGAGACCTGGCCGTGTGCTGCCAGGATAACAACCTCTCCCTCAACGTGATCAAGACAAAGGAGATGATTTTGGACTACAGGAAAAAGAGGACCGAGCACGCCCCCATTCTCATCGACAGGGCTGTAGTGGAGCAGGTTGAGAGCTTCAAGTTTCTTGGTGTCCACATCACCAACAATCTAGAATGGTCCAAACACACCAAGACAGTAGTGAAGAGGGCACGACAAAGACTATTCCCTCTCAAGCCATAAGACTCCTGAACAGCTAATCAAATGGCTACCCAGACTATTTGCACTGTTCCCCCACACCCTTTTTTTATGCAGCTGCTACTCTCTGTTTATTATCTATGCATAGTCACGTTAGCTCTACCTACTGCACATGTACATATTACCTCAACAAAACTGTTCCCCTGCACATAGACTCTGTACCGGTACCCCTGTATATAGCCTCGCTACTGTTATTTTACTGCTGCTCTTAAATTATTAGTTATTTTTTACTTACCCAGTTTTTACCTAACATTGCATTGTTGGTTAAGGGCTTGTAAGTAAGCATTTCACTGTAAGGTCTATACCTGTTGTATTCGGCGCATGTGACAAATACAATTTGATTTGAGCTCTGTGAGGGTATAACAGATGTGTCTGATAGTTTACAATGGTTTTAGTTCATAACATACCATCTTAACAACATATTGTCCATGTAATTATTTGTTAATACTTTGTTATTGTGTCAGTCTGTTTACAGTACATACCTACATCAATATTTCATCTAGTTCTTCAGTTTTTGTTGACCGAGTTAAGAAAAAGTTATCCACTTGCAATAATTTTATTATCTGTTTCTTGATTAATGCTTCCCTAAAGGAGCTGAATGAATCTAACATCCAGCAATGTGTAACACACAAACAGACTTAATAGAAGAGAGGCTATCAAATTTTTCACATTATATCTACAAAAAAATATTATTTTATATAATATTAGATGTCATTGAGGAAGGACAAACCTTTTATATTCCTTTCCTAAAACATTTAGGATATAACAAATATTTAATAAAATAGAAAGACCAAACCAAATGGAAGAATATCATAGATGACGTCTCACAACACTAACATCCCTGTATTACAAAACATGAATAGAATCAACAGAAGATGTTTATGCATCATGGCTACGAGGGTCAACGCGGTCATGCTAACATATGGAACATTATTTTCCATTTCTTTCTATGAATGCTTCTCTCTAAAGACAGTGGCTGCGTCCCAAATAGCACCATATTCCCTTTATAGTGCATCTATTGTATCCATTGGGCTCTGGTCAAAAGTAGTGCACTATATAGAGAATAGGGTGTCATTTGAGACAAAGGCTATGTGTGCCCACAGCCCACAGCAAATTACTAACAATGAGAGAGAGCGTTTTACAGATTTTTTTCCTAATTGCATGAGAGGTAAACTGGGCATGAGTTTTTTTTTAAATAAAAATAATTAGAGTAAAAGTCTGCAATGACCTTCAGGAGTCCGTCTTCAGGGAACACACACAGACAAACGCACACACATACACAATGTCCTGAAGGACATTATTTAAAAGAATCAAAGAATCAAAGAAAAGCTATTTCTGCATGGCTGGCAAAGCTATTTATTGGCACATTCATACTAATTCCATGAAAATGTGCAGCTTAATCGATGTTGAAAAAACGTTATTTAAATCAGACTGATGGAAAATGGAGGGAGAGGATGACGTTCATTTTATAGGCTATTATTCCACTATTTATACTATATACTGTATGTGCAGTATATGTAATTATTTTTACCAACTCAGAGTCTCTGTTTAAAAAAATAGTTTGAAAGAAATAAAGAATGTGAATCCAGTAATACATAATGATTCAATTTTCTTTCTGCTTTACCACTGAAATATAAGTAGATCAGAGAAATAATTGATCAGAAATCTGGATGAAAATACCAGACTTAAGACACAAAGGCTTTACACAACACAACACAAAACCAACCCACCCACCCACGCAACACACCTGCACTACCACAAACACAAATGCCCTAACAACAAACTGCACAAACATACAGTACAAACACACGGTTGCCTATTTTTCTACTACACACAAAACATATGCACAACAGATGCTGAACAAAAGAATGCATGATTAAATACATGATTAAATCAAATGGAAAACCCAACTCATCAAAATACTTTTGATTCACTTAATCACCCGAGCGCACTTAATTAGTGGGCACAAAAAGCAGCATGGGAGGAAACATGGGAGGCTGCATCACGTAGAGATGCAGCTGTATTCTCCAGAGGCTTTTCATCCACATGGAAAAGGAAAGGGAATCATAGTGTGTGTCCCAAATGGCCCCCTGTTCCCTATATAGTGCACTACTTTTGACCAGGGCCCATAGTGTACTATATAGGCAAAAGGGTGCCATTTGTGACGAAGCCATGGGTGAGCCAGCTGTAACTGTAGCTGTACTAGCTACTAACTGCATCCATCCACCCATTAACGTTGCCTACTGCCTACTACTGCCCACATTCCTCTCAACATCACATAACTCTCTATTCTACATCTAACTACCTCTCCTTTTTTCTCTCTCTCTTGTCTATCCATACCTCCGCTCCAAGCACGTCTCTTTATCTTTTCATCTGTCCATTTCCATTCCCTCTCTCTCTCTCTCTCTCTCTCTCACTCTCTCTCTCTCTCTTTCCCTCTCTCTCTCGCTTGCTTCCTTTCTCCCACCACCCTCTCTCTTTCTGGCTGTGTCCTTGATGTCTGTGAAAATGCACACTCAGACCATGTGAAGCATCTGTTTCAAGTTGAAATGGAGATGTACCATTGTAGACATTGTTCTAGGGCCACTTTACATATCAATGTGGATATACCATTCCTCAGCACCCCGTCCTTAATTGAAAAGCTCTTTCCCCCGAAAAGATTTTCAGTCAAATTCATGAATTATTGAAATGAATGAAGAGATGGAAGAGATATAGTTACCCAATATGTCTGATCTTTGATACTGGTAACGAAAAAATTCAGGAACTGCTTCGCTTTCACTACTTTATTTTATTTCCACTGTCAAAAATTGGGAAAATATATTAAATTAATTGGGCATTCACGCTTTGCTACTTCTACGTAATATGCTCCAACCAGTTCGACATATAATAATTGTGTCCTGTGAAAACCTTTTACATGAAACCAACATGCCTTTGCGACTGATTTTGTTCTACCAGTTATATAGCCTTTGATGATAATGGTTATTTGGTATATCTGCTTTGAAGGAAACTTACTGAGAAATGAAAGCACAAACTGCCTATGTTTGAATGCTCGGAAGCAATATCCTCTCTCTGCACTGTGCTGTGGCTAAAGTTCAACCTAGACGTCCTGATTTCTAAATAAGAGACTTTGGAAGTGAGGCAACATGAGACAAGCCAAACGTCCACCCTCAGCATAGTTAAAAAGAAAATTCAGGGGAAATGAAAACAGACATTTTGGACGTTAATGAGGGCGACACTCCATCTTAACTCCTCTTCCACATTTACTGGATTGGTTCAACAGTGCAAAAGAACAACAGTTTAATTTGTGTCGTCAGGAGCAGAAAGAAATGCCCATCAGGCTGCTATGTTAGGTTACACAATGGGTTACCATACCATCATGGTGATCATACACTCCAAAAAGGGTTTTCAGCCACACTTTTATTTCACCTTTATTTAACCAGGTAGGCCAGTTGAGAACAAGAGAACACTTATCCCATTGTCTTACGTCAGATAGTGCATCGATTCCGACTGCACTAATCTGTATCGTATCTCGCAAAGGTTAATGGGATACAGTACCTTCAGAAAGTATTCACACCCCTTCACCTTTTCCACACTTTGTTGTGTTACAGCCTGAATTAAACATTTATTAAATACCACATAATATCAAAGTAGAATGATGTTTTTCAAAATATTTATATCAATAAGTATTCAACCCCTTTGTTATGGCAAGCCTAAATAAGTTCAGGAGTAAACCTTTGCTTAATAAGTCACATAATAAGTTGCATGCACTCACTCTGTGTGCAATAATAGTGTTTAACATGATCTTTGAATTACTACCTCAGCTCTGTACCCCACTCATACAATTATCTGTAAGGTCCCTCAGTTGAGCAGATAATTTCAAACACAGATTCAACCACAAATAATACCAGGAAGGTTTTCCAATATCTCGCAAAGAAAAGCACCTATTGGTAGATGGGTAAAAAAGCTGACATTGAATATCCCTTTGAGCATGGTGAAGTTATTAATAACACTTTGGATGGTACATCAATACACCCTGTCACTACAAAGATACAGGCATCTTTCCTAACTCAGTTGCCGGAGAGGAAGGAAACCGCTGAGGGCTTTTCACCAACAATTACAGAGTTTAATGGCTGTGATAGGAGAAAACTGAGGATGGATCAATAACATTGTAGTTCTTCACAATGCTAACCTAATTGACAGAGTGAAAAGAAGGAAGCCTGTACAGAATACAATATTCCAAAACATGCATCTTGTTTCTAACAAGGTACTAAAGTAACCACAGGCAAAATCCTAGAGGAAAACCTGGTTCAGTCGGCTTTCCACCAGACACTGGGTAATGAATTACCCTTTCACCAGGACAATAACCTAAAAAAGAAGGTCATATCTACACTGGAGTTGCTTACGAAGAAGACAGTGAATGTTCCTGAAGGCCGAGTTACAGTTTTTACGTAAATCTACTTTCAAACCAATGGCAAGACCTGAAAATTGTTGTCTAGCAGTGATCAACAGATCTTGAATAATTTTGAAATGGGAAAATGTTGCACAATCCAGGTGTGGAAAGCTCTTAGAGACTTACCCAGAAACACTCACAGCTGTAATCACAGCCAAAGGTGCTTCTACAAAGTATTGACTTAGGGGTGTGAATACTTATGTATATTTGATATTTCTGTACTTAATTTTCTATACATTTGCAAAAATTTCAAAAAACATGTTTTCACTTTGTCATTATGGGGTATTGTGTGTAGATAGGTGAGAATAACACATATTGAATCCATTTTGAATTCATGCTGTAACAACAAAATGTGTACTAAGTCAATGGGTATACTGAATACTTTCTGAAGTCTGTTTAACATTCTAAATTATCGCCTAGGTTACATCATCTGCTGAAGCCCATTTCTGCCTGAAAACTGTATAAATTAATTTAAGCTAAAACAATAAATCTGTCAATAATTTTAACGATTGCAGTGACATTAGCCTCCCGAGTCAGCTTAGCTGCTGTGCTTAGCTGACCCAACAATACAAAGTAACGTTGATGTAACGTTGAGAAAGATGATGATCAACGGACTGTCTTCTGATAACAGTCCCTCTTAATTTTGGGGCTGTATGTCTACAACTTCAAGGTAATTTAAACAAGCTGAGCAAGCTTTTTATGTCAGTAAAGGTAGAGCTAGCTAGCTAGCTATGTCAGTAAGATGGTTAGCTACAGCTAAGCAGCAGATCAAGTTACTGCACTGGCGACAATGTCTCTGCACTGAATTTTCGCAAGAGATAGCCACAGCTTTGTTTATATTTTCTCACAATTGCAAACTATTATATCACTGTCACAACGTTTGTAATTCTGTTATTGTTATTCTTCCTATATATGGAGAGTCATACAAGAACGCAGTGATATCATAAATTAGGAAATATGTTTTAATTTTTGAATGGCGGATGCTTGGGAATATTCAAATTGGAATGATTCCCACGTCCTACAAGACATATCGGTTGAGGGCCCGAGCGCTGTGTAGGAGTGATGCCATCTGACGTAAGACAGTGCACTTATCCCATATCCAGTGCTCAAATTAGCTCGGTCGTGGATGTGCAGTATGAAAAAAGATTGGGTGAGAAACAGGGAGTGTGACGGCTAGAACAGAAGGAGCCATGGTGATGAGCTGTCAGAAGACCTAGCTTTCCTCAACTCTCCTCCACACAGAGAGAGATAGAGGAGGAAAAGAAAGGGGAGGAAGAGAGAGAGAGAAAGTGAGAGAGAGAGAGAGAGAGAGCGAGAGAGAGAGAGAGAAGGAAAAGAGAGCGAGAGCGAGAGAGGAGAGCGAGAGGAGAGCGTTAATATCACTAGAATAAGAGCTCAGCGAGGAGCATTTTTTTCATTTGGGTGTCAATTAAGGTAAAGTGGAGTGCTGCTGCACCTGCCTGTGGAAGCTATCCAAGCTCTACCCAGCACACTGCTCTACCCAATGCTAACCAAAGCCCATCTATTCTTTGTGGGGATGAAGGGGACTGTTGTCCACACACACACCTCTACTGCCCGCACACATACCTCTACCGCCGAATTAGGCAAATAGGAACTACAGAGGGCTCTGGGCTTCCCACCTCTCTCTCTCTCTCTCTCTCTCACACAGACACCTCTCTCTCTCTCTCTCTCTCTCTCACACACACAGACACTACACACACTCTCTCTCTCTCTCTCTCACACACAGACACTACACACACTCTCTCTCTCTCTCACACAGACACTACACACACTCTCTCTCTGTCTCTCACACAGACACTACACACACTCTCTCTCTGTCTCTCACACAGACACTACACACACTCTCTCTCTCTCTCTCTCTCTCTCACACAGACACTACACACACTCTCTCTCTCTCTCTCTCTGTCTCTCACACAGACACTACACACACTCTCTCTCTCTCTCTGTCTCTCACACAGACACTTCTCTCTCTCTCTCTCTCTCACACAGACACTTCTCTCTCTCACACACACAGACACTACACACACTCTCTCTCAACAATGTACTGACTAACCGAGACATGTAGATGTGGGGTTGTTCTTGGGTTTAGAGTTGGATACTGTATTTTTTACTTAACAACTGCACTGGTTAGGGCTTGTAAGTAAGCATTTCACTGTAAGGTCTACACCTGTTGTATTCGGCGCACGTGACAAATAAACTTTGATTTGATTTGTATGTCAGATTTCTCTCAGGTAGTACAAGGTTAAACACATTTGGATGTCTAAATTACACAATTTAACCGTATTACTAAAACTACTACAAGTTGATGTTTTCACAAGTATTGTAAAGAAGAAGAAAAAAACGACCGCTTGTCCAAGTTCATGAATCTACAAGTATTGTAAAGTAGTAAAAACTACTACCATTATTGTTTGAGATGGTGAAATCTCAGCTTATGGTTTGTGAAAAAAGATGTGCTAGTGCTGGAGCGACACCACTGCAACCAATAAGCCAACCACAGGTCATTAGAATGATGGACAGCAGATACCATGGAAGGTATCTAAGAGGAGTGATATATAGTGACACAGAAGAGTTAGCCAGCACAACTGATTTGTTGTTCCACAGGCCTGTTGAACAGGGCTCAGTGAAGAGCTTTGAAGTACAACATGTGTAATTGTGAATGTAGTCAACAACAGTAATGGAGTGTGGGAGGGAAAATAACTGCATTCGGTGCGGGGGAAGGGAATACCCCCCCCCAACAAAAAAAAAACATGACAAATGACTTTAAGAGAAATTATTGCTCATCAATTATAACTCAGTTTGGACTGACAGTGTGTCAGTCTATCTGTGTCCCTTAAACACTATGACGCTCCAGCGAAGGGACAGGGATTTCTCCTGACTCAGGCTTAGGTATTGACATATCAATCCACATCCACACACTTTTATCCTTTATTCTTCCTCCCTCCTAACTCTGCTGAAACACATGCACACACAAGTCAATAAAGTAAATGCACGTGCTCGCGCACACACACACACACACACTCACGCACACACACACACACCAATAACATTTCTATTTAAAGTCAGGTCTTTTGGAACGGATATTTTTGATTGGGTGTTTGTTTGCTGAGGTAAATACTTTTTAATTACTGCTTGAAAGATAAACACATACCTGCCTGTCTCCATCTCAGCCCCAAGCCCCCTAACACCCTGTTTTAATCTCTTTCATTTATTTCTCTCTCCACCTTTTCAACTCAGTTATTTCTTCCTGCCTCTCCCTGAATGGCTTTTCATAAAGACTCAAAGATACAAACTCTCTCTCTCAATCCTCAGTTATGACTGAACGATTTTACAGTTCAGGGAGGGAACAAGTCTCTGTATATATAGAGAGAAATTAATATACACTACTCAACGGAACACACTGTGCAATGTGTATCAACCAGCATACAAGGCCCAAAACAACAAGGTTTAAGAGGAAGTACTCATACTTTGAGTCAATGTACACAGAGACAGAACAGCACAGTTGGCAGGACAATACACAAATGCTACAGAAAAATGCTACAGACTAACCTAACCCACAGCAGAGCAGAGGAGTGGCAGTAGCATAGACTGCCTAGTCATGCTAAATCCATCATGTGTCCCTGCCCCTCCACTTTCTGACAGAGTGCCATTATCTCCTCTGGAGTAGAAAAAAACCTCTCTCTCCACAAGCCATTAAATATGACAGGGGCAGGACCATAGATGAATCTGAAAAGATAATAGACGTTTAGCTGTGAATCTGCCAGCAGCAGCAGCACGCACCAGCAGCACACAGCAGCACACCAACCAACGCAGACATGGGTTGTACAGTATGCATAGATAGGCATGTCAAATATGAATATACATTGTTAATTGCAATTAATCAAGACTAAAAGCGTTCACACAGACAATCCATGTCCACATTTTAATGGATGTAAGATGTTCTATTTGTGTGCTTGTGGGCACTATATAGGGAATAGTGTGCCATTTGGGACGCAGCCTGTGTGATTGTGTAGGAGTCAAGACTAGAACACAAAGGCATAGTATGTCATACTGGCAGGACTGGCGAGCAGTGTACACACAGACACACACACAATATCTGAGCTCCAAGCTTACTGACAAGTGCATTGATGCCCACTGGTATCAGTGGCAGGAGGAACATCAATGCTCTCTCTGATGTAGGTGTTCAGGGTTCTCTATTCCAACCAATTACAGTTCAGCATCGACTGAAGTTCCACCTGAGGTGACTCAAGCCGTGAACCCCACTGGTATACACACAGTGCTTGAGGATTATGTTTCTATAGGTGTGTGTGTGTGTGTGTGTGTTTGTGTGTGTGTGTCTGCCTGCAAGAGACATATCTATCCAGTACATTATGGCATATTAAAGGCATATTATGGTGCTGAGGGCAGCCAGGTCATCCGTGATACAAGTCAGTATTCAATGCCCATTCATGTCTGAGGACATCGGGAGATGACGTGGAAATCAGCCACTAAGGGCAACAGTGAGCACTGTTACCTTCAAGTAGGTTTCAGTTTTGCTAGGGCATTGTGGGTAAGATGGCAGATGGGTATAAGCATCTGCCTCTGATTCCAAAATTTGTGTGTTTGAATCCAGCGATAGAATATTTTTTTGTTGTAAGCCTATCCCAAACCTTAACCCTTACCTTAACCATTCAGAGTTAATGCCTAACCTTAAAAATGTGGAGTTAATGTCTAAACAACCTTAAACACTTAGAAATGTTACGTTTGGAACAACTTCAAAATTTGACATTTGAGAAACATGGATGAATGTCTCATTGTGAGAGCTTGTAGCCTGAGGGATAGGGGGACATAGAGAGACTGTCAAGTCCGACGGTGTTAGGATTAAGCGTATTTCCTAACACAGCATAGGAATCAGGGAATACGTCTGCTCCACACAAAATGACAGTTCAAATCAGTCATACGGGCTTATTGCACAGAATTCAATCAGTTCTAAAATAAGATGCTCAATTCCAGCTTTAGGCCAGATTTATTTTCATTTCTCCCAGCCACTAATAAAACTGAAAGAGGCTACGGAATTTATAGGGAGCTATGCAACTGTGGCCCAGGTGCTTTGTCATTCCCTTTCGTTCCCACTACTGTGTGTGTGTGTGTGTGTGTGTGTGTGTGTGTGTGTGTGTGTGTGTGTGTGTGTGTGTGTGTGTGTGTGTGTGTGTGTGTGTGTGTGTGTGTGTGTGCGTGAGCTACAGTAGGGTAGCCACAGCTCTCTCACTCCAGGCAATCCTTGGTGTGTGTGTGTGTGTGTGTGTGTGTGTGTGTGTGTGTGTGTGTGTGTGTGTGTGTGTGTGTGTGTGTGTGTGCACCCGTGCGTTGGTCGCTCCAGCTCCAGAAGTATATGTACACAGCCAAATAAGGGCTCAGCGGAAAGTCTCCTACATATTGGGGATTTTCTTTTGGCTGTGATGTTAATTCATCATCTTCTACCAAAAGCCAGGGTTCCTAGTCCCAAGGCCAACTTGCTTCCCTTCAAGGTTTACAATAAATAAATAAACCACAATACACACAAAATCACAGGTCAAATTCCTGATACCTGCAAATAAAGGTGATTTTTGCATTGCTGCAGTACAATATAGAGGTAGTGTCATTGGATGGTTCTAGTGATATGTACATTAAAGGTAAACCAGTAGAGATAGAGTAATCATTTTCCTTGGCTTCTTTGACCCTGAGAAACTTATCTCAGGGAGAGAGGGAAAACTGGTAGTGAGACTTTCTCTGAACAACAACACTTCAATACACAACACGTTTTAATTGCTTCCCAAATGGTGCCCTATTCCCTAACTTGTGCACTACATTTGACAACAGTAAGTGGTAGCTTGCAGTGCAGTCTGACTGTTTTAGTAGCCTGCCAGAAAAACTCTATCTGACTTATGTAACAATTTACCTGGATCATCATCTGGTTATCTGTGGTCGACGGATTGAAGAGTGGGTTCTCCAGAGCTGGGTCCTCCATTGCATGTGCAATCTCCTCCTCCTCCACTCCGGTGTCACTACTAGGCTGGTCCATATACGTGATTTCTGCCCTATTTCTTCTACTGGTACCGTGCTGTGATGTCTAGAGGATCAGTTCATTATCAGGGGTGTCCTTCTGCCTATAGGCATGGATAGTACCAGCAAGCTGAAGTTCGACAAAACACCTTACACCATAATACTCTGCCCAGCAACGCATGGTCTCCATGGTAACTCAGGTTCCCACCAGTGGGGGATTAATAAAGTTGGTAACTAAGTGATGTCACAGAGGACACAGATCATACGTGCTTAACAACGTGATGTCAGACAGATTGTGTAATATTTCACCGGCGGGCGGTTCCCTTAGTACTTTGTGATGAAGATGTGTGGTCTCAACAGGACACACAGTAATGTCTGTAACCACTAATGACATTGGAAAGAATCTACAAAGTTACAGCAAAGTCTGTCTGTGGCAGCTAGCATGCCTTAAGTCTATGATGTAAAGTGTTTTAACTTTTAACTTAAATAGTGATTTTTTTTTATACCGCCTCCCCTGTGTCAATGGGTTCTGAGTGAAGTGCATACCCAAGTAGGAGGGTGATGTCACTCCACTGCAATCACAGTTCTGGTGGTACGGTGGACCGGGCTGACAGACTCACTGAGGACTGAGGGAGAGAGATGGGGAGGGGGGAGAGAGAGAGAGGTTATTATTTATTTCTGTCATCATTGATTTTAAATGTTTATATTTGTTTTCATTGTATGTGGTAATACTTTCCATGCCAATTAGGCCTTGAGTTGAGAGCGCGAGAGATGGAGAGAGAGAAATAGAGAGAATGACTTGATTGTGACAGCTTGTGATGAGCCAGAAGATACCGCCCTACCGTTGCGCTTCTGGTCATTATCTTCTGGCAAAGTGTCAGGCTCTGGCCATAGAGAAGCCTATTTGCTTCTCTATGTAGCTATGGTCAGAGTCTGACAGTGTCGTTCTTTTCTGTTTCTGTGTGGGGTTTGGGTTGGATCCCTAATTAGAGGCAGCTGCACCGCATTGTCTCTAATTAGGGATCCCATATATGTTGAGTCTGTCCTTCACTCGGGTGTGGGTCGTTATCGATGTATGTTGCAGTCACGGTGAAGTAAGTGTGTTCGTTACGTCCATTCATTTAGTGTGTTTTTTTGTGAACGTGACGTTCGTTAGTCTGTTTGTTTGGTGTTGTTTTAGTTCGTCATTTTTTGGTTTGATTATACATAGTATATATATTTAAATACACATAGTATATATAAATAAAGAAATGTCGAACTACTATCCCTGCGCTGTGTCTTCGTCATGGCTGTGAGCACCACACCATCGGTGTGCGGCCAGAGCCCGGAGAGGCTGCCCACAGATCTGGATCGGGATCGGCCAGAGGGGTTCTATGAATACCCGGAGGAGGAGCAGACGAGGTGGTGGAGAGCCTGGAATGCTCTTCCTCTGGAGACGCAGATGGATCCACTGGTCGTACAGGCGTTGGAGGACTTCAAGCGCCAGATGACTCTCGTGGCGAGGCGTATGGTTGGACCGAAACCTCCAGCGATGGTCAGCAGCCCTGCACCTCCAGCGAAGGTCAGCAGCCCTGCACCTCCAGCGAGGGTCAGCAGCCCCGCACCTCCAGCGAAGGTCAGCAGCCCCGCACCTCCAGCGAAGGTCAGCAGCCCCGCACCTCCAGAGAAGGTCAGCAACCCCGCACCTCCAGCGAAGGTCAGCAACCCCGCACCTCCAGCGAAGGTTTGGGTTGGATCCCTAATTAGAGGCAGCTGTCTCTAATTAGGGATCCCATATATGTTGAGTCTGTCCTTCACTCGGGTGTGGGTCGTTATCGATGTATGTCGCAGTCACGGTGAAGTAAGTGTGTTCGTTACGTCCGTTCATTTAGTGTGTTTTTTTGTGAACGTGATGTTCGTTAGTCTGTTTGTTTGGTGTTGTTTTAGTTCGTAATTTTTTGGTTTGATTATACATAGTATATATATTTAAATATACATAGTATATATAAATAAAGAAATGTCGAACTACTATCCCTGCGCTGCGTCTTGGTCTCTCCACATCCCATCTCGTGACACAAAGCTTGTGATGCATCAGCTCAGTTCCGTCCTCTAGCCCTTTCCTCACATGCGGTAGGCTTACCTCTGTTCTACTTCCTCTTCCTCCAGAAAAGACTCCACTCAACCCCATATGAAGATGTGCCTGTTACCAATGGTTACGTGATGTCAGACATTTCACTCAATATTTTCCCATATGAACAGACTTTTTTTGCTGTATCAAACACTGTACTTTGTATCATAAAGGTATGAATCAAATGCCATTGTCTGCTAATCATGCCTATTTAGAAATGTTTATTTCATAAACGCCAACATGTTCTAGGTCTAGGCCTAGCTATCGGAAACCATTCTTATGTACAGTGGGGAGAACAAGTATTTGATACACTGCCGATTTTGCAGGTTTTCCTACTTACAAAGCATGTAGAGGTCTGTAATTTTTATCATAGGTACACTTCAACTGTGAGAGACGGAAGCTAAAACAAAAATCCAGAAAATCACATTGTATGATTTTTAAATAATTAATTTGCATTTTATTGCATGACATAAGTATTTGATCACCTACCAACCAGTAAGAATTCCGGCTCTCACAGACCTGTTAATTTTTCTTTAGGAAGCCCTCCTGTTCTCCACTCATTACCTGTATTAACTGCACCTGTTTGAACTCTTTACCTGTATAAAAGACACCTCTCCACACACTCAATCAAACAGACTCCAACCTCTCCACAATGGCCAAGGCCAGAGAGCTGTGTAAGGACATCAGGGATAAAATTGTAGACCTGCACAAGGCTGGGATGGGCTACAGGACAATAGGCAAGCAGCTTGGTGAGAAGGCAACAACTGTTGGCGCAATTATTAGAAAATGGAAGAAGTTCAAGATGACGGTCAATCTCCCTCGGTCTGGGGCACCATGCAAGATCTCACCTCGTGGGGCATCAATGATCATGAGGAAGGTGAGGGATCATCCCAGAACTACACGGCAGGACCTGGTCAATGACCTGAAGAGAGCTGGGACCACAGTCTCAAAGAAAACCATTAGTAACACACTACGCCGTCATGGATTAAAATCCTGCAGCGCACGCAAGGTCCCCCTGCTCAAGCCAGCGCATGTCCAGGCCCGTCTGAAGTTTGCCAATGACCATCTGGATGATCCAGAGGAGGAATGGGAGAAGGTCATGTGTTCTGATGAGACAAAAATAGAGCTTTTTGGTCTAAACTCCACTCGCCGTGTTTGGAGGAAAAAGAAGGATGAGTACAACCCCAAGAACATCATCCCAACCGTGAAGCATGGAGGTGGAAACATCATTCTTTGGGGATGCTTTTCTGCAAAGGGGACAGGACGACTGCACCGTATTGAGGGGAGGATGGATGGGGCCATGTATTGCGAGATCTTGGCCAACAACCTCCTTCCCTCAGTAAGAGCATTGAAGATGGGTCGTGGCTGGGTCTTCCAGCATGACAACGACCCGAAACACACAGCCAGGGCAACTAAGGAGTGGCTCCGTAAGAAGCATCTCAAGGTCCTGGAGTGGCCTAGCCAGTCTCCAGACCTGAACACAATAGACAATCTTTGGAGGGAGCTGAAAGTCCGTATTGCCCAGCGACAGCCCCGAAACCTGAATAATCTGTATGGAGGAGTGGGCCAAAATCCCTGCTGCAGTGTGTGCAAACCTGGTCAAGAACTACAGGAAACGTATGATCTCTGTAATTGCAAACAAAGGTTTCTGTAACAAATATTAAGTTCTGCTTTTCTGATGTATCAAATACTTATGTCATGCAATAAAATGCAAATTAATTATTTAAAAATCATACAATGTGATTTTCTGGATTTTTGTTTTAGATTCCGTCACTCACAGTTGAAGAGTACCTATGATAAAAATTACAGACTTCTACATGCTTTGTAAGTGGGAAAACCTGCAAAATCGGCAGTGTATCAAATACTTGTTCTCCCCACTGTATAGGATTTTTAGTGGTTAGTTTCACCCACGGTTGGCTGCGAGTGAACTACTGTTTTAACATTTAGAAACATCAATAATCATCACTTGTGAAACGGTTTTCTAAACACATGCTGATATGCCACTTATCTTTCATATCAGAGAGAAAAAAATCTTTCAAATACAAAAGATACACTTACTGTATCCATATGCTGTGTGTGCCTCAGTTGACAAACTACACTTCCTCCCCACATACGCGTATACACAGGTGTTTGGATAGCTAATATGCTAGATAGCTAATCAGCACAGGTGGCTGTAACATGGAGATATGGTCGTTTGAGAACACTAACCCTACACCTATAAAGGTGTGTAGTAATTTAACCTTTTATTTCTTACCGTTGTTTAACTGGCTGCTATTTTAAAAAAATGTTCCCCACATGAATGGTCTAAGTAATTGTTTGCTAAATAATGCTTGCTACCTTGCTATTATCATACAAACACCAGAGTCAGGTAGCCATGTCAGTTATTAAGAAATGTTTGGCTAACTGTGTTCTTTGGTAAAAGCCAGACATTTTACATCACAGATTATTGTGAAATAGCAACTAATTGGTTATTGGAAATTTTGTATACAGTGAATTTCAATGTCAGATAAGAATAGTAACGATAGGAGTGATGTTGGTTGGGGGAGGATGGGTGGGCATATAATGCAAACATCTAGCAACTCAAAGGTTGCATGTTTGTTTAATTTTTCATGTGCCTGTCACAAAATTTGTGTCTATTTCACAATAAACTGTGATAGTGTGTTGATACAACTCTGGATCCAGACTTCTCATTACCTGCACTGGTAAATAAATAGGTGGAGTTCGTTTTGCATAGATTCATCTATGTAGGGTACTCATCTGTAGGGTACTCCCGTTACTCCCATGTAATTAGCCTAACTTTGGCGTCATCCTATGCAAACTACCAATATTTTTTTTGTCGTTATTAATGTACTTGGCTGCGGACTCCCAACGGCGACTAGCTCCTAAGAAACTCTGCAGTATTGCTGTTTGGATTTTTTTTTTATTTGTTATTAGCTCAGGACTGTAAATGTACTGTATATTCCATATCTGCGCAAAAGTGAAGACTCTCGTTCTGTCTAAACTCCTGCTCACAGACACACATGGGCTCATCATTTGCAACCATTTTCCTTACTTACTCACTCACTCTTCCAATCACACAAAACATTATGATTTAGTTTATTGATTAAGACAACATGGAAGCATGTTAAAAATGCCCAACCAAGCATATCCAAAATGTCTATACATTTATTTATTTTTTATAATACAGCCATTGTCAGGTTAAAGTAAAGTAGGCATTTAACATGGGAGTAACAGGAGTACCTTACGGCTGTACCCTCCTCGGGGGCGTGGTCACATTAAGCCAGGCCTCGCCTTGTGTATCTATGGCCTGGTTCCCGGGGTGGGACCAATGGAATGGTCTAGTTAAGGACCAATGGAATGGTCTAAAAGGACCAAACTCCACCTACCTGGGGCACCGAGACATGCAAAATGAACTTGACAATTTTTGCACCTGATTCTCTCCTCCAGGCCGCTCCTCTCCTTACCTCTCCTCCTCTTCTCCCATCGCCTCTCCTCCTCTTCTCCTCCTGACTCCTCCTCTCCTGGTGAACTGTAATTAATTTCTCCCTCTTCCAAAACCGCCCGCTTAGCGATAAAAGCTTCTTTCAGAAATTAGACTGACCATCAGCTATTTAATTTCACTTGGTGGAATCCAGTAGGATTCCTCTCCCCTACTCAGAGCATGACAGTATATAGTACAGTGCTATGGCCTTGGGTGGCTGTGCCATCAGAAAATTGCTTCCTTTCTTATGTTCCTTTCTCTCTCTCTATTTGTCTTTCTTTCGCTCTCTTGCTCTCTGTCTCTCTCACATCATATATGCCATATGCCCGTCGCCAGTTTATTTTCCTATTGCTGGACTGTGTGCAGAATCTGAATAACCACCCTCACTGTACGTTAATATTTAGCTAACCTTATATATCTGCTTTCACAGAAAGCTGTGCAGCAGGTTGCTAATAATACTAGGTACTGTAGATGATGGCAGCTTAATCATAAACTCAAAGCCCTACTACAGAAATGCCAGAAAATAATAACTCCTAGAGGGGAGGTAAATTGTTTACAACTAAGCCTCTTTACTAAAAGCTCCTTAAAATAATAAATATGCCTAAACTTTGTTGGATTTGAGCAAACTTAAACTTGTGTTTCAGTCCTATCAATGGTGGTTTGGTTGGTTAAAAACTTGTTTCTGTAAGCCTTGTTAGGGTTGGGTTTAGGGTGAGTGTGGTAGAGAGGGGAGTTGTGGTCAGTAGGGATTAATACTAGAGATTAGTGAGCATCTCATCGCTGTGTCGACTATGACAGGGCCTGGACTGTAATTGTTGAGTGGCGCTAATAAGCAACTACTCATCTATCTCCCTCTCCTCTCCTTTCCTAGACTCTTCGCCATTCAGATCATCTCTCACCCGTTCCAATTCATTAAGCCCCTCTCTGAGGTGGGTCAGGGTGCTGGGGAATGTGTGTGCGTATATGTGTGTGTGTGTGTGTGTGTGTGTGTGTGTGTGTGTGTTTTAAAGGGTTTCTGTTATTTTGCCTCTCCCTCTAACAGGGATCTAATTGATAGAAAAATGCAGGCTCTTTACGTAATGATTAGGGAGGGAGGGGAGGGGGAGTGTGATAGGTTGCGTCAATTCAAATCTGGTATTGGAACAAAAGGATTACTACGCCATTTAAATCATCTATGTATTTTATTCTAGCAAACCCTTAAATGGTAAATATGAAGTTCGTATATACAGGCTCACTGTGACACCACGCAGGGCAAACAGCGCATGAGAAGAGCGAGAGAGAGAGAGAGAGAGAGAGAGAGAAAGAGAGAGCGCAAGAGAGCGCGAGAGAGAATCAGCGAGCAGCGCTATAGAAGCGCATAGCCTAGAGAAGAGAGCGAGTCCTATCCTTTGTTCTTCCTTAAATACTCCGACAGGATAATTTCCGCTCCCTGCTGATCTGTCGGAGTAGAGGCTGAGTGTGGTTTAAACTTACTCAGCCTATCGTTGGCGTGCAGGCTGGTCCCAGCCTCGTGACGCAATCCAGTTGACGGAAGTAGTGGTCTTCTCAGTAGATGTCCAAGCTCCATATTACAACAAGACACAGTTCTATCATAAAACCCCCAGCTAGCACATTCATTCCACATAGCTCCCCCTTACCCAAACCTACAGCAGTCCTAAAGATCTATGATCACACAATACATTCACTTAATAACTCTTGTTGTAGATTAACATATTCATTAGCTAAAACATAGATCAGCCCTTACAAGTGAGAGAGGGTGTGTGTGTGTGGGGGTTTGGGGGGTGAGATACTAGTGGTGGTCAGAGAGCATTAACCTTCACTGATGGTATCTCCCTCTCCACTGCTGAGTGGTTGGACCGTGGCTCTAGACCTCCTCAGTGTATCCATTCTGTCTGGCCAACCATCTCTGGACGGACAAAGCTGGGTCGAAAATTGTGGATAGCTCTCTGTGCTCTCCTGAGAAACCATTGGCTCATTGGTTTTTGAAAGATCGAAAAATCTCTCTATGGCTGACTCAAACTAGATAGATAGATAGATAGATAGATAGATAGATAGATAGATAGATAGATAGATAGATAGATAGATAGATAGATAGATAGATAGATAGATAGATAGATAGATAGATAGATAGATAGATAGATAGATAGATAGGTACTTTATTGATCCCCCGGGGGGGAAATTTCATTATCAAGCAGCTACAACAAAAACACAGGGCAGGTGCAAAATGCCACAACGAAAGTACACAAAAGACAGATACACGGTACATGATACATAGAGCGGCAGTATGAAAAAGTATAGAAATACAGGATATCTGGAGTGCAAAAAAAAAGCTATAAAAGGACATTGCGTAGTATGAGTGGTTGGCTGAATATGTACACTATACATTGGTGGATGTTGGATGGTTAACTATCCTATACAGGTTGATGGCAGAGAAATACTTCAGTAGCTAATGCGTATGATATGAGCGAGGGTAATAATAGTTTACTTAATAGACAGACTGGGTAAATGAACAGGTAAGTGAAAAATTTTGCATGGTTAAATTAGCTGTACAGTTAGGTATACAGTTATATTTACAGATAAGTGAATACTTGCATGTTTACACAAACTGTACAGGTAAATGACAGGAAGAGATACTTTAATAGCTAAATGTGTGTATGATATCATTGGGGTAATAATAGTAATTCCCTTAAAATACAGTCCTTAGTGCGCAGGGTTTAATTACAGACAACTGCACTTATTGCACATTTGATATACTAAAAGCTATGAGAAAAGGTGCAACTGGCAGGATACTAATATGCATTCCTGAGTGAATGCCTAGGTCCAATAATTACTTACAATATTGCATGTGATATAATATAACAACTGTACATGGGTATGTATATACAGACCTGTATGAATAAGTAGGTCCTGAGTGGATGAGTGCTGACGGAACAGAGTTACTCACGGATGGATGCATAATTGTTAAACTAGGTCCTAGCACCCCAACAGTTCCAGATCTATGTTGCCGACGGCACGGCACACCGGTGAGGCATTATATAGTCTCATAGCCGCCGGCAGGAAGGACCTCCTGTGGCGCTCTCTGGCACACCGTGGTGGGATCAGTCTGTGACTGAATGAGCTCCTCTGCGTCATAACCATAGCGTGCAGAGGGTGGGTGACGTTGTCCATGATGGCCAGCAGTTTGGCCAGGATCCGTCTCTCCGCCACCTCCTCTAGAGTGTCAAGGCTCATCCCCAGGACAGAGCTAGCCTTCCTGATCAGCTTATTTACCCGAGAAGCATCACCGGCTTTGATGTTTGCTCCCCAGCACACCACTGCAAAAAAGATGGCACTGGCCACCACAGTGCCATCTTTGAAGGACCTGAGCCTCCTCAGAAAGTAGAGTCGGCTCTGGCCCTTTTTGTACAGGGCCCCGGTGTTACCAGCCCATTCCAGTCTGTTGTCCATATGGACCCCCAAGAACTTGTATGACTCAACCATTTCCACATCCATCCCCTTTATAGGGACTGCAGTCAGTTGTGCCTTGGTTCTCCTGAAGTCCACCACCATCTCCTTAGTTTTGCTGATGTTGAGCTGAAGGTGGTTCTGCTCACACCACAACACAAAGTCACTGATTGTGCTCCTGTACTCCTCCTCCTGCCCACCCCTGATGCACCCTACAATAGCAGAGTCATCCGAGAACTTCTGTAGGTGGCATGTTTCAGAGTTATATCTGAAGTCTGAGGTGTAGAGGGTGAACAGGAAGGGGGACAGGACCGTACCCTGGGGGGCCCCTGTGTTGCTAACTGCCCGTTCTGACACACA
This sequence comes from Thymallus thymallus, assembly GCA_023634145.1. Taxonomy (NCBI): domain Eukaryota; kingdom Metazoa; phylum Chordata; class Actinopteri; order Salmoniformes; family Salmonidae; genus Thymallus; species Thymallus thymallus. The sequence continues at coordinate 21,751,176 of CM042387.1, forward strand.
GCTCTGTAGTCGCACAAATTGTGGCCTACCGGTCAGGTAGTCCGTGACCCAGGAGACTAAGGGTGCTTCCACTTTCATCCTCCTCATCTTCTCACCCAGTAGCAGGGGCTGAATGGTATTGAAGGCACTGGAGAAGTCAAAAAACATGACCCTCACAGTGCAACCTGCGTTGTCCAGGTGAGAGTAGGCCCTCTGCAGAAGGTAGATGATTGCATCATCCACCCCGATGTTGCGCTGGTATGCAAACTGCAGGGGGTCCATTGATGAACACACCAGGGGTCTGAGGTGAGCGAGGACTAACCTTTCCAGGGTCTTCATGATGTGGGATGTTAGCGCTACAGGTCTGAAGTCATTCAGGACAGTGGGGTGTGCCTTCTTGGGCACTGGGACGAGGCAGGATGTTTTCCACAGCACAGGGACCCTTTCTAGGCTCAGGCTAAGGTTGAAAAGACGCTGGAGTATTCCACACAGTTGGTCAGCACAGACCCTCAGCACCCTTGGGCTGATGCCATCGGGGCCCGCCGCTTTCCACTGGTGTAGTCTCTCCAGCTCTCTCTTCACTTGGTTGGTGGTGAAAGCCAGCCCAGGTAGGGAGGTGGGGGGAAGGGGGGTGTTGAGGATCAGTCCAGGGGGGGCAGGGGCGGAGGTGGGGTCACTGATTGTCTCAGCAGAGGTGCTGTGAGCAAAGTGGGGGTGGGATAGCCGTGAGGGTGTGTGGTCTGGGGAGCTGGAGGGGAGGTGGACAGGGCCAGTATCGAACCTGTTAAAAAATTGGTTCAGCTCATTGGCTCTGTCCTGGGTCCCCTCCGTCTGCCCACTGTTTGACTTTTTGAAGCCAGTGATATTTCTCATACCCTTCCACACCTCTCTCACCTGGCTCTGCCTCAGCTTGTCCTCCATCTTCTCCTTATACACTCTCTTCCCCTCAGCAATCCGCAACTTCAGCTCCCTCTGGACGCATTTCAATTTGTCCTTGTCCTTCTCCTTGAAGGCCCTCTTCTTCTCATTCAGCAGGGCCTTCAGGTCGCTGGTGACCCAGGGTTTATTGTTTGGGAAACAGCGTACCTTCCTGGTGGGTACAGTGTTGTCTACACAAAAATTAATATAGTCTGTTATGCAGTCAGTGAGTCCATCGATGTCCTCCCCATGAGCCTCACAGAACACATCCCAGTCTGTTGTTTCAAAGCAGTCCTGTAGGGCCTCAAACTAAAAACCATGTAGCTAATGTAACTCAATCTATTGGTTTCATCATCCACTGACTCCCGTACTCTGATGCTGTCTGTACTGAATATACACAGGAAGCTCAAGGTGATCTGCCTGAAACTGAAACGCGGATGATTTATTAAACAAACCAATAAATAAACAATAAGATGCAGCGGCCTCTGATGTTGAGGCGGAACTGTGAGGTCTCGGTGGGTGAGAGGGATGGTTGGGGAGAGCATCAGAGATTGAACATCAGATCAGAGTGGAGGGCCGGTGTGTGTGTGAGTGTGTGTCACAGAGCTCTCTGAAGAACTGTGAGTCTACCGGGAGGTTTTATTTTTCAGTTTTAACCTCTACCTTTACATGTGTTCTCTGTGTGTGTGTGTGTGTGGCTGCCAATTTCTCCGATGATATGTGACTCCTTTCAGGAAACTAGGCGTATGTTGCAAGTCACAACTTCACAGGAGAGGCATTTGAACGTTTATTTTTAAATCCTTTCTACTGCATTAGCCAATGAGAACTGCAAATGGGCTGCTAATGCTCTCAATAACATTGCTGCCCTGAACTTAGCGACAAAGGCCAGTGGGAAAACGTTGTGATGGTCTACTTTCAGGAGGACGATCAGACCGTGCGGACTCTCTCTGCCTCTGAAAATGAATCAGACAATGAGAAAATCACTGATTTAGGTTTTTTTAAATTCATTGAAGAAGACACTGATGACAGTGATGGGGAAGAAACGAACAGAAGAAGTTGACAGAGTTTTGAAAATCAGTGGAATGTCTGGTATAAGCACAATTCTGACGATTGATTGCAAATGCAGAGGGAGTCGAAAAGAGAACACAGAAGGCTGTTGTTTAAAACACCTGTCTCCGGATTACATCTTCAAACTAAGGGCAACCATGGCATCCGTGACAGAGAGAGAGAAAGATCTGATGATTCTTATGGCATTGCACACGGTCAGTGTGAACCAGAGTGACGTGACACAACGGGCCAAGCAAGCTGTACAAACAAAATGGAAAACGACACAAGACGCCTTATTTAATGAAAGGGGTTGCAGTCTGCCGTGAAGCATTCATCCATGTATATCGGTAAGAGTCTAGCTACAGTTTCAGATATTATACGTTTCTAATTTTGTCAGAAAGTTGTTTTCATTGCAAGTTAAATCTTACTGAAAGCTAACATTAGGCTATAACTAGCAATGAAAGCTAGATGGCTGACATTAGGTGGCTGGCTATCTAGCTAACATTAGCGTTAAGTGTATGATTTGTGTGGTAATATTATCTCAGCAAGCCATTTGCATTGCTAGTTATAGCCTAATGTTAGCTAGCTAACTAGCTAACATTGACCCTATTTGGTTAACTTTAGCTAGCTATGACAATCATTTTGTTTTTGCTAGTACTCTATGGATTCGGATTATGGTTAATTGTTTAGCTAGCTAGTTAGCTACATGTCTAAATAAAAGACCCCAAGTTAAAGCGTACTGTTAGCTAGCTAGCTGACGTTAGATGGCTGGCTCACTATCTAACATTACCTCTATGATCTATGTAGTAATATTATCTCAGCAAGACATTTGCATTGCTAGTTATAGCCTAATGTTAGCTAACTAGCTAACATTGAACGTATTTGGTTAACGTTAGCTAGCTATGACAATCTGTTTGTATTACTAGGAATTGATGACAACACTTTGTATGTAAAGCATAAACAACACGTTTTGATTATTTAATTTACCCCCAACATGATTGGCACTACTTTTATTGATCTCACATTATTTCTTTATTTTCCAGAGGTACGTGTAGTCAGGCTGTCTTCCTTCAGGAATCTGTGTAGAAAATTGCTGCCCCACATCTCAAGCACTAATCCCTGGACATACCTGTGCTGGCAGTGCCAGAGGAACAACTATCAAGTCTTCAGATCTGCCAATCTGCCAGAAGCTGTTAAGTCAGCCAAGCTGAAGAAGTAAGAGCAGCATCTCCTGCTTGTTCAGAGTTAGCAGTCTGTCTACCAGAAGATAGTTGCTGACCACCTGTCAAGACTTGCAGTTGTCTCTATAGGGACATGCTCAACAAGTTAGCAACATGTCCTCCTTTATACTGATTAAGGACATATATAGCACCAGTAAAATGTTTGTACACACCTACTCATTCCAGGGTTTTTCTTTATTTTAATAATAATAATAATAATTAATCATGTAGTAACCAAAAAAGTGTTAAACAAATCAAAGTAGCCACCCTTTGCCTTTGCACACTCTTGGCATTCTCTCAACCAGCTTCTTTTTATATTTTTTTTTATTGAACCTTTATTTAACTAGGCAATAATTAAGAACAAATTCTTATTTACAATGACGCCAACCCCGGCCAAACACTCCCCTAACCCGGAGCTTAATGAGGTAGTCACCTGTAATGCATTTCAATTAACAGGTGTGCCTTGTTAAAAGTTAATTTGTGGAATTTATTTCCTTCTTAATGCTTTGAGCCAATCAGTTGTTGTGACAAGGTAGGGGTGGTTTACAGAGTATAGCCCTATTTGGTAAAATACCAAGTCCATATTACGGCAAGAAACGTTCAAATAAGCAAAGAGAAACAACAGTCCATCATTACTTTAAGACATGAAGGTCAGTCGATACGGAAAATGTCAAGAACTTTGAAAGTTTCTTCAAGTGCAGTCACAAAAACCATCAAGCTCTATGATGAAACTGGCTCTTATTACGACCGCCACAGGAAAGGAAGACCCAGAGTTACCTCTGCTGCAGAGGATAAGTTCATTTGAGTCACCAGCCTCAGAAATTGCACCAGAAGAAAATGCTTCACAGAGTTCAAGTAACAGACACATCTCAACATCAACTGTTCAGAGTAGACTTAGTGAATCAGGCCTTCATGGTCAATTTGCTGCAAAGAAACCACTACTAAAGGACACCAATAATTTCTTTACTTGGGCCAAGTGAATCAGGCCTTCATGGTCAATTTGCTGCAACAAATTTGAGATTTTTGGTTCCAACCGTTGCGTTTTGTGAGACGCAGAGTAGGTAAATGGATGATCTCCACATGTGTGGTTCCCACCGTGAAGCATGGAGGAGGAGGTGTTATGGTGTGGGGGTGCTTTGCTGGTGACACTGTCAGTGATTTATTTAGAATTCAAGGCACACTTCACCAGCATAGCTACCACAGCAATCTGCAGCAACATGCTATTCCATCTGGTTTGCGCTTAATGGGACTATCATTTGTTTTTCAAAGGGACAATGACCCAACACACCTCCAGGCTGTGTAAAGGCTATTTGACCAAGAAGGAGAGTGATGGAGTGCTGCATCAGATGACCTGGCCTCCACAATCACCCGACCTCAACCCAATTGAGATGGTTTGGGATGAGTTGGACCTCAGAGTGAAGGAAAAGCAGCCAACAAGTGCTCATCATGTGGGAACTCTTTCAAGACTGTTGGAAAAGCATTCCAGGTGGAGCTGGTTGAGAGAATGCCAAGAGTGTGCAAAGCTGTCATCAAGGCAAAGGGTGGCTACTTTAAAGAATCTAAAATATATTTTGATTTGTTTGACTTTTTTTGGTTACTACATGATTCCATACTGTATATGTTATTTTATAGTTTTGATGTCTTCCTTATTATTCTACAATGTAGAAAATAGTAACAAATAAAGAAAACACCCTTGAATGAGAAGTTGTGTCCAAACTTTTGACTGGTACTGTATAAATATGTTTGTTGTTTGCAGGTGCACTATCCTTCTGACCCTATGAAGCCATGTCCCATCTACTTTTTAACTCCTCGCAGGTGTGGCTTGTTTGGTATCTGTTGTGAAGAGATACCACAACAAGTCATCTGCTTGATTGCTGAAGGCATATCATCCAGCAAAGGCAGCAGGGCAGTCATCAACTACATGCACCATTCCTTCACCAACTACAGAGTTGGGGAAACACGTGTGGACCTGAATTGTGATAACTGCAGTGGCCAAAACAAGAACAAGTTTGTCCTCTGGTATTGTGCCCGGCGGGATTACTGGTGTTGTGAAGGTCAGCACTGTGACAGGGGTCAACATCCCACAGCTGGTTGAACTGGAGGATGGTACGGTGCCTGTGGAAAGCTATGGCTGGCAACAACACCTGACTCCGTACTTCAGGCCGCTGCCACAGATCAAGCAGTACCAGCACTTCAGGTGAATATCATTTTCATTGCATTGTATGAAGTTATTCTTCTTATCCTAACTTGGGAGATTAATTGATGTTATGCAAGGTTGTAATGTCTTCTCAATTGTTTTAGTTATGTCCTGTTTTACAGCTTCGATGCTCTGGAGCCTGGTGTTGTGGTCACCAAGGAAACCTTGGGCTCAGTCAAGGCCAGGTTTCAGCTGCTGCGCAATGCTGATATCCTTCCTCCCATAGATGGTCTGCCTGTACAAGCACCACCTGGCCTGGACAAACTTATATTTTTGAGAAGATCAGGGAGTTTTGCGTTGAAGAGGCTATGGACATCACATGCCCTGCACCAAAGTCAAAGTCATGGGCAGGGCAGGACAGAAACAGGCTCTCCGAATATAGATTTCTATAGATGATCTCTTTCATCTGTCTTTGTGATTGTCTCCACTCCACTCCAGGTGTCGCCATCTTCCTCATTATCCCCAGTGTGTTTATCCCTGTGTTCTATGTTTGGCTGTTGCCAGTTCGTTTTGTTCATCAAGCCTACCAGCGTTTTCCCCCTTTACTCCTGTCTCTCTAAAGTGCCTGTTTTCTTGGTTTCCCGGTTTCGACCTTTACTCTGCCTGCCCTGACCCTGAGCCTGCCTGATGACTTGTATACTGAACTCTGCTTCCCCCTGACCTGTTCTCCGGGAGAGAGAGTTTTGGAAGGACTCCCGCAGTGTGGCCGATTATGCGGTGGATTTAGCAGCGGAGAGTGCGTGGAACCAGGAAGCACTCTTCGACATGTTTTTGCACGGCGTCTTGGAGGCGATTACAGGAACATCATGGCCAGAGATTCCACCCGGGATCAGAGTCATCCCGGAAGTCCCCGGTGGTCCCGTTGCCGAGAGAACCCGAAGGTTCCCGATCCTCCCCAAGAATCACAGAAGATGGCCGAGTCACCACTCCCTGAGCTGATGCAGCTAGGCAAAGCGGGGCTGTCAACAGCGGAACGGCAGTACAGGACCGACACTGGGAGGTGTCTGTACTGCGGGACTTTTGGTCATGTTGTGTCCGCTTGTCCGGTAAAAGACCAGGCCCACTGGTAGGAGCGAGTACTCTGTTGGGCCATATGGAGACTTTGTCGGATTCCCACACTCACGCCCCCTTTCATACTATTTTGCGGTGGGGAGACCAGTCCATGTCGCTCCGGGTCCTCATTGACTCCGTGGCTGACGAGAGTTTTTTGGACGTCACCCTGGCTGCCGAGCTGAACACCCCCACTCAGCCCCTCTCCATACCCATTGAGGTTAGAGCACTAGACGGGCGCTCTATTGGGCGGGTCACCCATATCACCCCTCCCATCAACCTACGGGTGTCGGGGAATCACAGCTAGATGATGCATTTTCTGCTGATCAAATCTCCTCATCAACTGGGCACGGGGGCCATTATGGGCTGGAGCCCGTTCTGCCTCGCCTACTTTTTGAAGTCGGCGCAACCTGCCCCGGGACGTCTTCCTGGGGGCTAGGAGGCTTCAGGACCTCGGGGAGGTGTTCAGTAAAGCCCGGGCCATTTCCCGTCCACCGCATAGCCCCTATGACTGTGGGATTGACCTTCTCCCTAGCACCACGGCTGTACTCGTTGTCAGGACCAGAGTCCAAGGCTATGGAGACCTACATTGGGGATTCCCTAGCGGCAGGATTTATCTGTCCCTCTTCCTCTCCCGCCGGCGCCCGTGCATTGACTATCGGGGCCTCAATGACATTACGGTGAAGAACCGTTACCCGCTACCACTAATTTCCTCAGCCTTCGAGCCGCTCCAGGGGGTCACGGTCTTCTCCAAGCTGGACCTATGGAACATCTACCACCTAGTGCGGATACAAGAGGGGGACGAGTGGAAGACCGCCTTCAACATGGCTAGCGGCCACTACGAGTATCTGGTCATGCCTTTCGGCCTCACCAACGCCATGGCGTTGTTCCAGGCCCTGGTGAATGATGTCCTCCGCGATATGTTGAACTGGTTTGTGTGTACATTGACGACATCGTCGTCTTCTCTCGCTCTCCTCAAGAGCACGTGCTCCACGTCAGACAGGTTTTCCAGCGCCTTCTGGAGAATCAACTGTTCGTGAAGGCCGAAAAGTGTGAATTTCATCACTCCACCATTCCCTTTCTGGGCTACATCATGGAAGTGTCCAGATTGATCCCAGGAAGGTGAGAGCGGTGGTGGATTGGCCTCAGTCTGCGTTCAGGGTCCAGCTGCAACGCTTCCTGGGGTTTGCAGTGCCTCTATGGACATTCACATGACTCTCTCCTAACACACACATACATTGCTGCTACTATTCATTTTGTTCTCTTTTTTCTTTATATTGACACTATCTATTTTTGATATTGCTACTATGCCAGTAACCATTTCTCTGTACTGTTTACACCTTCTGTAGAGACCCATCTACTTATCAAGATGTGGCTGGGGGTTATAGCATTACTTTTACATGACCCATCAATTTAGACAAGTGTGTCTGGGTAAGCGTCATTTATACAATATTTTTATCAGGACACTTTCTGTTCACCTGGAATTGTTCCTTGTTGTAGGCTACTACTTTAACCACTTTTAGTCTTAATCTTTTCCACACTACATTACCTCTTAGCACATGACCTCACATGTGAATCATTAAAGAGATGGGTAAGGATAAGACTTAAGAGGGTGTGAACGATGCTGAATGGGTGTGGACAAAGAAGAGCTCTTCAGTAGGTGTACCAAAACATTCAAGGGCCATTTTCTAAAAAAGTGGGGTTACAAGTTTATCAACTTTAAAAGCATAATTACTTTCCCATTGTTCCTCAAATGCAGTGTATGATATACCATTTTGTAGCTCTGAGTCTCTACTTTTATCCAATGTAAAAAACACAATTTCAAATGTTGCTACATAAGACCGAATCAAGGCGGTTGGTCACATATATTCTCATGCTTATGTGTGTGTTTGTACATGTTGGTGTGTGTGTGTGTGTGTGTACATGAGAGGAGACACAAACTGACCTCTCACCAGTACACAGGCTCTTCAGAAGCGAATATGAGAGTATGAGAGAGTGTGTGTGCCTGTGTGTGCGTGCATGTACGTGCAAGAACATCTGTGTGTGTGTGTGTGCGTGTGTGTGTGTGTGTGTGTATCTCCTCTCCCCTGACTAGTACACAGTCTCTTCAGAAGCGAGTGGGGTTATGCTCCAAGCTATTGATCAGGCCCGCTGTCAGAGCGTATCTCAAATCATTTCATAAACTGATGCCGTTTCCTGTATAACACCGGTTTTTACTCTTTCTCCTTTCTGCTCCCTCTCTTCTTCTCTGCCCAAAGTGTTTCTCTGTGATTTGTTCGCATTGGGTGAAAAGACGGACACAGCAGCGGGAGGGGATAGAGCAGAATACTAGAGCAGTGTTAGACTAGGAAGGGAGGGGGGTACATGGGCACTGTTACTAGGAAGATGCCATAGACACGGGCTATATTGGACTACAGCAGGGGACAAATCGTAACTGCTGAGATGGCAAGGTGTTGGTTTTGGTTCTATGGTGGAGCGTCATGAGACAGAACAGGAGGTCAGATCATCCCTTATCTCTCTCCTCCCCCACCCTCCACTAGCCCAAGGGTTGCTCTTCTAGCCCTCCTGGAGGGTTTTACAGTTTTTTCTGAATGCTTAAATACTAACAGTGATTCTTGAAGCACTCATCTCTGAAACCATTAACACTTGTAGCCAATGCATTTACCAAGTATGCCAAACTGAATGCAATTTCTCTGCTTTACACTCAGTTTGCAATTTAATAACACACTTCTAGCGAAACTGTAAACATTGGTCTCTACATTGCTACACTATTTTGCCAATTGCCTTTCCACATTGACACAAGTGAAAACACTTTTAGATAATGAGTTCACTTACAAATCAGAGCTTGAGCACTATAAATAGGCCACAGGTAAACATTTGGTTTGGACAACAAATGGAGTCCAATATTGGACAGAGAGTATGAGGGACCAGGAGGTGAAGAAGTGAGAGGAGGAGGAAGAGGGGGAGGAGGAGGTGAAGTAGGACGGGGAGAAGGAGAGGACGGGGAAGAGGAAGAGGAAGGGGAGTCAGGAACACAATAACTGAATCAGAGCGACTGCGGTTGACTATGATGTCAACCATGGGATGAGCATGAGGGAGGCTGGGCAACGGGTTCAACCAAATCTGAGCCGCTATACTGTTGCAGGTATCATCCGGATATTTCAAAATGAGAACCGGTAACTAACTGTAAGTGCTGTAGTCTTACTGGTACAGTAATATGTACTGTACTTCCATAATGAGAAGGATCTATCACTAAAACTATTCAAATGTGTTTACAGAACTGCAAGAAAACCAGTATCTGGTGGAAGAGGTCAACTGTTCACCCCAGAGCAGGAGACCCACATTGTAAATATGGTCATTGCAAATAACTGCATCAGACTCAGAGAACTGCAGGACCACATAATGGCAGATAACACCGTAATCCAAAACGTCAACAGTGTGAGTCTCTCTGTCTCGTCTACTGAAACGCAATAGAATTAGGATGAAGCAGCTGTACAGAATCCCTTTCGAAAGAAACTCAGACCGTGCAAAACAACTGAGATATGAATATGTGCAGTTAAGCTAGACTATCCTATCATTGGTACTGGATCTGGAAGTGTATGGTGCTACATCATATTAACTGATCCCTGTCTTTTCGTACTGTGCTACATTGTTTTGTCTTGTCTCTTTCAGAGAGTCATGGAGCTAGAGGCAGATGCAGTGCATCATGAGCTAATATATGTGGACGAGGCAGGTTTCAACCTTGCAAAAACAAGGGACCGTGGCAGAAATATCATCAGACAGTCCCACCTGCAGCAAAGCACCCCCACAATATGATGCTGCCACCCCCGTGCTTCACGGTTGGGATGGTGTTCTTCGGCTTGCAAGCCTCCCCCTTTTTCCTCCAAACATAACAATGGTCATTATGGCCAAACAGTTACATTTTTGTTTCATCAGACCAGAGGACATTTCTCCAAAAAGTACGATCTTTGTCCCCATGTGCAGTTGCAAACCGTAGTCTGGCTTTTTTATGTCGGTTTTGGAGCAGTGGCTTCTTCCTTGCTAAGCGGCCTTTCAGGTTATGTCGATATAGGACTTGTTTTACTGTGGATATAGATACTGTTGTACCTGTTTCCTCCAGCATCTTCACAAGGTCCTTTGCTGTTGTTCTGGGATTGATTTGCACTTTTCGCATCAAAGTACGTTCATCTCTAGGAGACAGAACGCGTCTCCTTCCTGAGCGGTATGACGGCCACGTGGTCCCATGGTGTAGGCCTTGAAGTACATCCACAGGTACACCTCCAAATGATGTCAATGAATCTATCAGAAGCTTCTAAAGCCATGACATAATTTTATGGAATTTTCCAAGCTGTTTAAAAACACAGTCAACTTAGTGTATGGAAACTTCTGACCCACTGGAATTGTGATATAGTGAATTGTAAGTGAAATAATTGTTGGAAGAATTACTTGTGTCATGCACAAAGTAGATGTCCTAACCGACTTGCCAAAACTATAGTTTGTTAACATGAAATCTGTGGAGTGGTTGAAAAAGGAGTTTTAATGTCTTCAACCTAAGTGTATGTGAACATGAGTGCTACAGGCACCAACAATAACCAACATACAGGTGGGAAACTCATCAACTTAAATAAGATCCCCAATTAGAGACAACGCAGGGCAGCTACCTCTAATTGGGGACCAACAAAACCAAACAGAGTTATCTAGAAATCTCAACTCTGTCAGGCCCTGACAATCACCTCCCCTGGTGCGGGGAGCCGGCATAGGAGGTACCGGGCTGGGGATCGACACCGGGACCCTGGTGCGAGGAGCCGGCACTGGGGGCTCTGGGCTGGGAACAGGCACAGGAGCCCTGGTGCGGGGAGCCGGCACGTCGTCCTCCTCCTCCCCCCATGGCTGCAGGAGCTCTTCAATGACCCCTTCCCAAAGTATCACGACAGGAACTCTTCCTCGACCCCCCCATAGCCCCCCCTCCCCAAAAAATTTGTATTGGTGCTCTTCAGGGCTATTCTTTGGGCCTGTCGTTCGGCTCGCCGACGTGGAGCCTGCCGGTGCAGCCGCTGCCCTGGATCCTGGTCATAATCCAGGGAAAGATCCCCAATTAGAGACAATGCAGGGCAGACCAACATAAAGATGGCTAGAGGCCTCCCTATGGTCAGGACCTGACAGTATTTATGTATTTTGAAAGTTATATATATAGAAAATGTTGGGACTATATCAACAATGGACTATATATAGGAACATTTCAAAATATTTCAATATCATATTCATCATCTCCACCACCACTCCAACATCAACAAATGTGGCACGTTTCTATATTTTGTCGTAAAACGGTAAAGGAAAATCAGTGTTTCCAATGACATCATCAGTGTGCATCATGTGATTTTAACCAGTTATGAGTAGACAATGCCTACTAATTGTCTACTAATTTTGAAATAATTGGTTGATGACGTCATTGGAAACACTTATCTTCCTCTCTTTAATACAAAACATAGAAATGTACCATTTTCACGTTGATGTTGGGGTGGTACTGGAGATTATGAATATGAAGTTGAAAATGTTTGAAATTTCCCTTTAACACTGGACAAATTGCTGTGTGATATGAAAAGGGACACATCTGCAGGCTTCCATACATTTCAAGAACCTTTTAGAATTCTGAAGAACCACGTCAAGAACCTTACACTTCAGCAAGGTGACTGGGAACTTGGACATGTACAAACAGTTACGATCTCCATGAGGCAATCAAAGAGACAAAACGACAGTACAAGGACAAAGTGGAGTCGCAATTCAACAGTTCAGACACAAGACTTATGTGGCAGGGACTCCAGACAATCCCGGATTATAAAGGGAAAGCCAGCCATGCTGCGTAAACTGACGCCTCGCTCTTTGATTAGCTAAACACCTTCACCCGCTTCGAGGAAAACAACATCGAGCTGCAGATGCGGGCCCCCCTGACACAAGTAATTTAACCCTCACGAGGCTGCTGGCCCAGACGGCACGCCAAGCTGTGTCCTCCGAGCTTGTGCAGGCAGTGTTTACAGACATATTCAACCTCTCCATATTCCAGTCTGTTGTCTGAACTAAATGACTGTCGCCCCATAGCACTCACTTCTGTCATCATGAAGTGCTTTGAGAATCTAGTTAAAGTCCAGGTAACAGATAAGGGGCCTTATCAGATATTTATGTAGTTGGTGCTGTATATTAACTAAGGGCTGTATCCAGGCACTCCGTGTTGCGTTGCGCCAGAAAGCCCCAAACACCACATGGCAAGCTGGTGCGCACCGCGGCACTTCACTTTTTAGTATGAAAAACGGCTGTGACGACTTTTCTACAATATTCACAACATATTGACACAATTACAATCTTTATAGAATAAAAATCTAATTTCATCAATTACATTCAGTGAACATTAGCACGCCAGCAGCAGATGAAACAGTAAATTCTCTCCCCGATTTTAGCTTGCGGCTATCACAGTAACTGGCTAGGTTTAGGATATTTACTAGACCATAACAGTGACATACTTAGCCATGTTATCGACATATGGCAGTACACAAACAAAATCTAGCTCACTTATTTTGCCAGCTAGAAAGAAATAGCCACAAATTCCATCAGAAATGGCAGAAGGGGATAGCTAACTATAGCAAGCTAACGCTATCTGCTGCCTCTTCAACAAGAAGCAACTGTGACCACATTGACCCTAAGATCCAAACTTGCCTATGGATCAAAATCTACAATCCACCCCTACAAAGAAAGCATGTTTTCGGGGCTTCTCCGAAATGCCACCCGATCCACAATCGGAACCATGGCGGAAGCATTTCAGTTTAGCCCGCACTCAACAGGCTGTATAGAAAACATCCCCATAGCCACAGAAATATCAAATTACAGCAACACGCAGCCCCCACAAACACCTTGAAAACGACACTTCCCATAGGCTTGTACCATCTATGACAGCATCAGCAGTTAGCTACCAACAGCTGGCAGTGTTAGTGTTATTTAGATACTGATGTGAGCTAAATGAAGCAGCTCTATAGCTAGCTAGCTCGTTTACTTACCCAGTGTAAAATAGCTCAAAGAAACTGGGTAGGATGGGTGGGAGATATTTAGTATGTCTGCAAGAACACAAGGACAGGGTAGCCTTTTGACCTTTTATTGAATAGATTTGTATCGTTGGTCTTTGTAGGTTTCAGACAGTGTAACAGGTAACAGATGATGTAACAGGTAACAGATGATGTTGTGATAGATGGGGTTGTAGATGATAGATATAGATGAGAGATGAAGATGGTTACTGTAGGATAAACAGGAACAAGACATTATTAATATTATAGGCACATAGTAAATAAAGGGCAAACATACACAAACTGAATTATTCCAAACGCTAGTGTTACAACATGAGCAAATAAGGGAAATGCACAACAAACAGAAACCAATACAAGTCTACAGAACAGCAATATCACACACCACACTCATGCAATATTTACAGTGAAAAACACATAGTATCTGCGGTTACATGCTGGTTTGGTTGAAAGAGGGCTAATGACTGCAGATGGGGGTATTTAACACTAAAACCGCCATAGGCTAACGGCCACTGAAGTTAGATTTAGTTTTAAATTATCAGTCCCCTAAAAAGCTTTGTTTTAAACATTTGATATCACAAACACAAACGTATTTAGACTATTTTTACCTGTTTTGTTTCACACCTATTCCCAACTTAACCCGCCAAGACAACGTGCTGTAGGACGTTGGTAGCCAGTCCGGCGCTAATGTGTCTCTCTCTCTCCTCACTGAATGAATGACAAATGGATGAATGGTCGATAATTGTGCACCTTACTTCACAACTGAATTTAAATGAGGCCTAACTGAATGATGAGGAGGGTGAAGAGGTTGATTTAATTTAGAAAGACAATAGTGTAATGATGAGTTTGTGTTCTGCCTATTTATCAGCAGAAAATAATTTGACTGTACGCCTTGTGGGTTGATACCATTCTCTTTTACATTTTACTTTGTTAAAATAGGCTTTTATGGGACTGTTGTATTTACTATAACTCTAACATTGTAAATAATAATTTGTTCTTAACTGACTTGCCTAGTTAAATAAAAGTTCAATTAAAAAAACATGTTGAAGTAGGCATTTAGAATAATGCAATATATATCCTTGACTCTATCCAGCGAAGCAAACGATGCCAGTCCACTGAATGAATGACAAATGGATGGAATGGACGATAATTGTGCAAGTTACTTTACAATCAAATTTAAATTAGGCCTAACTGAATGATGAGGGTGAAGAGTTTGATTTAATTTAGAATTACAGTAGTTTAATGATGAGTTTGTGTAATGCCTATTTATCAGCGATGGCGCTCATGTTAATAATTTGACCACGTGCCTTGCGGCTTGATACCATTCTCTTTTGCGTTTTAATTTGTAAAAAGAAGCTGTTACAGGACTGTTTTATTTACTGTAACTCTATTACTAATCAAATGTATTGTAAGGGATACAAAAACATGCTACGTGTTGCAGTAGGCCTTTAGAATAATGCTAAACATATCCTTGACTCTCTCCAAGTTTAAAACCAACAATGACAACAATGCCTGCACAGCCGACCAATCGAAACTACACATAAACAATACAGAAACTAATTTCACACATAATAAGAGTTAGCCTATAGACTATTAAATTGACAATAATCTGATGAGTGACAATATTAGGCCTATCAGTTATCAAATTGTACATGAAGACGTGGGCACATTTTGTAATTGACAGATGCAGGAAAAGGAGCATCACTTGATCAAATCCACCTTCAGAGTCACATGCAGGTAAAACATTTTGATTTCTATATAGTATCAGAAAGAAACTGCAGAATATGCTCTATGACAATTACTTTTGTAGAATAAGTACAAATTCAAGAGGTGCCGCTCTATTTCCTAATTTCACTTTTTTTCCCAAGAATATCCGTGCTGTCCATTCGTTCAGCACATGACCACTCGCACGGCAGCATTGCTCTGGCTATTAAGCAAGAACTAGTAACATAAATAACATTTCAATTAAAATATGCTATTCAATGGAAAAATGGACGATAGAAACCAGATAGAAATTGATAATGGTGCATGTGACGTGTTGCATGAACTCAATAATGAGGATGATGAGGAGGGTGATGATTTAGAACAATAGTGTAATTATGATGAAGAATTATGGGCTGTCTAATTATCACAGTTTGATCCCGGGCTGTATCACAACCAGCCGTGGTCGGGAGTCCCATAATGTGGCGCACAATTGGCCCATCGTCGTCCGGTTTAGGGGAGGGTTTGGCCAGGGGGGGCTTTACTTGGCTCATCGCGCACTAGTGACTCCTTGTGGCAGGCCGGGGGCCTGCAGGCTGACCTGGGTCGTCAATTGAACAGTGTTTCCTCCGAAAACATTGGTGCTTCCGGGTTAAGCGGGCGGGTGATAAGTAGCGCGATTTGGTGGGTCACGTTTCGGAGGACGCATGACTCGACCTTCGCCACCCGAGCCAGTTGGGGATTTGCAGCAAGGAAACAAGGTCGAAAATTTGGCAGAAAAAGGGGGTAAAATACAACAACAAAAAATGATTTAGATGAGTCGGATGGAGGATTGGATATTGAGCTTGAAATCGATGTAGCTGATTATGAAGAGTTTATCTGATTCTGGTGTTGACTTCGAGCCTCTGCCTCCAATGCCTGAGCCTCGTTGCAGAAAAACCAGGAAGGAGCCAAGTGAGAAGGTGATCCCAACAGGAGTCTGGAAGGGATGGCACGGTTTAGATAGAAAAGAGTGAAGTTTATGTGAAATGTAAATTTTGCAGCACATCAGAGATTATACTGTTGCTGAGAAAAGGAAACAGTACGTAGGACATGCCTATGGATGAACTCAAAGCATTTATTGCACTCTTGCATGTCCGCAGGGAATACGGCGGAAAGCATGGATGTGGAGTCTTTTTGGTCTGATAGGTATGGGGTGGACATTTTCCGAGAGACCATGACACTCAACCACTTCATAGAGACTATGCGACACCTCCGGCAGGTGCACACAAAACAAGGCCCATGAAAACTGTGTGCAGTGCAACCGATTTGTTTGTGGGGCTTGATCAAACAAAGCCCCAAAACTGTGTGCTGACTGTGGACCCCAAGCATAAAGAGAAGATGAGATTGATTCATGCGTAAAGGCACACATATAAGGGATACAATCAACAAATGACTATTTTTATATCTTGTCATTAATATATTTCCACAAATATTTATTTATGCAATTCATCCTTTATAATTGTTCATGCACTGGTGCTTTTGTTTAGGAATATGGCAAATGGGCTTCCCGAGTGGCACAGCGGTCTAAGGCACTGCATTGTAGTGCTTACGCGACACTACAGACCCAGGTTTGATCCCAGGCTGTGTCACAGCCACCTGTAACCAGGAGACCCATGAGGCGGTGCACAATTGTCGTGAGGGTTTGGCAGGCTGGGATTTCCTTGTCCCATTGCGCTCTTGTGGCAAGTCGGTCGCCAGCTGGATGGTGTTTCCTCCAACACATTGATGGCTGGCTTCTGGGTTAAGCGAGCAGTGTGTCAAGAAGTGAGGCTTGGCAGGGTTGTGTTTCGGAGGATGCATGGCTCTTGACCTTTGCCTCTCTTGAGTCCGTAAGGGGGTTGCAGCGATGGGACAAGACTGTAACCACCAATTGGAGGGAAAAAGTACAAAAACAAAAGGAATATGGACAATTATTTCACCTGTGCTGATTGTATTATTATTATTATTATTATTATCTTTTTCGTTTCTACTTTGTCAAAAGAAGCTGTAACTGAACTTTGTTCATTACTATAACTCTACTACAAATAAAGTAATAGGTAAGTAATAGTTTTATTGTAAGGGAAACGAAAATAGGGTATAGGCCTACGTTTTTTTCTAAGATATTGTAGAATTATACAAAACATATCCTTGAATTTTAAATTGATATATTTAAATTCAAGTATTTCTTCACGCAATTAATCCTGTCATGACTTGAGGTCACAGGTCGTTTGATGGAGCCATCTCTGCCAAGCTCCCCCCTAAAGGGGACACCCGGCAACGTTCTCTAGCAGGTACTTGTAGGCTGAAAGGCCAGGCGGTTCTAGTCTTAAAGGGGTAGCCCCTACCCTTTCAGGTGGACCTGATTGTTTTTATCGAGCTTTGATGGAGGTGTGTTGCAACCAATGAGGGGAGGGCGCCCCTTCAGGTAGGAGGGTAGTGGGAAGGGTTTTGTATACCCGATTCACTTCCATGCCAGAGATAATGCCCACGGTCTTTCCTGGTGATGATGGCTGTTCGAGATGCTTTAGAACCCAAATAAATGATAGGGACGGCATCCACTTTGAGAAGCAACTTCTTGCTGAAGCCCTCCTTCCATTGTTGATAGGCATGGAAGTTCTCAGGGATGAAATGTGCCACGCCCAATTCACCCGCCTCATTTTCACAAATATATCCCGTTTTTCATTCACTTGTGACGCTGACCACAGGGTGTTGTGAGATTGTTTAGAGAGCTGATTTGGAGAAATCCAACTTTTAGAACAACATTAAAATATTATAATAATAGATTTAAGAGTATGTAATTTGGGAATGTTTTCTTGGGGTACTCTAAGTTAGTGTTTCTCAATGCCAGAAACGCATATAATAGTAACTTAGAGCAGGGCTTACCCAACTCTGTCCTAGGGCATCTGCAGGGCTGATTGAGTTGCTATGTCTCTTCTCATGGAGGCTTCCCCGTTCAAGTGAGGACAAAGTGAGTGTTTCATGCGCTGCAGGAGCTGTATTTACTATGCTCTCTTCTGGGACAACCAACCGGAGTTCCGATGCAACAATTGTTTACTCACGGAGGACTGACTATAGGGAAGAAGTGGCTACTCTTAGCAAACAGATTAAGAGCTTCTACTGGGAAAAAGACCTCTGTCTACTTTCTCTTTTTCTACATTAGGACTGATATGGCTGGACTCTGTCCCAATGTGTTGAGAGTATCACCGCCATGTCAAGACTCCTTGACGGAATGGCCAATGCCTTCCAGGGCACCCTCCCTGAAGCAGATTCCTACTCCCCTGGAAAATGGAGCAGGACCGTGGCCTACAGGTGGATTTAGTGGATGATAGATACTGTCACCAATCCTGCTGCCCAATCATGGAAGCACGTCACTCACTGTAGGCCTAATGGAGGGAAGCGGCCTGTGGCGAGTTGGGCCTCTTTGGTGTTAGGAAGCCCAACCCCAATCCAGTTGTCAAACAGCTTCGCCCTCCTGGCTTTGGGACTCCTTCCCAGGGTTTTTCTCCCTCGGAATCAGATCCTCCATGTTCCCAGGGGACTCTGCCTCGGACTCGGATCCGCTGCGCTTCTCCACTCACCAGACTTCAAGGGTGTCTGATGCACGGCTCCTCCGTCAGCCACATTGGGTTTTGCAGAAAAAACTGAAGAACCTCCTCTGCCAGCAATTATCATCTGCAGCTTTATGGTGAGAAACATCTCGGTTCCCTATCCTGGAGCATGAGTACAAGACATTACTAAACTGCTTCCTACTGTTCTACGACAGCTGCCGGGGGCTGACGCTGTCGTAGTTTATGTGGGGACAAATGGCATTAGGAGGGCTAGCTCGGAACTGCTGAAACTGGATTTTAAAGAACTGATTCTAGCTCTGAAAGACTCCAAAAAGCGGCCGATTATTTCAGGGTCTGTGCGATCGCTGGGCCGCGGCAGCGAAAGAGTCAGCAGGTTACTAGCATTACACATCTGGCTAAAAGACTACTGTAGCTCTGTTGGCATAACTTTTTTAGATAACTTTGACACCTTTTGTAAACAGAAGATGCTCTACAGGATTCCATCCAAATCATCTTGGTGGTTGGACCCTGTCCTCGCATTTCAAGGCCGCGTTGAGACTATGACTTATTAGTGAGCCAAGCCCTGCTCAGATAATCCCTACCATGTGTCGCTGTTCTGTCATAGTGCTGCTGCAAAATGTACATTTTCCCAGAGGTGCTGTCAGACATAATGTAAGTAACTTAATTTATGTTCCTCTAAATGCCTCTGTCAATCCGAAAGCTACTGTCAACAGTAATCATGTGCCTATTAACCTAAGTTATACTGTTAGCACTGAGATGGTTTGACCTAGTAGGAAGACCACTGTGAGCAGCTCAAATATAAATATCACTGTCATGTCTACAATAAAAAGCTATAAAAACAGAATAGCGCAAAAAATTGCCCACATTAACATATGTAGCCTGAAAAACATCAATAACTTGCTAGAAACACAAAGCATTTATATACTGGCTATCTCTGAACTCACTTGGATAATTCCATTGATGATACAGTGGTAGCAATATGGTTATAACATCTACAGAAGAGACAAGAATGCCAATGGGGGAGGTGTTGTTTATATTTAGAGTCATATTCTTGTAAAGCTTAGAGAGGATCTCATGTCAAATGCTGTTGAAGTAATATGGCTACAGGTTCACCTGCATCACCTAAAGCCTAATATAAGTTGCTATAGACCACCAAGTGCTAACAGTCAGTATCTGGATAGTATGTGTGAAATACTTGATAATGTATGTTATATCAACAGAGAGGTACAGTATATTTTCGGGGTGACCTAAATATTGACTGGCTTTCATCAAGCTTTCCACTCAAGAAACAGCTTCAAACTGTAACCAGTGCCTGCAACCTAGTTCAGGATATCGGTCAACCGACCAGGGTATTTACAAACAGCACAGGAATTATATAATCTACATGTATTGATCACATCTTTACTAATTGTCAGGTTCTAACTGTAGACAGGGCTCTCGACTCCTGTAGTGGAGTCGAGAGGGGACAGTCAGGACCTGACACAAGAGCTCAGGCGAACTCTATGTTGGTGTTAATCCCCAATTAGAGGCAGCTGCCTGTAGTTGTCTCTAATTGGGGATTCTATTTATGTTCAAGCAGTGCCTAGCGACACTGTGGTTTCTTATATGTGATTGTGTGTTGCATTGTTTATTGTTTTGTTCTGCTGTGCCATTGTACAGTCCGCAGTCGACAATAGTGTACTCCTGCTTTCTTGTTTTGTTGCTGAGTTCGCTTTGAATAAACACAATGTCGAACAACCCTCGCTCTCCACCTTGTTCCCTACACTCACAGCGTGATACTAATGCTGCAGAAATCTGCTCCAAAGCAGTATCCACATCCATCGGATGTAGTGATCAAAATATAGTAGCCATATCTAGGAAAACCAAAGTTACAATGACTGGGCCTAATATAGTGTATAAGAGATCATACAAAAGGTTTTGTAGCGATTCCTATGTTAAAAAGTGTATGGTTGAGAAGGACGAGGCAAAAGGAATGGCAAATAAGCCTGGCTGCACAGATGATTGTCAAACGTACTGTCGATTGAGAAATCATGTGACTACACTAAACAAAAAGAAGAAGAAATATAAATTATGTAAATAATGATAGTAAAAAGCTTTGGAGCACCTTAAATGACATTTTGGGGGGAAAAAAGCAAACTCAGCTCCATCCTTCATTGAATTAGATGGTCAATTCATCACGAAACCCATTTATATTGCAAACTACTTTAATTACTTTTCAATGGCAAGATTATACAAACTTGGGCATGACATGCCAACAACAAACTCTGAACCTACACATCCATTCATAACTGACCAAATTATTAGACAAGCACTGTAATTTTGAATTCCTTAAAGTGAGTGTGGAAGAGGTGAAAAACATTATTGTTGTCTATCAACAATGACAAGCCACCTGGGTCTGACAAATTACTGAGGATGATAGCAGACTAAATTGACACTCCTATTTGACATCTCTTCAATCTAAGCCTACAGGAAAGTGTTTGCCCTCAGGTCTGGAGGGAAGCGAAAGTCATTCCGCTACCCAAGAATAGCAAAGCACCCTTTACTGGCTCAAACAGCCGACCAATCAGCCTGCTACCAACTAACCCTAAGTAAACTTTGGGGAAAAAATGTGTTTGACCACATACAATGCTATTTCACGGTAACTGATAATAAGAAGCTTGTGGGGGCTGTTTTGTTGGACTTCAGTGCGGCTTTTGACATTATCGATCATAGTCTGCTGCTGTAAAAATGTATGTGATATGGCTTTACACCACCTGCTATATTGTGAATCAAGAGTTACCTGTCTAACAGATCACAGAGGGTGTTCTTTAATGGAAGCCTCTCCAACATAATCCAGGTAGAGTCTAGGCCCCTTACTTTTTCCAATCTTTACTAATGTAAAGCCTGTGTGTCTATGTATGCTGATGACTCAAAATTATACATGTCAGCTACCACAGCAAGAGAAATCACTGCAACACTTAACGAATAGCTGCAGCCAGTTAGAATGGGTATTTCAAAAACTAAAAGCATTGTATTTGGGACAAACCATTCACTAAACTCTAAACCTCAACTAAATCTTGTAATGAATAATGTGGAAATTGAGCAAGTTGAGGAGACTAAATTGCTTGGCGTAACCCTGGATTGTAAACTGTCATGGTCAAAACATATTGATGCAACGGTGGCTAAGATGCGGAGAGGTCTGTCTGTAAAAAAGCGCTGCTCTGCTTTCTTGACATTGTGATCAACCTAACAAGTCCTGCAGGACCTAGTTGTGTTGCCCCTGGACTACTGCCCGATCATATGGTCAAGTGACACAAAGAGGGACATAGACTAATTACAGTTGGCCCAGAACAGAGCAGCATGATGACTGGCCCTTTAATGTACATGGATAGCTAACATCAATGACACACATGACAATTTCTCCTGGCTCAAAGTAGAGAAGAGATTGACTGCATCACTACTTGTCTTTGTGAGAGGTATTAAAATGTTGTAAACACTGAGCTGTCTGTTTAAATGACTAGCACACAGCTCAGACACCCATGAATACCCCACAAGACATGCCACCAGGGGACTCTTCACAGTCCCCAAGTCCAGAACAGACACTGGGAAATGCACAGTACTACATAGAGCCATGACTACATGGAACTGTATTCCACATCAAGTAATTCAAGCAGTAAGATCAGATTTTTAAAAATGATAAAACTTCCCCTTATGGAACAACGCAGACTTTGAAGAGACACACACACAGGCACACACACGCATATACACACTAGCACATACACTCTACACACATGTACATTGTAATATTGTTGTACGGTGGTATTATATATGTTGTATTGTAGATATGTAGTGGTGTAATAATGTTATATGATGTACTGTTTTATTTGAGTTTTTTTGAGTAATGTGTTTGGAACCCAGGAAGAGTAGCTTAATAAAAACTAGTACAAAACTACCCAGAATCACAGGAAGGGCTGCCATCTAGAAGGTGGAGACAGTACAGGTCCATCAAAGCTGGGACCGAGATGCTGAGAAACAGCTTCTATCTCCAGGCCATCAGAGTGTTAAACTGTCCCCACTAGCCGGCCTTCGCCCAGTACCCTGCCCTAATCCTTAGTCACTGTTCTAGCTGGCTACCACCGGTTACTCTAACCTGCATCTTAGAGACTGCTGCCTTATGCACAGTACATAGAGTCATTGAATACTGGTCACTTTGGTAATGTTTACATACCATTTCACCCATGTTATATGCATATACTGTGTTGTAGTCATGGCTCATCCTATTTAACTTGTTTAAATGCTTTTCTGGATTATGTGTGTATTGTTTTTACATTTCTATTGCTAGGTATTACTGCACTGTTGTAGCTAGAATCTCCAGCATTTCGCTGCACCTGAGATAACATCTGCAAATCTGTGTACGCGACCAATAAACTTTAATAATAAACATTTACATTTGGATATTGTATTTTTTTTTAATTCAGAACATTTATTAAAATGACTATCCAAATGTAAATATTTATTATTAATATCATGAATTTGGCATACTATTTATAGCGCTATCTCTAAGTGAGAGCTTTTTCCTAGATCCACATCCAGTTTTGAACTAAAAGTTTTGTTTAATCTTATTTGAGAGCTTCGAAACAGTAAAGGTTATTTATTGGGCAAGAGTTCTCCAAGGAACCTTAAGGGCTGAGGAAGAACAATTTAATAACATTCATTTCTTTCAGTGTTTAGGAATAGGGTGCCATTTGGTCCACAACCTTGGATCCCATGTCTTGAATCTGGGGTAGATCATGTCTTGAAAAGAGAATGGTCACGCATACAGAGTATATAACAGAGGGGTTTCCCTGAATATTGTCAACACTGTAATTCCGGTATTTCTCCAGACGATGATGGCCGAATTGTTGCCGCTCTAGTCAGACTGAATGCTAGGGATGGATGGATCCGATGTGTGAAGTCAGACTGGATGCAATGGCTGGATGAGATGTGTGTGCTGAATAAACAACGTGCTTAGGGGGACACCAGCATCTGATATTGGAATGAATCAGACAAGTGGAGCATGCAGCCATCTATAATCATAGTTAGTCACAGCTGTTTGACACCAGGAGTTAACACCTGGTAGATTTGACATACTGAAGAGGGTGGCAGGTAGGCTAGCGGTTAGAGCGTTGGGCCAGTAACTGAAAGGTTGCTGGTTTGAATACCTGAGCTGAAAAGGTGAACAACTTCAATGTATCCTTAGGCAAGGCAGTTAACTCTAATTTGCTCCAGGGGCTGTAACTAAGAATTTGTTGTTAACTGACTTGCCTGGTTAAATAACAGTTTAAATAAAAATAAATAGCTACTGCAGTGAGGAAAAGAGAGGGAAACTAGGGATGCGTTTAGTGCACTTCTTTTGACCAGGACCCATAGGGACCCTATTGAGGAAATAGGGTGCAATTTGGTAAGCATCCTAGATAAATAAGAAAATAGTTTGCCTTTGTGAAAATGTGAGCTCCAAACAGCTCCAGCTCAAAATCTACTACCTGGGGGTTTTAGAAAATCACCCTCTTGCTGAGTGGACGCAATGCACTGTAAGTACATTTAAAAATCATAAATTGGGTGGTGGGGTACCCCTGGGGTGGGCAGGAATACGCTCCATCTTTGTTTTCACTGACATTATCTTATTATTAACTTCCTGGCAAGGTCTCCCATTTTCTGGATGAGATGGAGAGAGACAAGAGCAGAATAGGGGGAAGGCAGAGAAACAACGGAAGCCATTACCATGGTGTGTTGTTTTTGTGCCCTGTGGTGGCTTCGATGGAATTCGCCACCAAAACATTGTCTTGAGCCGCTACCTGATTCCCCTGGGGAGAAAAGCCTTGTTCTAAAGACATAAATAGGATTTGCAGTGTCATGGTAAACCTCTCTCTATCTTTCACTGGGTCTCTCTCCACACACACACACACACACACACATTTTAAATACTTTATTGAAACCCCCAATCACATTACACAGGACTCAACAATTATAAGGGTCGTTGACACAAGGACACTCACGTGAACAAAAAGCACCTTCTCTTCCACACAGCTAAACAGGCCAATCTGGAGGCCACGTACAGTAAGCCTATGTACGTGGCCGAGACTGCCAAATATCAGTGCCAACAATCTGCATCTGTATACCAGGCTGTCTAGGCATGATATGAAGGGCTGGTATTTGAGGAGCGTGTCTGCAAAAGCCTGCTCCAATGTAATAGTCGAATGAGCAGCCCACTTCCAGAATCAGGACCTCCCTCTGTCCTCCCCCCAACAGCATACAGCCCTGCATCCAACTGCTGGTTTGCTTCTGAAGCTAAGTAGTGATGGTCCTGGTTGGTTTCTAGATGGGAGACCAGATGCTGCTGGAAGTGGTGTTGGAGGGCCAGTAGGAGGCACTCATTCCTCTGGTCTAAAAAACAATATCCCAAGTCAGTGATTGGGGTCATTGCCCTGTGTAGCGTGCCATCTTTCAGATGGGATGTTAAACGGGTGTCCTGACTGTCTGTGGTCACTAAAAATCCCATGACACTTATTGTAAGAGTAGGGGTGTTAACCCCGGTGTCCTGGCTAAATTCCCATTCTGGCCATCGCTCATTCCTCCCGCTCCTCTGCCCTGTAACTATTCCCCAGGTCATTGCTGTAAATGAGAATGTGTTCTCAGTCAACTTACCTGGTAAAATAAGGGTTAAATAAATAAATAAACAATATCTGGCTTATTCGGCATACCAGAAAACACATTGTCATCTACATCAAACCAGGCTCCTCTGTTTGAAAGCCAATTTTAGCATTAAGACAAGGCACATCTGTACCAAAGTGTCCAAAACCTAATCGGACCTTTACTGCATTAACAACGGCAGTTACAACGGGTGTGCTTAAGTTATGTTAGTAATTAGCAATGTTTTGGCACAGAGCTGCAGCACTCACATAAAAAAAAAATATATTGATTGTCCAGCACTGGCTGCAAACTCATGATGCTCTGAACCAGAGTGTGTTGCTTAGACCACTGCGCTAGGGCAGTTTACAATGCTCTAGCAAGCCGTGAGAATACATTGAATACTGATGTTACCTGATGGTATAGCGTACCATCTTTTATTGTTTTCTTTTAAGCCTTCCCCAAACCATAGCCCTAACCTTAACCGCTGCAACTCCCATACGGACTCGGGAGAGGCGAAGGTCGAGAGCCGTGCAGCCTTCGAAACATGACCCCGCCAAGCTGCACTGCTTCTTGACACAATGCACGCTTAACCTGCAAGCCAGCCGCACCAATGTGTCGGAAGAAACACCTTACACCTGGTGACCGTGTCAGCGTGCATGTGCCCGGAGTCGCTAGAGCACGATGGGACAAGGACGCCTCATTACTCTCCAGGTTGCGGCCGGCTGTGACACAGCCCGGTATCTAACCAGGATCTGTAGTGATGCAGTGCCTTAGACCGCTGCGCCACTCGGGAGGTCCAATGTCTAAACTGTTAACCTTTGAGTACTTTCTGTTTTAACCCTGTCACCACGTGGAATTAACCCTGTAAACACGCAGAATGAATGCGTCAAAAATAGACACATTTCTCTAAGGGAAACTATGAGATCTTGATGGCCAGTCAGCGTCTCATTGGGATTTCGTAAGTAATCTTTAACCTTGAACAGATGTACATTCCCACTGGGCACAGACATGAATTCAAAATCTAGTTTTGATGTACATTTGGTTGAGTTGTCAACAGTTGTGTGTATTCATAGATGCCAAGGGAAGCCAGGCTTCCACAAAAAAATTACCAATAATTGTTATTTTTTCATAAAAAAAATTTCCTTCAATTCGCAAGAGGCTGAATGTACTGTATTTCACCGGAGAGAGCATCCGAGTGAGCGAAACGGTGCCCCTCTGTCTCTGTATATAGCCATCTATCTGATGCTGTCTTGTCATAAAGAGTATGACATTGTTGCCGCCCATAGCGTTGAATGCAAGGGAAGCCTGTGAGCATTTGGCCTCCCTTGATAAAAAAAGTATAAAACAATAGCCTAACTAAGCTTAACTGTGAATGGTCCTGGCGCAGCAAAACAAAGTGTCAAGTCAGTTTGGATTTGGCTTCACTCCTATCACAGAGAAATACGTCATTGACAGAAAAAGCTTGAATTGTTGCATCTCGTTGTGTTGTTGCCGTCCGGTGGCTAGCTAGCTAAAATGATCCCTTTCCTAAATTAGACATGGATGGAGATAGGGATTTGGACTTGTGGTTTTACTTAATTCTCCGTACTGGACAATGATTATAACGGCAATTCTGATCCAACCATAAAATAAATGTTGACCCTGGACTGAGAGGATGGAAGCTCAATATGTAGCTAGATGTATTTTTATTTAATTTCACTTTTATTTAATTAGGCAAGTCAGTTAAGAACCAATTCTTATTTACAATGACGGCCTACACCAGCCAAACTCGGACGACGCTGGGCCAATTGTGTGCCGCCCTTTTTATTTTATTTTATTTTATTTAACCTTTATTTAACTAGGCAAGTCAGTTAAGAACACATTCTTATTTACAATGACGGCCATCAAAAGGCAAAAGACCTCCTGCGGGGACGGGGGCTGGGATTAAAAATAAAAATAAATACAAGTAAATAAAATATCAATATAGGACCAAACACACATCACGACAAGAGACAAAACAACAATAACAAAAGAGAAAACTAAGACAACAACATAGCAAGGCAGCAACACATGACAACACAGCATGGTAGCAACGTAACAGGACAACAACATGATAGCAACACAACATGGTAGCAGCACAAAACATGGTACAAACATTATTGGGCACAGACAACAGCACAAAGGGCAAGAAGGTAGAGATGACAATACATGACGCAAAGCAGCCACAACTGTCGGTAAGAGTGTCCATGATTGAGTATTTTAATGAAGAGATTGAGATAAAACTGTTCAGTTCGCAAGCTGCAGCGAACTGAAAAGACGAGTGACCCAGGGATGTGTGTGCTTTGGGGACCTTTAACAAAATGTGACTGGCAGAATGGGTGTTGTTGTATGTGGAGGATGAGGGCTGCAGTAGATATCTCAGATAGGGGGGAGTGAGGCCTAAGAGGGTTTTATAAATAAGCATCAACCAATGGGTCTTGCGACGGGTATACAGAGATGACCAGTTTACAGAGTTTAGAGTGCAGTGATGTGTCCTATAATGAGCATTGGTGGCAAATCTGATGGCCGAATGGTACAGAACATCTAGCCGCTCGAGAACACCCTTACCTGCAGATCTATAAATTATGTCTCCGTAATATAGCATGGGTAGGATGGTCATCCGAATCAGGGTTAGTTTGGCAGCTGGGGTGAAAGAGGAGTGATTACGATAGAGGAAACCAAGTCTAGATTTAACTTTAGCCAGCAGCTTTGATATGTGCTGAGAGAAGGACAGTGTACCATCTAGCCATATTCCCAAGTACTTGTATGAGGTGACTACCTCAAGCTCTAAACCCTCAGAGGTAGTAATCACACATGTGGGGAGAGGGGCATTCTTCTTACAAAACCACATGACCTTTGTTTTGGAGGTGTTCAGAACAAGGTTAAGGGTAGAGAAAGCTTGTTGGACACTAAGAAAGCTTTGTTGTAGAGCATTTAACACAAAATCTGGGGGGAGGGGCCAGCTGAGTATAAGACTGTATTATCTGCATATAAATACTCCTTAGCCGGCCCACAAGAATGGAATGGTCAACCGTATCAAAAGCTTTAGCCAAGTCAATAAAAATAGCAGCACAACATTGCTTAGAATCAAGGGCAGTGGTGACATCATTGAGGACCTTTAAGGTTGCAGTGATCCATAACCTGAGCGGAAACCAGATTGCTTACCAGAGAGAGTACTATAGACATCAAGAAAGCCAGTCAGTTGATTATTGACAAGTTTTTCCAACACTTTTGATAAACAGGGTAAAATAGAAATAGGCCTATAACAGTTAGGATCAGCTTGATCTCCCCCTTTAAATAAAGGACTAACCGTGGCTGCCTTCCAAGCAATGGGAATCTCCCCAGAACGGAGAGACAGGTTAAAAAGTTTGGAGATAGGCTTGGCGATAATAGGGGCAGCAACCTTAAAGAAGAAAGGGTCTGACCCAGATGGTTTTTTGGGGTCAAGTTTCAGGAGCTCCTTTAGTACCTCGGATTCAGTAACTGCCTCCAGGAAAAAACTGTAGCGGGGCAGGGGAAAAAGAGGGAGAAGCATCGGGGATAGTTGCATTAGAAGGGGTGGCAGATGAAGAAATGTTGGACGGGCAAGGAGGCTGACTTAATGAAGTGTTGATTAAAGAGCTCAGCCATGTGCTTCTTTTCAGTAACTACCTCATCATCAACTTTAAGGGACATGGGCAGATGTGAGGAGGAGGGTTTATTCTCCAGGTCTTTAACCGTTTTCCAGAATTTCTTGGGGTTAGACCCACAGAGAGAGAGGTTTTCCTTAAAGTAACTAACTTTGGCCTTCCGGATAGCCTGAGTGCACGTATTTCTCATTTGCCTAAACGAGAGCCAGTCAGCCTGAGTAAGCGTGTGCTGGGCCTTTCGCCAAATGCAATTCTTGAGGTGGAGTAACTGCAAGATCACGGTCGAACCAGGGGCTGAACCGGTTTTTAATTCTCATTTTCTTCATGGGGGCGTGTTTGTTAACAATACCTCTGAAAAAAAAAAAAAAAAAGGTCCAAGCGTCTTCAACAGATGGGATCAAGCAGATTCTGATTCTACCAATCACAGCCAGTTGTGATACTGTCTGGATTGGAACCAGGTTGTCTGTAGTGACACCTCGCGACACTGAGACGCAGCATCTTAGACCACTGCGCCACTTGGGAGCCCTGTAGAAGGCTAATGTTAACTTGCTATTGTTGCCCATGAAATAAATTTTGCCTAGCGAGAAAGCATTTTAGCCAGATAGCCTAGGACAACAAAAAATTAAAGTGTGTACTGTATGACAGTCATAGACCATTTTGTCAAAATGAAAGAGAGGAGGATGGCATTGGCATTTCTCTACTAGTAGGGTGAGTCAACATATTTTTTCTACTTGCATGAACGCACACACACACACACACACAAATCAGAACCATGTAGTCACATCATATTTAGCTTACGTTGATTGGACTTAATTGTTTTTGGTATCTTTTAATGTCACTGTAATAGACTATGTACTGTACAGTATAGGTGATTTGATTATGTTGAAATGTTGAAGTTGAAATGGTGCTGCAATAGTGGAGGCATCTCCTGTTTAACTTTGCTACTTGCAGTTACTCTCCGCGGTTCTAAATCAATAGTTGTTTAGTAGTCCAAAAATGTCAGAAAACATTAACTTTCTTGACCATGCTGTAGGTCATGTAACTGTTTGTTTCTTTGTGGACTTCATCGGACAGATGTTGCTCTCCGGATTTGTAATGAAACAAGGGTGTGGTTTAATTTATTCTGCCACTGTGTCTTCCAGGGTCGGCCCTAGCTATTTGGGGGCCCCAAGCGAGATTTGGTTTTCGGGCCACCCACCTCGCGGGTAAAACTTTTGGTGGTCCCCCTCTTGATGGTAGACCGATTTTTTTTGTACATTTCCTGTAATTCACTCCATTTTGCCATGAGGCATAGAGAAAATGTTGTGGTTTTAAAGCAAATTGGGGGGGTTGGGGGCCCGCTAGCGGCTGGGGGCCCTATAAGCGACCCCTTATATCGCTTATGCTCAATGCCGGCCCTGGTGTCTCCTTATTGTCTTGGCCTTAGGCATACAGTGGGGAGAACAAGTATTTGATACACTGCCGTTTTCCTACTTACAAAGCATGTAGAGGTCTGTAATTTTTATCATAGGTACTCTTCAACTGTGAGAGACGGAATCTAAAACAAAAATTCAGAAAATCACATTGTAGGATTTTTTAATAATTAAGTATTTGATCACCTACCAACCAGTAAGAATTCCGGCTCTGTTAGTTTTTCATTAAGAAGCCCTCCTGTTCTTCTTCTTCTTCTTCCTTTTTGTTTGGCGAATCGCATCGATTTCGTGCATTACCGCCACCTACTGTGAACTTGATCCAGAGACTCTAACATCTACCCACTCCTCATCCTTACCCACTATATTAAAACATTAAAGCCCTCCTGTTCTCCACTCATTACCTGTATTAACTGCACCTGTTTGAACTATAAAAGACACCTGTCCACACACTCAATCAAACAGACGCCAACCTCTCCACAATGGCCAAGACCAGAGAGCTGTGTATGGACATCAGGGATAAAATTGTAGACCTGCACAAGGCTGGGATGGGCTACAGGACAATAGGCAAGCAGCTTGGTGAGAAGGCAACAACTGTTGCCGCAATTATTAGAAAATGGAAGAAGTTCAAGATGACGGTCAATCTCCCTCGGTCTGGGGCACCATGCAAGATATCACCTCGTGGGGCATCAATGATCATGAGGAAGGTGAGGGATCAGCCCAGAACTACACGGCAGGACCTGGTCAATGACCTGAAGAGAGCTGGGACCACAGTCTCAAAGAAAACCATTAGTAACACACTACGCCGTCATGGATTAAAATCCTGCAGCGCACGCAAGGTCCCCCTGCTCAAGCCAGCGCATGTCCAGGCCGTCTGAAGTTTGCCAATGACCATCTGGATGATCCAGAGGAGGAATGGGAGAAGGTCATGTGGTCTGATGAGACAAAAATAGAGCTTTTTGGTCTAAACTCCACTCGCCGTGTTTGGAGGAAGAAGAAGGATGAGTACAACCCCAAGAACACCATCCCAACCGTGAAGCATGGAGGTGGAAACATCATTCTTTGGGGATGCTTTTCTGCAAAGGGGACAGGACGACTGCACCGTATTGAGGGGAGGATGGATGGGGCCATGTATCGCGAGATCTTGGCCAACAACCTCCTTCCCTCAGTAAGAGCATTGAAGATGGGTGGTGGCTGGGTCTTCCAGCATGACTACGACCCGAAACACACAGCCAGGGCAACTAAGGAGTGGCTCCGTAAGAAGCATCTCAAGGTCCTGGAGTGGCCTAGCCAGTCTCCAGACCTGAACCCAATAGAAAATCTTTGGAGGGAGCTGAAAGTCCGTATTGCCCAGCGACAGCCCCGAAACCTGAAGGATCTGGAGAAGGTCTGTATGGAGGAGTGGGCCAAAATCCTTGCTGCAGTGTGTGCAAACCTGGTCAAGAACTACAGGAAACGTATGATCTCTGTAATTGCAAACAATGGTTTCTGTACCAAATATTAAGTGCTGCTTTTCTGATGTATCAACTACTTATGTCATGCAATAAAATGCAAATTAATTACTTAAAAATCATACAATGTGATTTTCTGGATTTTTGTTTTAGATTCCGTCACTCACAGTTGAAGAGTACCTATGATAAAAATTACAGACTTCTACATGCTTTGTAAGTGGGAAAACCTGCAAAATCGGCAGTGTATCAAATACTTGTTCTTCCCACTGTATATAGAGCAAACAACACAATTAGCCCAACACATATGTATGTGGTAATATGGCTTTTTTTTCTGGCTTGACTTTCCCAGTGATTTTCCACACACACAACTACTGGCTGTCAACTAACATGGATTCAACATGAAATCAACAAAACATTTCACCATGTTAATGGATTTAGTTTAAACGTTGGGTGAAAAATATACAAAATGGTCTTACATGATTACTTTTTGCAAATCCAATCAGTTTTCTACTTTGATTCAACTTCATCACATTTATTTTTTTAAACAACGTTGATTCATCCAGTTTTTGCACAGTGGGTAACTTATTCAACCTATTATTGTAGACTAGCAGCAAACAGGAGTATAATGTCTGTCTTGTATCAACGAACATTGCAATTATTTATTCATCAACAAGGTACATATTTTGGCATTATGAAAGTGGACTTTACCTCTATGCATGTTGGTCATGGGCTGTTCTCCATCGCTTTGTAATGGATGCTTTATTGCGCTCTGCCGCGTGGTGGCAACCTGCTACGCTCCCATACACGCGCATGCAGGACGCAGACCGAAAGAGACCGAAAGACAGTTCTATGATTCTCAAAAGGAACCGTGGACGCTGCCTTCAAAGCACACCGAAAAACCGTTCTCCTCCGCCGCGGAAGACTTCGATAATAGCGTGATTATTTAACATTTCTCTCCCACTCCTCTTTTCACTATACTTCCCGCGCAATTTACCACTACCACTGAGTGAATAGATTCGTTTTTACCAAAGGAATTCCCGGACCTGACGTGGGAATCGGCTTTGGAAACTTTGGCTACTCATGCCGGGAGCATCGCTGGTGTTGCTCAAGCACATAACGGATTCAGGGAGCTAGACGGGTCTCTCTAGCGCTCTCCCTTCTTCAATAGGCTACTACCAGAGATAATCAGCCACCCTGACCATCACCAGAGGAGGATAAACTTTATAAATAACTTATATGGAAACGGGACAAGTATTGCTGTTGAAATAGTTGCCTATATTGATATTTTATGATTTCAACTTGCTCCCGATGCAGGTGCAGTGAAAATTGAATGGTATATGATTTAACCTTGCTCTAGAATCGGAAAAGGATTTTTTAAAAAGGAACCCAGATAGGTTCAGGATGTTTTGTTGCAATTCGTAGCCTATATAAAAAATAGGTTTGCCTCCTTGCAATACAGACTGAAAGCCACGACTGCCAGTGTCTGCTACAATTTAGTTAAAACACAATAGGCTCTGCAGTGAAATGGACTTTGCTCCTATTTCTATCCAAAAGGTTACAGTTTAAAGGACACATACTTTATTTATAGTATTGCATAAGCTTACCGATAATTACATGTATGGACTTATGTTAGTTGGAATTTACTCGCATTCTTTCAGTCCTATGTGTGACTGTACAAACTTTCAATTGATCTTCTCCATATACCATTCCTTCTGAGCAGTGGGCGCTTGTTGGATCGCCCGGTCTCGCTCGAGCGCCCGAAAACCCGGAGATTGACCGGTTTCAGCGACGACAACGTTCACCGAAAGGACAGTTGCAAGATCCACACAGACAACTCCACACAGACACAACGATAACTCCAGGACGACT
The DNA here is from genome assembly GCA_023634145.1 of Thymallus thymallus. Lineage (NCBI taxonomy): Eukaryota > Metazoa > Chordata > Actinopteri > Salmoniformes > Salmonidae > Thymallus > Thymallus thymallus. The sequence continues at coordinate 21,784,969 of CM042387.1, forward strand.
TGGTCAGCGGCACACAACATGTATTCAGCGTGCCGGACACACGCTGTTTATTTAGCCCGGCTGTGGACAATGGCTGGGGGTTCGCCTGGACTGAGGTGGCGCGCCTCATGGATTTTATTGTTTTCCCTGTTTATCCATTACACAACAGCTCAAGGTAAGATAATTCCGTTTATGTAGCCTACCAGTACATGCTTTATGTCCCTTTGCCATTCAGTGCCTTCGTGGAACGACGTGAATGAATTGTCCCCATGTCCTCGGACTTTGAAGGCGGTACTGTATAGCCTATGCCTACACACAAAAAGTGAGGATTCCTCAAGTGTTCTTTGGGAAGGGTGGTGGTTATATGTGGAACCATACCGAACCCTTCAATGGTTCTTTGCAGTTCAAAAAAGGGTTATTTCTTTTTTTCTTTTAGTGGTAATTAAAATGCAGGGGCGGTGGCTCGTTTGAATATTTTGGGCGTGGTTTGTGTCATTCCAGTTGATCTAATCTGTTGTTTTATGCTATTTCATGTTATATAAGGCCAGTGATGGTGTCTTGTGAAAGACTCATGGATGGCCTTTTGTCATTTGAAAAAGGTTGACTAAGTCTGCCAAGGGACCCCCAGCTGTTCCAGAGCTAGCACACCTGATTCAGAATAAAATGTGTGGAATTTTAACAAGATAATATGGCTTTTAAACCTCTTCAAAAAACCATTGAGATTGAGAGAGGTTATTTATAAAGGTTCTATAAAGAACCATAAAAAAGGGTTCTATATAGCCCACAAAAGGGTTGTAACTATAGTGGAATCTTTTTTAATGGTTCTTTGTACACTGAACAAAAATATAAACGCAGCATGTGAAGTGTTGGTCCCATGTTTCATGAGCTGAAATAAAATATTCCAGAAATGTTCCATACCTACAAAAAGCTTATTTCTCTCAAATGTTGTGCACAAATTTGTTTACATTCCTGTTAGTGAGCATTTCGTCCAACCGGCCTCACAACCACAGACCACGTGTATGGCGTCGTGTGGGCGAGACGTTTTGCTGATTTCAACATTGTAAAAAGAGTGCCCCATGGTGGCGGGGGGGTTATGGTATAGGCAAGCGTAAGCTACGGACAACGATCACAATTGCATTTTATCGATGGTAATTTGAATGCACAGAGATACCGTGACGACATCCTGAGGTCCATTGTCATGCCATTCATCCGCCGCCATCACCTCATGTTTCAGCATGATAATGCACTGCCCCATGTCGCAAGGATCTGTACACAAGCTGAAAATGTCCTAGTTCTTCCATGGCCTGCATACTAAGCAGACATGTTTGGGATGCTCTGGAACGACTTGTACTGCAGTTCCTGCGTGTTCCAGTTCCCGCGAATATCCAGCAACTTCGCACAGCCATTGAAGAGGAGAGGGACAACATTCCACAGGCCACAATCAACAGCCTGATCAACTCTATGCAAAGGAGATGTGTCGCGCTGCATGAGGCAAATGGTGGTCACACCAGACACTGGCTGGTTTACTGATCCATGCCCCTACCCTTTTTTTTTAAGGTATCTGTGACCAATACTTATCTGTATTACCAGTTATGTGAAATCCATAGATTAGGGCCTAAATCATTATTTTGTATGAACTTTAACTCAGTCAAGTCTTTGACATCATTGCATTAATATTTTTGTTCAGAATAGAACCTTAGGAAAGGGTGTTTTAGAGCACCATACAGGTTCCATTTAGAACCGTATGAGCATGGTTCTTTATTGAAACTTTTTTAATGGTTATTTATAGACCCTTATTAAAAGGTTCCATATACCACCAGAAAGGGTTTCGCTATGGTTACAATCCAAATAACCCTTATTTGGCACTATATATAACCATTTGTTTTTAGTGTGTCTCAGACAGACACAGAAACACACACACTGTAAGAGCCTCATCCCAGCGGTGGTTAAAACTGTGTCAAGCCGCTCTGCTCTCTGCAGCTTTGACTGTGTTTATTAAATGGACTGTTCCCCTGATGCCTCCTCGCCATCACTGGTGTGGTTTAAAAAGGAACCCAGTGTCCTGAATTATGGAAATGCTTTATTCTGTCATTCACATCCAACACCAACCCATCTCCCTCACTGTGTAACTCTCCTCTCGTTCTTTCTCTCTTCTTCCTCTCTCTCTCTCTATCTCTCTCTCTCTCTCAATTAAATGCAATTCAATTCAAGGGGCTTTATTGGCATGGGAAACATATGTTAACATTGCCAAAGCAAGTGAAGTAGATACTAAACAGAAGTGAAAAAAACATACAAATGAACAGTAAACATTACACTCACAGAAGTTCCAAAGGAATAAAGACATTCACAATGTCATATTATACAGTGTTGTAATGATGTGCAAAAGGGAAAATAAGTAAACATAAACATGGGTTGTATTAAAAAACCCTTTCCTTTCCCTTATTTACAATGGTGTTTGTTTTTCACTTGTTGCCATTTTCTTGTGGCAACAGGTCACAAATCTCTCTCTATGTCATAACATGTCATGACATGGCATGACAGTGCTTTTCTCAGGCAGTATAGTTGCATTACCACAGGGACAAGTTTGAGTACTTGACAGACGTCAGTGAACTCAACAACTAATCGAACATCCCTCATTACAATTCATGAAGCTATTGTATTACAATTTACTCCATTGACCTCAAACTTGCTTTTACTTTACAAATAATGATGCATTGTATTGTATTTGACATCGGCAGTTGGAGTGCCATGCTTTTAACTGATGTAATTTGAATGAAAAGAGACATTATTGTCAACTGTTATTAAACATAGTGTTTGGGCAAATATTATTCTGATGTTTGAACACTCGCTATGAATTTGCAATTAGAAACCCAGCTGTGGAAAATGCTAATTTAATTAATACGTTCTAATTAATTAATCAAGCAGGGGTCCCATCGAGATTAATGTTTGAATAGCAAACAAGCAGCTGTAAATAAACAGATACAACACATGCTGGTATTCATAAAATACTGCCTGGGCAAACACATACTGAATGTGAAAAGAGACTGTGGTTGTGTGTGTGTGCGTGCTTGTGTGTGTGTGTGTTCGTGAAATAATTTTGTAGCCCTATTTTCTCACAGAGATGCGTATAGATAGCCACTTGTGGTACATTTTCACCCACTGGAGTTGATGTCCTCAAAGGGGTAGAAACCTTCAGTGTGCATTTAGTTGCAGAAGCCATGATGGTGGCTGGAGCATAAATTATTCTGAATAGTTATTCAGCTTAGACCTGACCCCTAGAGAGGCTGGATGCCAGTACCCGCTGCACAACATTTCCCTAAGCAGGTAAAGAGAGAAGAAGGGTAGGCTCCTCTCTAGCACCTCTACCTGCACATACTGTATATTGTAACTGGAAATGGATACAAAAAAATGAATGCAGGATTTCAATTCTTCCTTGACAGTGGCATTTAGAATATTAAAAAATATATATATCTCACACCTCCACAATGTGCTATAGCTTGAGCCAGATAGAGAGAGAGAGAGAGAGGTAGAGAATCCAAAAGCAGCGAGAGTATCATATGAGTCAATCTCCCCCATCCCTCCTTTCCTCCACTTTCCTCACCCTCCTCTGCTTGTGTCTGCAGCTAGTCGAGCAGCCAGAGGAGCAGTATGGTAATGTCAATGGGATTCAGGTATTGCTGCTGCTGTAAGGGATGAGCTGCGTTACATCTGGATATGTAGTCTAAGCCCTCAGCAGCACGGTCCCACTGTATAATACAATGACGAGGGAACTGGATCTGCATTCCAAATGGCACCCTATTCCCTACACAGTGCACTACTAAAACACAAGTAGTGCACCATAAAGGGAATAGGGTGCCATTTGGGATGCAGACTAGGAGAACACAAACAGGGATACTAAGATATGGCAAGCAGAGATAGATATCCATCATTCATGAGGGCAGATCCTCTCCCTCTGACATTTACTGTGAATTGATAACTTACACATCGTGTGTGTGTGAGAGAGAGCAAAATAATGTGTGTGTGTGTGTGTGTCTGTGTGTGTATGTGTATGTGTGTGTGTGTGTGTGTGTACTGTACTGCGTGTGTTAAAGAGAGGGAGTGTGTGTAGTGAGTGAGTGAGTGTGTTTGTGTGCATGCTTACGTGCATATGTAAAGGGAGATGGAGGAGCTATAGCTGTCAATGTCCTGCTCTTGCTCTGTCTATTCAGCTCTGGCAGCATCGTCTGCCTGGCCCAACTTTCATTATGGATTCAGGGGTCAGAACCCCCAGGAATTAATTGGACACTCTTCATACTGTCTCTGAGTGCAGCGCTGCTTGTTGAGAGCAGAGTGACCCGAGCACCGGGCCCTTTCCCTCCAATGATTAAAGGACATTAGGAGGCGAGCAGAGCAGAGCGACCTGACTTTGGACCAACAGCCCCCGTCCATTTTAATGTGAGTGTGTGTGTGTCCGTCACCCACATTTTAATGACCAGTCCAGTGAAATGGCCTTTCAACAGAGGCAGGGCCGGACAACCTTCATCAGAGTGGACTGAAGCGTTGTAATGACACACATTAAAGACGACAGAGAATTGAGCCAGTGATAATGTCCAGTATTCTGAATATCCACTGTCATGTCAAACATCATTAAACAACATACTAGAACCCCGAAACTCAACTCTGGACCTCGAAGCCACTTTTTTATTGTTCCCGTCTATCCAGCGACTGATTTAGACCTGGGACACCAGGTGGGTGCAATTAATTGTCAGGTAGAAGAGAAAACCAGCAGGCTCTGGACTTCGTAGGGTAAGAGTTGAATACTTCTGTACTAGAACATGAGACAATGAATGAATGAACAATGAATGAATGAACAATGAATGAATGAACTAATGTAATATACTGTGTAGCTAGCTAGTTCTCTACAGTGTTTCTATCATGGAGACTTTAGTGAGGGAGGGTTGTTTTTTCTGTATAAAACAAATGGGCTTATTCTACATATTTTTCCATGGAGCTGAGAGTAAATTCTATGCATTTTGCCATGGCAAATGCCGTGTTATTTTGCTCAAACATAATAACAAAATCAATACTACTAAATTAATTGTTTTTCACATTTTCTATAACTAACAATTACCAAAAAATTACCAAGGATGATCAATGGAAACAGGATGCACCTGAGCTCAATTCCAAGTATCATAGAAAAGGGTCTGAATGCTTATGTAAATAAGGTATTTCTGTAAAAAAAAAAAATTATACATTAGCAAAAATATCTAAAATATACACTGGGGGTCAAAGGTTTGGAATATTACTCATTCAAGGGTTTTTCTTTATTTGCACTATTTTTTACATTGTAGAATAAAAGTGAAGACATCAAAACTATGACATAACACATATGGAATCATGTAGTAACCAAAAAAGTGTACTTTTCTACATACTTTACATCTGGTTTTAGTGGTTTAAGTTTACGTTTTTTTTCATCCCGAAAAGTTATTTAAGAAAAATAATATATGATTTCAATGGTAGAAAAATCCCTGGGGTTGTTATGGTTTTGCGAGGGAGGGTTATTATGCTTGTACTATTACAAGTTTATTAAAGCTACAATAAGGCGTTGATGGTTAGTCTAACATTGCCATACACTGGCTGTTGGATTTGTGTTTAGAAAAAGTGACCCGTGGAGCGAGCTGAATGCCCCCTATGACATGCTGCTTCACATAAGCATAGCTCCGATAACAACTTCCTTAAATAAACTAGGGTGACAAAAGCACACCCAAGCCCCAGATATTATGCCAGATCTGACATTTATAGCTACGGCATACCGACTCTCACAGTCTCTCTCTATTCCTGGTCCTTTCCTCATTTACTGGGCCTTATAGACACAATGTGCTCTGGTCGCCTGCTGCGTGTCATCTTTAACAGGGTTCTATTTTGGAACACTGAACAGCAGGGGAGGACTCAATTGGAATGTCATGTTTGGCATACACTTATAAATCACTCAACATTAGATCCGATTAGCCTGACTGGCTTACAGTACAGGCAGGGAGCTAGACTTTAGGAGTTTTCAGAGAGAGAGAGAGAGGGAGAGCGCGAAATGGCGAGAGAATGAGACGGAGGGAGGGGATAATGAGAGATGGAGAAGGAAAGGGACAGAGAGAGTGAGTGAGAGAAGGGCACTTGATTACCACCAGAGAGAGAGATTGAGTGAGGCCCCTCTGGATGGAGGGTTGAAGGCATGCCATTCAGATTAGTGTCCATGCGGATGGTGATGAGAGAAGGGGGTGCGTCATCCGACTTCATGGGGTCAATGGAAGTCTGTAGCTGGCTCCCCCGCCCTTCCCGAAATGCCAGGGATGTTTAGAATGGGTGTAATTTTTCCATCGCCATCATGACCATTTGGATGCTATCCTTGACCCTTGACCATGATGTATGCAGCCTTGATAGTTGACGTTTGATTTAGTTAATCAAACTCAAACTTTGTTGTGTATGGCTAGCTAGGCCTCATGAAATCTTGCCTATGTGCTCTCTCTCTCAGGTGTAATTCAGTTGTAGGCCATTTGTATGAGGCAGTCAGAGACCTTGAGGATACTAGCTATCCTGTCAATGATGGTTCTGAGAACCACAATACATCTGAAAAGCATTTAGATAGGGAACATTTTAATCAAGGTCTGACTGATGTAGATGTTTTGTTGTTGGTCCATTTCAAAGCCTCATGGTCTTCGGTGTGATCACAAGTGTCCTTGTTCAGCTGATATGAGATTGAGAGAAGAGGTAAAAGGAGACGTAACTAAAATGAGCCAGCAGCAAGCTTTTTTACTATCCCAGGAAACAAGAGAGAAGAGGTGAAAGGAGACGTAACCAGCACCAGCAGCACGGTTGTTAAATATTCTAGGGACCAGGTCAGCTCAAACTCATGTAGTGTTCTACGGAATCTCTGTAACTCTCCCCAGTTTTAGTCTAACACAAAGTTCAACATTTGAAAAAACACATACGTGTATGCTTCAGAGCTCCACCAGCTTCAAGTTTTATCGATCTAGTTTGTTCTCTGTTTGCCCACTTTTCTGTTGATTCAGTTTCTTCTCTGCTTGCCCAGTTTTATGTTGATTCAGTTTCTTCTCGGTTTACCCAGTTTTCTGTTGATTCAGTTTCTTTTCGGTTTGCCCCACGGACATCCCTGGATGACTTGGTCACTTTGTATCCTGCCTCCTCTCCACCCAACACACATTGCTCTGCCTGCCTGCCCCGTGGCGGGACTCGGGAGGAGGTCTACCCCATCTCATGAACTGCCTGTGGCCAAGAGCAGAGCCTCAGGGTGATTAGATCAGGTAATGACCATGAATATGAATGACTTGACTTCTCCACAGGAGTCTCCTCTTCAACCCTACAATGTGTTAATGGCCATAAAGCTCTGACTGCTCTTCAATATGCTGTGGCCTTGCCTCATGCAAGCCTGTCCTGCCTCCTACTGTTGTACTCGTTACTGTCGGATGAAATCCTCTTAACTTAAAAACAGGAACTTTTCAGGAAATGGAAAAAAACAGCCATATTTAACCATTAGTGAACATACAGTACAATTACGGAATTTCAGAAGCTATTTTGTGTACAGTGCATTCGGAAAGTATTCAGACCACCCCTTCACTTTTCCACATTTTGTTACGTTACAGCCTTATTCCAAAATGTATTTTTTTTTTTTTATTCCCTCATCGACACAATATCCCATAATGACAAAGCAAAAACTGGTTTTTAGACATTTTGGAAAATGTATATAAAAAAAAATACATAACATTTACATAAGTGTTCAGACCCTTTTCTCAGTACTTTGTTGAAGCACCTTTGGCAGCGATTACAGCGTGGAGTCTTCTTGGGTATGACACTACAAGCTTGGCACATCTGTATTTGGGGAGTTTCTCCCATTTTTCTCTGCAGATCCTCTCAAGCTCTGTCAGGTTAGATGGGGAGCGTCGCTGCACAGAGATGTTCGATCAGGTTGAAGTCCGGGCTCCAGGCCACTGTGCGTAGGGTCGTTGTCCTGTTGGAAGTCTGAGGTCCTGAGCGCTCTGGAGCAGGTTTTCATCAAGGGTCTCTCTGTACTTTGCTCCATTCATCTTTCCCTCGATCCTGACTAGTCTCCCAGTCCCTGCCGCTGAAAAACATCCTCACAGCATGATGCTGCCACCACCATAGTTCACCGTAGGGATGGTGCCAGGTTTCCTCCAGATGTGACACTTGGCATTCAGGCCAAAGAGTTCAATCTTGGTTTTATCAGACCAGAGGATCTTGTTTCTCATGGTCTGAGAGTCCTTTAGGTGCTTTTTGGCAATCTCCAAGCGGGCTGTCATGTTCCTTTTACTGAGGAGTGGCTTCCGTCTGGCCACTCTACCATAAAGGCCTGATTGGTGGAGTGCTGCAGACATGGTTGTCCTTTTAGAAAGTTCTCCCATCTCCAAAGAGGAACTCTGGAGTTCTGTCAGAGTGAACATCGGGTTCTTGTTGACCTCCCTGACCAAGGCCCTTCTCCCCCGATTGCTCAGTTTGGCCGGGCTGCCAGCTCTAGGAAGAGTCTTGGTGGTTCCAAACAAATTCCATTTAAGAATGATGGAGGCCACTGTGTTCTTGGGGACCTTCAATGCGGCAGACATTTTTTGGTACCCATCCCCAGATCTGTGCCTCGACACAATCCTGTCTCTGAGCTCTACGGACAATTCCTTCGACATCATGGCTTGGTTTCTGCTCTGACGTGCACTGTCAACTGTGGGGCCTTATATAGACAGGTGTGTACCTTTCCAAATCATGTCCAATGAATTTAATTTACCACAAGTTGCAGAAACATCTCAAGGAGGATCAATGGAATCAGGATGCACCTTAGCTCAATTCCAAGTATCATAGCAAAGGGTCTAAATGCTTATGTAAATAAGGTATTTCTGTTTTTATATTTTTTTATACATTAGCAAAAATATCTAATATCTTACATTTTAGAATAAGGCTGTAAAGTAACAAAATGTGAAAAAAGTGAAGGGGTCTGAATTTTCTTGGTCCTAGAATCATGAAATGTTCATAGTACATTGAGGGAAGTTACTGCTTTCAATACTCCCCCCAAAAATGTTTCATCCAACAACGACATACTGTAGGCTATATCTACGCTCAACCCTGCAATAGACTTCCCATACATAAATATACTGTATGTGTGTACATCATTGTTTCCGTTAGCCAGCAATTGACGGCTTGTATTTTTAAAGCCGATAAATAAAACTGTCTAAAAAGACTATAGGGAGAAAGACAATCCCATTGCAAAATAATGCATTTTATTCATTGATGGAAATACCAGTCGATGTAAATACATTTGAATGTATAGGTTAATTAATTGGCGTGTGGGTATTTTCGTTAGTCATCATGTAGCCTATTTTTCCAACACAACACATGCACACAGCATATGACACTATTTTGAGCGTGATTTCTCCCGCAGCTCCTCATTTGGTTGCTGCTGAAGTAAAACGTGCTTTTATAAACCCATTCATTGTACAACAATTCTTTAACGCAATCGCGTGTTAAAAACTGCCTTGGTGCACGATTAAAAAGAGCTAGATCTGCTATATTGTTTTGCTCAACTGGTAGCCCAATTGAAGTGTGTCACCATTCAAGTGTAGGCAACAAGCTATCAGCGCGCCACCACCACTTTTACAATGTGAGCTGGGGTTCGTATGCATTTTGAAAACATAGGCCTATTTAATTGTTTGGAACCTGAACGTTTTACTTTATATTATGAGGCATGTCTTTCTTTGCTGAAAAAGTAGCCTATAGTTAAATCCAACCATGGAAATGTGGAGGCAATTATTTGATAAAGACTTCAAAGTCTGCGAGTAAGTTTAGAGTTTGGGGAAGTTTACGATTTATCCTACAATTTATACCTATCTGCGTGCCAGTTATGATTTTCATGAGCGTGTTCATTGAACAGTTAATTTCAATAAGAATATTTTTGTTTCTGAAAATCATTGTCACGTGGTTTATCATAAACATTTAATTAAAAATGTAATTAAAGTAAGGCTAGATCACCAGTGTAAGGTATACACAGGGAGTCTGAAAGCAGGTGCAGAAAGTGAGTTTAATAATAATAAACAAGAAGATTATACAAAAGGAGATGCGTACTGAACGTAACCAAAACTAATACTGGCTGCTGACTGAGGCAACTGGGGGCCAAATGAAGGGAGAGGTCCAGGTGTGCTTAACGATGGGGAGCAGGTGGTGGTTGCCAGGTGTGGGCAATGTGGGTTGCCAGGACCGGTGGTTAGTAGACAGGCGACATCGAACGCTGCAGGAGGGAGCAGGAGTAGGCGTGACAACCAGTCTCTACCATATGGACACATTGATACACCGTGATCCATTGGTGGCTAAATACATGAGTGCATGGAATTCATAGCCTATAGGCCAATGCAGCAGTAGGCCTATTGTCAACTAAGTCAAAATTCATAAAGCCGACAATTAAAAACAGTAGAAAATTATGATAAATTCAGGTTCTTTCAATTACATGAATCTTTCTACTCAGCATGTCTGCCTCCCTTTCTATATGTATTGAAATACTATTTTGATCAATTCCGCATTAGGCTACAAATATAACGGGGAATTTATCAAAATAAACCATCAAAGGGCAAACAATTCACAGAATGAAACAATGAATGCGCAAGAATTGGCGGGAGAAACCTGAGGCATTCTGAAAAGTGACTGGCCTATATCTTCGCCACACACCTCTCCCCTTCTTCTTGTCTCAACATTTTACAATACATTTTTACTCAAGACACATTATCTTCACACGTATTTTAGATGCTTTTCACTGACAGCCACAACTCAATAATCAGCTAGGCCTATTGCCATGCGCTCTGCCCAAATTACGGGCTTCCCAAACAGGCATAGGCCTACAAGCTTGTGATTTGAAACAATTGACAGCTATTTATTAAAAAAAAAGCTAATGATTCACAATTCGTCTGTGTCAGTCATGCTTTCAGGTGAAGTATTTTGAATGATTATATTTATTTCTGTATAGACAGGAGTAATTATACAATTTTGGCACAGGAGTAATTATACAATTTTGGCACATTTATTTAAATTTACTTCCCTAGCCTATTTGACACGCAGCCTATGAAATACTTTCTCATATTCAATTTCTCACCTGTTCTATTGGTTTTCAAAAGCCAAAGAAATGCACAATCCTAGACACAATCCTAGACAAGCTGTTGCATCTTTCTAAGTTTCTAAAAGAGATTTTAATCTCTCACATATGGAACCGCTCTCATCAGGTGCACTGTTTAGAAAGGAGTTTTCCCACAAATTGCATTTTGGCACATGTTTGAAAATTATGTTTTATTGGCTGCTTCATTACAGGAGTTGCATGTTCTGTTAAGATGAATTACTGTGGGTGGACTCCCTAATGGGTTAGACACACTACATATGGTCCGGTAAATGTCTTAAATGGCTGGTAAATTTAAATCTTCCTGTCACGTTGTTCGAAGACACATTTTTCCTAACGGAAACCCTGGCGTACATACACACAGTGCAGATACTGATACACACAGTCACATAGCATACACATAGGCTGTTCCCATATGTGCACTTTCGTTCTGCGTTCTCCTGTTCTTTCAAGGGTGATCTTCCATGAACACCTGAGAGAGGATACCGTGTGGTATGGGAGAATGCAGAGCGCTTAAAATCTGTTACATTTGAAATGTACTTCGTTGTGACCTCTAAACTAAACAGAAAACTGCATCATCACGCAGCTAGCGTCAACAAAGCTAGCTTTTATGCTAGCTGCGTCTGTTTACATTGTAGCCAATGTAGCAGTGTGAGTGCTAGTAATTCAGCGAACAACTATTCCAGAATGGAAATATTTAACACTAATAACAAGTAAGCTACACTTGCATGAATGGTACAAAGGCTGAAGCTACACTTTTTAAAAATAGCTAAATAAGCTTTTTTCTTATTGTTTAAGAATTATAAATAGCCAGAATAGTGGTGTTTCACTGTGAAGCTAATATTGCTTTGCATTAGGACTTCTGGTGTTTTAATTCCAATGAGCAGGCTTGCATTGTGATAGATTCATACAACTATAACACCCATGCATATTATTAAATGATACTGATGTTAAAGATAGTTTGGTTTTATATTCACCTTATGCATTGATAACTATACAATGGAATACAACTAGATTAGAAGGACTAGGCTACTTCATCCGGATGGAAGCTAAATGCATTGGATACAAACCAATGGCATATTATATATTAAAGGAGGACATGTACAATTTAATTATATGCATGCATATCAAACAGGAATATATTACTTTAAATGAATACACCATTGTAATATTGTTAATACCTTTCTCTCTTCTTGCAGGGGATTAGACAGATGAACTGTAGCCACCAGGCCTCAAAACCAGAACCGTGGGGAGACATCAATACTTGTTGTTTTTAATAAATATTAACACTTTTATTGATTTTCCTGTATCTGTGGATGAATCCTTACAACACAGTCCATTGTACAAAAGAAGTAAAGTTTCAAGCTTTATTATTAATATTCTATTAGTTGTATGTACAGGATGCACATGCAGGTTCCTTCTCGACAATGCAAGAACAATAATACATAAGAAAATACATGAATACAAACATAAAGTAAATGGCTCAGTAGAATAAAATACACATTTTAGCATCCCCAATTGAGGAACAACTCAAGGAGATGAAACTCTAACATTCAAAAGCTTGTTTAGTACATGAGGGCGAATTTAGTCATGACAGCCACTTCTATTTTTTTTACACAGGACAGGAGTTTACAGGTTTTTGTTACAGTAGTGTTCCAGCACTAACACCTCATTCTACTAATTGTGGTCTAAATTGTAGACCATTATCTTATCCAGGTCGCAGTTGTAAATGTGAACTAGTTCTCAACTGACCTACCTGGTCAAATAAAGGTGCAAAAAATGATGCAGGGCCAACTACCTTTTTTAAAGGGGTACTTAGTGATTTTGGCAGTATACTTCCCCAGAGTCAGATCAACTCGTGGATACCCCTTTTTATGTATCTGTGTCCAGTATGAAGGAAGTTAGAAGTAGTTTTGTGAGCCAATGAATTAGCGCAATGTCTGGAAGTCTATGGGTATCTGCTAGCATGCTAGTAGATACCCATAGACTTCGCAATGACTGGAACAGAACACAGCTAGCTTAATTTCCTACGTTTCTTTTTTATCGGATGTCATTAAAAAGCCTTACCACACATACACACACATACATACATACATACATACATACATACATACATACATACATACATACATACATACATACATACATACATACATACATACATACATACACCACCTGCTATCTCTTCCCCTGCTCAGTCCTCTTCCTTCTCTCTCTGTATGTATGTATGTATGTATGTATGTATGTATGTATGTATGTATGTATGTATGTATGTATGTATGTATGTATGTATGTATGTATGTATGTAATGCTCTCCAATTACAGGAAGCATAAAGGAGGAGTATATGGAGTCATTAGGGGAGAGGAAATGCTGTGTACCGTATAACAGGGACTGCAGGGGGGCCGCCTGTTGAGCGTAATAGTGTTCTGTATCTTAATTCACTAGGGGATGACTAATAGAGTCCAAAGAGAGAGAAACCTTCTCAGAAGCTCACTGGGTGCTTCCAAATGGCACCCTACTCCCTATATAGTCCACTACTTTTAACCAGTGCCCATTACATCTTTGGCCTCTTTTCACTGTGCCTCTTGGCTCTGTAGGTGTGTGTGTGTGTGTGTGTCAGGGTTTCCGTTAAGCAGTAATAGACGGCTTTTGGCCCCAGAAAAATTTAAATAGAAAAGCAGATAAATACAATTTGCCGTATGCCAATTGTCCAGGAGAAGAAGACAAAATTGCTTTTGCGAAATAATACTTTTTAGCCTTTTCATTGATGGAAATACCAGTCGATGTAAATGTATTTGACTGGTCATGCTATAATTTAGTGGAATTTAATTGCCACGTGTGTACAGTATATTTGTTATGTATCTTATTTATCACACACGTACAGCATACAGATAAAGAGCCTGAGCGCAAAATCTCGTCAGACAGCGTGAGAGCTGCTTCTGCAGCATCTCAAAGGGCAACGGAAGGCAGACTTCATCAGCACGGACCACTTTGCAATGAGCTGGAAGTAGTATGCATTTTGAAAACACATACTTAATTGTTTGAAACCTGAAAATGTTAATACATACAGTATTATGAGACATGTCTTATCTTGCTTGAATTACCATAAAATAAATGTCTGTCATTCCGAGCACCAAGGGTGGACGCCCTAATCAGGTTACGCACCCAATACATATCGGTCCGATACATTTCTCAAATGTCTGTTAAATTAAAATGCTACCGGTCAAACCCTGGTGTGTGTGCGTGCGTGTGTATTTGTTTATGAGTTTATCAAGCATTAATCTACATAGGGATATGCTGCCCAAGTATACACTACATTTCCTAACTTAATTTGTTATGCTGCTCGACAGCAGTCAGCCATTTCCCAATCTTCAAGTCATATGATTATATTGGATAATCCCTCATACTTACCAAAAAGGCCCCTTGTTCAAATGCTTGAGTAAATCCTTGTGATTAAAGCTCTCTGCTCTCATACAGTTGTAGTATGCACACACACACACATTTGCATGCACACACAAGCACGCGCGTACGCATGCATCCACAAACGTGCACACAAACACACATTCATACGGTGCCACAACAACCAACATACTCTCCAATATTTGCTCCACATGTCCTCTTCCCAGTGAATAGTGTGGGTTCAAGGGCTCTGTCAATAAAGCATTTGGGCCATGGTGTGCTTAACAACTGTCCCCAGTGAGATATAAGGCCCTCATGTACTTGAGCTTGCCAAGTCATAGCCTCCTCAGCCCCTGATTGCACTCCCTGCTGACTGGGGTGGCAGCCATGGTGCCAGAGAGAGGGTGGGCTGGACACAAACAAACACAGTGCCAGTGAGTGGAGAGAGAGAGAGGGCTGGAGATACGTCTCTGTTTCACTACTACTCTTCTGGGGTTGACAATTCTCTCCTCAGAGGCCCTAATATTGTTCATACTGTATATTGCCATTGTGCCAGAAAGGAAAATAATGTTTCACAACATCGTTTAAGTACACCTCAAACACTTGTTGAACAAACACACACACACACACACACACACACACACACACTCAGGCAAGCATTCTTGCACATGCATACACACACAAAAACAAAACAGGCATTAGCTATATTTATGTTTTTGGGAGGATTTGTGGCTCAGTCCTAAATCCTATTCTGGCTTTAATACTTTACAGCAGACAGAGATAAGACTAACTCATAGGGCTTGCTATGACCCACTCTACAGTACAAAGATCATGACAATGCCCTGCTATGCAGAGGTCACTTCATGGTGGAACTGGTCACTGACATGGCCCAATTGCTGTGTGCGTCCTAAATGGCAACCAAATCAAAAAAAAAAAAAAAAGTGTCACATGCTTCATAAACAACAGGTGTAGATTAACAGTGAAAAGAAATAAAATAGAGAAATAATACAAAAGTAATAACACAAAATAAAGTTAATAATAAATACACAATGAGTAATGATAACTTGGCTATATACGTGGATTACCGAGTCGATGTGCAGGGATACGAGGTCATTGAGGTAGATATGAACATATAACTAGGAATAAAGTGACTAGGAAACAAGATAGATAGCAGCAGCATATGTGATGAGTAATACAAAGTTTGTGCAAAAAGGGTAAATGCAGATTGCTATTTGGTTAACCATTTAACTAACCATACTGGGGTATAAATTCCCTTTATAGTGCACTACTTTTGAACAGGGACTGCATAGGGGTCTGGTCAAAAGTAGTGAACTATATAGGGAACAGTGTGCCAGGTGGGACACAGCCAATGTAATATCACAATTCACACAAGGCTCCCCCTTTTAATTTCTTCACTCCCTTTTCACCTCTCCCCTCCCTCCCTCTCGACATATTGAGCCGCATTACATTCCGATGGGTTTTAATCCCAACTTTTTGAGACGCTCTGCCCCACGCTACTGGTGACTTCTGGAGGTCGACCGAAAAAAATATACTTTTTAGAAAAATGTTCTCCCACGTAACTGTGCTTCTGAGTCTTCTGTCTCTGACAGTCAGGGCTATGTGTAATAGCACGGCAGGGCCACAACAGACCCGTATGATGCGACAGACCTATTTGCATATAGACTGCTTCTGTTCTGAAGCTTGTCCTACCTTTACCTCTAATTTGGGGCCTGTCTGGAGTGGTACTGACCAGGTCTACCTCCCAAATGGCCCCCTATTGCCTATATAGTGCAGTACTTTTGACTATGGTCGATAGGACTCTGGTCAAAAGTAGTGCACTATATAAGGACTAAGGTGCCATTTTGGACACAACCCAGGGCTGGCTGGTTGTCCCTCTCTGCCCAGTTTTAATTGGGTCTATTTTCCCATCTGGCCGACTGGGACACATCAAGGCCACCCAAGGGGCAGCTGCATGCTCAATGCCTCCCCTCCTCTCCCCTCCCCTGATCTGGACAACACCCTCCAGGCTCATTGTGGATGACCTATTGACCCTTTGTGACACAGACTCCATTTTTGATCTTCAGCTGCTGCTCATTGTAAACTCTAAGCCACTTCCTCTTTGCTTTATTAAGCTTGAATAAGCAACATGCTGGTTGTGATTGTTGGCTAGTTATTATTGGTGAAATGGATGGTATGGTCCTTAATTGAGCAGCCATTGTGTGAATGATAGGCCTCCTAGTATTGGTTTCATTCTGGTATGGTTGAAAGCATACATATCCTGTAATTCATAGGGAATATACAGTATATGTCATTATATGGTTGAAAGTATTTGTTCCACATAGGCTTCCATACACCAAAGCTTTTGAGCTAGTTTACTTACCCATAAATAGCTTTGCTTATGTGTGTGTGTTCATTGGTTGATCTGTATACTGTGTGTGTTTGTTTTTGTGCCGCTATTTACAGGTGGGAGCCTTTGAAGTATTTAGTCAGGGGAACATTGAGAGAGTGTTTGTGTGTGTTTGTGTATTTTTTTTGAAGTTGCGGTATTCTTCGATCCTCATACAGATACCCACAGTGAGTAAGGCCAAAGGCTTGATCAAGCTTGGAACACGGGGAGCTGATAGAGAATGCATACCTTTTAGGGAATGGCATTTAAGCTCTGTTTGATAAGGCAGGGGTGTAGCGAGATAGTGAGTATCCCGGGGCTATCCTAGTCATTTCATCTCTAAGACCTTTCCCCTCAAGCCAAACCACGCATCCTCTACACTTCAACACGTCCAGCCTTCCCAAAATAGAGCTATCCTTGCTAGGCTTGGGTGTATATAGTATATACCATATATACCAGGAGATTTGGAAATAGCCACGGGATGTTTTTTCAAAACCGCCAATACTGTTGATAATATTTCTTAGAAATCTTTTCACACATTTTTATGTTTTTAGCTACTATTTAAGTAAATACATTTATTTATTTTTATTTATTTAACATTTATTTAACCAGGTAGGCCAGTTGAGAACAAGTTCTCATTTACAACTGCGACCTGGCCAAGACAAAGCAAAGCAGTGCGACAAAAACAACATCAGAGTTACCAATGGGATAAACAAACGTACAGTCAATAATACAATAGAAAATCTATGTACAGTTTGTGCAAATGTTGTAAATCAGGATGGTAGGGAAATGAATAGGCCATAGTGGTGAAATAATTACAAATTAGCATTAACACTGGAATGATAGATGTGCAGATGATAATGTGCAAATAGAGATACTGGAGTGCAAATGAGCAAAAATAATAAATATGGGGATGAGGTAGTTGGGTAGGCTATTTACAGATGGGCTGTATACAGGTGCAGTGATCAGAAAGCTGCTCTGACATCTGATGCTTAAAGGTATTGTTTGCAGACTACCTGCATGCAGACTACCTGCATGCAATACTTAGGAGATAAAGCAGATTCCGTTCTTTATTTCACCTGTCAAACTATTTTACATTATGAAGATTACCGGTAGTCCCCAGTCACATATTGTTTGTTTCTAAGCACACAACGATGAGAGACCGGAGCCTTGTGAGTCACTCACTGTTGTGCAGCACGCACCAGGTGATCTAGTTACAGAATGCAATTAACAACTAAATGTTTGCCAGCTAGATAACATAACTATTAAGTTAACTGTCTAAAATGTGCTAAATGCTGTACATTTGTGCATTTGGTTTGATAACTTAGCTAGTAGCTAATTATCTAGCTAAGTGGTTAGCTTCTTGCAATCTAGTTCCTCTTGGTAACAGCAGAGATCTCCTCCTGGATCAAGAGCCTTGCTGTCTAATATTTGTTTTGTGCGTGCAGCAAACTGTGAGTACCATTTTCGAGTTACTTCTTTTAACTTTATGATCTGGGATGTCTGTCCTGCAAATAGTTTATGTCAGCAACTATCCGTTTGTTAGCATTTAGCTAGCATTCACTGTACTTGTTAGAATTGCTAACCTTCGGATTGAAAACCACCCCTTGTGTTCAGTGCCAGAATTACAAAATATCCTGGGATAGCACAAGGTCATTATAAAGGTATGACAATCTGGATACCGCCCAAGCCTAGTCGTTACCCATCCATGTAAAACCATCCATCGACTGTGGAGGCTTCCCAAATGGCACCCATTCCCAATGTAGTTTTGTGTGTGCACTATACTTTTGACTAGGACCCATAGTTCCCTGAATAGGGAATAGGTTGCCATTTGGGATGCAGCCTCAGTCACTCATAGAGCTGTGCTGTTACTCCATTTAATTTCACATCAGCCTTTATTACTGCATGAAAACAATACACTCCTCAATATATAGTAGTATACTGAACGTCCTTTAAATTAGTTCCTGAGATGACCTCCGAAGATAATAATGATAAGCCAGAGGTACAGATGATGTGATTATGGATGTGTGCTTTCCTGCACTGTATAAGGGGACCATTATGGACCATTATGCAAACCGAAACAGGCAGGGAATGGAAGGTCTATGCAGGCTTATTTACCGGTGACAGTGCAGTGTGTGTATGTGTATGTGTGCATGCGGTGTGTGTGAGTACGTGTACATGCACGTGCATGCAGTGTGTGTGTGTGTGTGTCATGGAAATGAGAGTGGACACCAGCGTGACACAGCTTCAGCAGGCCATTTAAGCCCTCATGCAGCTCCTTGTGTGTTTATGATGGAAATGCAATCAGATTGGCTGGAGCTCAGGAAGCCACCTCTGAACCTTGTAATAGCAGGGAGGTGTGTGTTTGTCTCAGTGTGTGTCTGTGTGTGTCAGTCTGTCAATCTCTCTCTCTCTCTCTCTCTCTCTCTCTCTCTCTCTCTGTGTGTCTATCCTTGGCGCCGCCCTGTGTGGTCGCCTGTTAAGCAGCTCCCATTGTTTGTGCGTTAATTGTTGTTTTAGTATGTTTTTCGTAAAAAAAAATTTGCAACAGTATGGAGTGCTACTGTTTTACGAAGGTTTTAGCGGTCCTTTTTATCGCTGAGGCTGAACGTACACGCGAGTCCTCAATTATTTACAACCGAGCCCAGCTCTTGGATTTAGCACACTCAGCGCTGCTGCATCCCAGGGAAAAGTTAGATATTACGGATGAGTTGAAAAGCCGACGCCGTGGATGCAGGGCGGGATGGAAGTGTAAAGCAAAGCTGAGGAAGTGCAAGCCGGCTATCCCGTAAATCATTATGGGCAACGTGAGATTGCTGAATAACAAGATGGAGGAACTCGAGGGTCTAGTCCGTGGACAAAGGGATTACAGAGAAGCTAGTCTAGTATGTTTGACCGAGACATGGCTGAATGAAGACATCCCCACAGGGAATGTCACTATCGGCGGTTTACAGACCATTAGAGCGGACAGCGCTTCTTCCGGTAAGCGTAAGGTAGGAGGGCTGGCTTTATTAGTTAACAACAGATGGTGTAATCCAAGCCATATTACTGTTAAGGAACAGTTTTGTAGCCCGGACATTGAGCTGTTAGTTGTTAGCCTGAGACCCTACTATTTACTGAGGGAATTTACGGCAGCCATATCGTTTACATCTTGCCTTCCGCTGACACAAGCACAGCGTGTGACGTCATCCACTCTGTTATCGCGAGGTTACAGACAACGCATCCCATTGCCTTCTTTGCCATTTCTGGGGATTTTAACCATGCCTCTCTCTCTTCAACGCTTCCCACATTCAAACAGTTCGTAATGAGCCCAACCAGAAATAATACAACTCTGGACTTGCTATATGCTAATTTGAAGGATGTATACAACTCCACTGCACTCCCTAGCCTCGGTAGATTGGATCACAACCTTGTCCACCTCACCCCACTCTACAGGCCTATGGTCCAAGAGCAGCCATCGACCACTAGGACCATTAGGAGATGGTCCCCAGAGGTGAATGAGGCCATATATGACTGCTTTGAGACAACAGACTGGGACGTGCTCTGTGAGGCTCATGGAGAGGACATTGATGGACTTACAGACTGCATAATGGACTACATCAATTTTTGTGTAGACAACACTCTACCCACCAGGAAGGTACACTGTTTCCAAATAATTAACCCTGGGTCACCAGCGACCTGAAGGCCCTGCTGAATGAGAAGAAGAGGGCCTTCAAGGAGGGGGACGGGGACAATTTGAAGTGCGTCCAGAGGGAGCTGAAGTTGCGGATTGCTGAGGGGAAGAGAGTGTATAAGGAGAAGATGGAGCACAAGCTGAGGCAGAGCCAGGTGAGAGAGGTGTGGAATGGTATGATAAATATCACTGGCAAAAAGTAAAACAGTAGGGAGACGGAGGGGACCCAGGACAGTGCCAATGAGCTGAACCATTTTTTTAACCAGTTCGATATGAGCCCCCCTCCAGCTCTCCAGCCCACACACCCTCACGGCTGTCCCCCCCCCCCCCCCTCTGCACACGACACCTCCGCTGAGATAATCAACAACCCCCCCCCCCCCACCCCCGCTCCCTTTTGGACTGATCTGCAACACCTCCTTTCCCTCCTCCTCTGGACTGACTTCAACACCCCCCTTCCCCCCACCTCCCCATCTGGGTTGGCTTTCACCACCAACCAAATGAAGAGAGAGCTGGAGAGACTACATCAGTGGAAAGCGGCAGGCCCTGATGGCATCAGCCCAAGGGTGCTTATGGTCTGTGCTGACCAACTGTGTGGAATACTCCAGCAACGCTTCAACCTGACCAATTTGTGCGGCTACAGAGCTGTGTGTCAGAATGGGCAGTGAGCAACACAGGGGCCCCCCAGGGAACGGTCCTGCCCCCCTTCCTGTTCACCCTCTACACCTCAGACTTCAGATATAACTCTGAAACATACCACCTGCAGAAGTTCTCGGATGACTCCGCAATTGTAGGGAGCATCAGGGGTGGGCAGGAGGAGGAGTACAGGAGCACAATCAATGACTTCGTGGTGTGTTGTGAGCAGAACCACTTTCAGCTCAACATCAGCAAAACAAAGGAGATGGTGGTGGACTTCAGGAGAACCAAGGCCCAACCGACTGCAGTCCCTATACAGGGGATATATGTGGAAATGGTTGGGTCATACATTTCCCTGGTAGTGACACTCTAGAGGCTCAGGTCCTTCAACGTGTGCAGTAAACTACTGCATACTTTCTACTTGCAGTGGTGTGCTGGGGCGCCAACATAAAGGCTGGTGATGCTTCTCGGGTAAATAAGCTGATCAGGAAGGCTAGCTCTGTTCTGGAGATTAACCTTGACACTCTAGAGGAGGTGGCGGAGAGAAGGATCCTGGCCAAACTGCTGGCCATCATGGACAACGTCACCCACCCTCTGCATGCCATGGATATGATGCAGAGGAGCACCTTCAGTCAAAGACTGATCCCACCACGGTGTGCCAGAGAGCACTAAAGGAGGTCCTTCCTGGCGGTGGCTATTAGACTATTTAATGCCTCACCTGGGTGCCGTGCCGTCAGCAACATAGACCTGGAACTATTGGGGTGTTAGGACCTAGTTTAACAATTAGGCATCCATCCATCCGTGAGTAACTTTCTGGTCTGTAATCATTCATTCATTCATTCACTCAGGATTAATTAATTCAGCACTCATTCATTCAGGACTGTATATACATATTCATATATAGTTGTTATATCTTATCATGTGCAATATTGTAAGTAATTCTTGGACTGAGCTTACGTAGTCATTCACTCAGGACTGTATATTAGTACCCTGTCAGTAGTATCTTTTTTCATTGCATATAGTATATCGAATATGCAATACGTGCATTTATCTGTAATTAAACCCTTTACTAAGGACTGTATTTTAAGGGGATTATTATTATTACCCTAAATTATATCATACACACATTTTAGCTATTTAAGTATCTCTTCCTGTCAGTTAATTTAACCATGCAAATATTAATTTACCTGTACATTTAACGAGACTGTATATTAAGTAAACTATTATTACCCTCATTTATATCATACACAATTTTAGCTATTTAAGTATCTTTTTCTGCCATCGACCTATATAGTTAACCATGCAAATATTTTATATTTATTTATTTATATCAACATTTTATCATTTTTTCACCTAACACTCTATAACAATATATAGTGTACATATTCAGTCATTCCTTTTTATAGCTTTTTGCACTCCAGACTTCTTGTATTTTTATACTTTTTCATACTGCCACACTATGTATCATGTATCTGTCTTTTGTGTATTTCGTTCTGGCAATTTAAACCTGTCCTGTGTATTTCGTAGCTACTTGACAAAGAAATTTCTCCTCGGGGATCAATAAAGTACCTATCTAATCTGAGCACATCTAAGCAATCCTTTAACTGTCATCATGTCCCTGACATGCTGTCCTACACTCTACTCCCCTGGGGCTATAATGCTCTGGCTGCTGTATGACAAACACACACACACACACACACACACACACACACACACACACACACACACACACACACACACACACACACACACACACACACACACACACACACACACACACACACAGAAAGAAATCCCTTACCAAAGATCATGAAAATATTCCCCAGACTTCTAGAAGCCCCGCGTGTTATACTATATATGTTTATGATAAGGCTACTCAAAGGCCTTTTCTGCCTTTTTGTTTATTTGATTCTTCCTTTTAGAAGCCAGCCGTCGACCAAAGGATCATTTCAGCGCCAGCCATAATTTGCGGATAGAATGGTAGCTAGCCATGGGTCTGATCTATTCAGGCGATCGCCCCATCTTAAACAGACAGACATCTCATCAAATCCATAACCCCCTCCCTCTCTCTCTCTCTCTCTCTCTCTCTCGCTCTCTCTCTTTCCGCCATACTATTACATTACCCATTCGTCCATTGACTAGGCCTGATGCTGCCTCGATATTTACCCATTCGACCCAAAAAATAATGGGGCCTCTCTTTGTCTCTCTCCCTTTCTCTCTCTCTCTCTTTCTCTCTCCCTGGTTGGATTAAGCAGCTGTAACCATATGCAATTACACTGCAGTTCTGACCAAGGGAAACAGCTGTTGCCATTTTGAAAGGGTGAAAAAAGATTGTAATTGCCCTAACTTTGATTTGTAGGGCACTTTCCTTTGATGAGAGAAGGCATTTACATGTCACATAATAATAGAGGGGGAATGAGGGAAAATATTAGGCCCAGGCATGGAATGTTTCCCCTTCAGATATTTCCTCCAGATGGATTCCGATAGAGTAACCTTGCACGCTGCGAGGCTAGTTTTTGTTACTTATTGCAAATTATAACTTGGTTATGAATATGCTGATTCATTTCAGTTCAAATCAGACTCTTTATATTCTCGGGGCAGAGTTTTGTAGTCAAGTCAAATGCTGTGTCCCTCTGCTGATGCAATAGAGCAGGGATCATCAAATAGTTTCAGCCGCTGACCGATTTTTTTCTTGAGTGGATGGTCAGGGGGCTGGAACAAAATAATTTGTGACCTATAAATTGACCTCAAGAAGCCCAAACACATATAATATTTAACTCGAACATAATAATTTCAAACCTTGCTTACATTTGTATATGATCACATACAGCGGGTGAAATAAGTATTGAACACGTCACCATTTTTTTCAGTAAATATATTTCCAAAGGTGCTATTGACATGAAAGTTTCACCAGATGTTGGTAACAACCCAAGTAATCCATACATACAAAGAAACCAAAACAAATATGTTCAGAAATTAAGTTATGTGTAATAATGTGAAATGACACAGGGAAAAAGTATTGAACACATGAAGAAAGGGAGGTTCAAAAAGGCATGGAAAGCCAAGACAACAGCTGAAAACTATCAGTAATTAAAAAGCAATCCAGCCCCCTGTCAGTGCAAATTAATATCAGCTGGTTCAGTCCCAACTGATGGCCTACAAAAAGGTCTCATTGCCAAGGTGTCACACAAGACACATCTCATGATGGGTAAAAGCAAAGAGCTGTCTCAAGACATTCGCAACCTAATTGTTGCAAAACATAATGATGGCATTGGTTATAGGCGCATTTCTAAGCTTCTGAATGTTCCAGTGAGCACTGTTGGGGCCATAATACGGAAGTGGAAAGACAATCATTTCACCATAAATTTGCCTCGACCAGGTGCTCCTCTTAAATTTGCCCATTCATCCTTCCTTCAATTATGTGAAGTTGCCAGTACCATTTGCTGAAAAGCAGCCCCACACCATGATGTTCCCACCTCCAAACTTCACTGTTGGTATGGTGTTTTTAGGGTGATGTGCAGTGCCATTTCTCCTCAAACATGGTGTGTATTATGACATCCAAACAGTTCAATTTTGCTCTCATCGGACCACACTATATTCTCCCAGTATTTCACTGGCTTTTCCAAATGTTGTGCAGCAAACTTTAAACGAGCTTCAACATGCTTTTTTTTCAGCAATGGAGTCTTGCGTGGTGAGCGTGCATACAGGCCATGGCGGTGGAGTGCATTACTTTATGTTTTCTTTGAGACAACAGTACCTGCTAATTGCAGGTCTTTTTGAAGCTCTCCACAAGTGGTCCTTGGCTCTTGGACAACTCTTCTGATTATTCTTTTCACTCCTCTGTCAGAAATCTTGCGAGGAGCACCTGGTCGAGGCAAATTTATGGTGAAATTATTGTCTTTCAACTTCCGTATTATGGCCCCAACAGTGCTCACTGGAACATTCAGAAGCTTAGAAATGTGCCTATAACCAATGCCATCATTATGTTTTGTAACAATTAGGTTGCGAATGTCTTGAGACAGCTCTTTGCTTTTACCCATCATGAGATGTGTCTTGTGTGACACCTTGGCAATGAGACCTTTTTGTAGGCCATCAGTTGGGACTGATATTAATTAGCACTGACAGGGGGCTGGATTGCTTTTTAATTACTGATATTTTCAGCTGTTGTCTTGGCTTTCCATGCCTTTTTGAACCTCCCTTTCTTCATGTGTTCAATACTTTTTCCCTGTGTCATTTCACATTATTACACATAACTTAATTTCTGAACGTATTTGTTTTGGTTTCTTTGTATGTATGGATTACTTGGGTTGTTACCAACATCTGGTGAAACTTTCATGTCAATAGCACCTTTGGAAATATATTTACTGAGAAAAATGGTGACGTGTTCAATACTTATTTCACCCGCTGTATATCTCTCTACTATGTGTGTGAATACCTTGGAACAGATTTCCAAAATTAAAAACATCAGTAGCTGATTTGCGAGTGTTTTTACAGTCTTATGTCCAACGATTAAACATTTAATATTTGAGGGGCCAAATAAAGTCACGCGCGGACCAAATTCATCCCGTGGGCCGCCAGTTGGAGAACCCTGCAATAGAGTATCACCTTCCCTTCTCGCCAGCTATCATTTGTTATGCAGATTAACCACTAATCCTCCAGGTAATGCAATGCACCGCTGCAGTCACATTAGATGTAGCGTCCCCAAATATTCTGTTACTTCCTGTGCTCTGGATCTGCCAAGATCTGACTTAGTGGTGCATCCCAAATGACACCCTATTCCCTACATAGTGCACTACTTTTGACCAGGGCCCATAGGGGGCTGGGCCCATATGAAGGGAATAGGGTTCCATTTAGGATGGAACCAGTCCTAACCCTTATCCCCATTGCTCTGCCCCTGCCAAAACCTTCTGCACAGTCAGCCTATTACAACACTGCAGCTTTGTGACAGGCACAGGAGCTTGTAATATTGTAATCTGCCTGTCATTTTTCCAGACAGCCTCTTAAATGATACATGAGAATGATAAAACGTAAAATGTTATTTTATGAGCTGTGTGTCATCCTTAGTGGGTGTAGTAGTGTATTCCCATATTGGAGCTAGCTGGTTCAATCATCACCACATGTATTGCACTCGTCACTAACCAAAATCTCACCCAGTGACCATCTCGATAATTTGACATCAACATGGATCTTAGTCATCCTCAGTGGAGATTGCATTGCAAATGATCCCTTGTTGAAGTTCACCGGGTACGAGAGAGATAGTGAGACAGCAGAGACAGAACAGTGACAGAGGAGAAATAGGGAGAAAGAGAGAGAGAAACAGAGAGAGGGAGCGTGAGAAAGGTAGAGAGAAGAGAAAAAGACAAAGTGAGATGGAGAGGGAAAGAGGGAGAAGGAGAGAACGAGGAAGCGAGAGAGAGACCGAGAGAGAGAGGTAGAGTGAAGAGAAAAAGACAAAGTGAGATGGAGAAGGAGAGAAAGAGAGGGAGAAGAAGGGAACAAGAGAGCGAGAGAAAGACAGAGACAGAAGAAGAGAAAGGGAAAGAAATATAGACAAAGAGAGAATAAAGAATACAATAGGTGGGAAATGTGGTGAGTAAAAGTAAGGCGGGAGGGAGAGACTGGGTGAGAGACTGGGTGAGAGACTGGGTGAGAGACTGGGTGAGAGACTGGGTGAGAGACTGGGTGAGAGTCAGGATAGTGGGAGAAGACGTGAGGTGGATTCCGTGTCGGACCCACTGACAGTTCAAGGTTGTCTTTCCCAGGCACACCTGAGTATTCAGCATTATAGGTTAGGATCTGGATTAATAATTAATACGCCTCACAATGGTTCTGGCTCTGACCGCCTAGCGTCTTGAAATATGAAAAGCTAAACGATAGATACGTTTCTCTGTAGTGCGGAGACATTCTCTTTATTTCATAATTAGCCGGCTATTGAACACCGCCACTGAATGGGAACGCGGCTAGGGAATGCATAATGATGACAACCCGACTACTCTGGATGAGACAGGCTGCAGAAAAGTCATCCAGTTGACAAATTACTAAATCAGTCCACTCTCTGGTACTTCTTTAAAAGAACATGCATGGATATTATCGTCGCTTTTTAAGCCTGTCATAATTTGATTGCTCTTCCTCGTTTGACTTTCAGCAGTGTTCAGAGAGAGACTGACTTTCAGCAGTCTTCAGAGAGAGACTGACTTTCAGCAGTCTTCAGAGAGAGACTGTTGTGTTGAGTCGTCAATCATACAAGACTGAAATTAACTTCCCCGGGGCAACTATCGCTCTACTACACTGATCATAGCGCTGATCATTACATCAAGAGTTGAAGAGGTGCTTTCGGCTGTTGCCAAACTGCCTTAAAAAACATCAAGTTCTGCTGCTGAACTGAAGACGGATGCATGGAATGGATAGTTGTTTGTTAGTTTCGAGAGAGATGAGAGTGTAGAATGGATGGTTGTTTGTTACTATAAGCGTAGCGCATCTATAACACCCAGATGCCTTGCGAGAGAAAGATGAGATGAGAGCAGTGCCTCCAATAAACTGGGAGGGATATTCAAAGGCATCAAACAGGCTTTTCTGTAGAGCTGCTTTTTTTTTATAACCCTAAGAACGAAACCCTGATCTCTTCATCAGACAGACAGACACAAGAAAGCGTTCCATACTCGAAACGAGCTCAAAAGGACTTGAAACTACAGGAGCTTTTCTCCTAAATTATTTTAAAGCTAGAGTAAAAGCTATGGTGGATAATTATTTAGGGTGCTGTCAATGTTATGACCCCTAGTTAAATCCCTCCTCCCAAAACCAATGCGCCTGTTCTGATGAGGGAAAACAACACGCAGTTCACCAATTCACCGTAGATTCGTAGATTGTTTTATCACTAACTCATGATTTGCTAAGTGGATGCTCGGATAATCATGATAAACCATCCATGGTATGTGACACGTTAACAGGTAGTTTAAATGCGAGTGACCCGAGGATAAAGCAATCTGACAGAAAGAGATGGATGTGTGGATGGAAGGCGTTGATCCATAGGATTGGGATTGCTTGACCTCAACTCAGCACTCCCAATAGGCACCTTCAGTAGCCACACAAACTCACACACACACTTCCCTCCTCCTCCAGCCTTGCAGAGATGACCGCTCAGTCAGAGTCTGACCAGCAGCAGGAAGGGGCTCCATCCGTCTTGATTTGTCAATAGTTACAATTGTAATTACACCTGAATACTGTCAGCCTGCCAGGCTGGGCAGGGACCATCTATTCACTTCGGCTAATTGATGGGAGCCCAGGTTTTTTCCTCTCCTTTCTTCTCCTCTTCTCCTTCTTTTCTTCAAGAGTCTACAGACTAGGGCTAAGCATCACATGCAGGTTGCACGTAGACTGACCACAGACTGGTAAAAGAATATGGGGTCACTTTGTGGAGTGACATTTTAAAGAGGCTGAGTACCATTGTTACTGCAGAGCTATAGGGTTTAGAGGGAGAACCAGGCCTCGTAGTGCAGTACATCACCAAAGCCGTTACGTGACAGTTAAAGGGAGGGAGAGAGATTTGAGGGCTGCAGTCAACAGACGGTTTTACACAAAACAGTAGCTTAGATTTGTGCGGCTGTTTTTCAGCCTCCTAACTGTCTCCTGTTTGTAGCTGTCTCTTCCTTCCCCTCCCTCCCTCTGCTGCCACCCTCCTTCCCCTCACTCCCTCTGTTGCCACCCTCCTTCTCCTTCCTCGCCTCCTGCTGTCATTTTAGCAGCAAAGGAGAAGAATATACGCCTGCGATCAAAGACACGAGGGCAGCTCAGCATAATGGTTAGATTCTATCCCTCTAACTCTTTCTAAACTATCCCTCCATCCTTAGTCTTTAAGACTTTCTCATAAAGTGTCAGAACTATGGTACACAAACACACACGCACACACACACACACACACACACACACACACACACACACACACACACACACACACACACACACACACACACACACAGACGTCTATGAACTACTACAGCTACAAGGTGAACTGAGGTGGTTAAAACATTCAGTACTCAGTGGGTGGGCTTCTTATATAGACATGGCGGGCAAAAAGGTTAAGTCTGACCATGTTTTTACAGATGGGTGGCTGGGGGTCTGTGTACTTATAGAAGACAGAGAGAATGACTGATAGACATGTAGGGATGAAGAGAGGTATGGAGACAATCCAAGTGTTTATTAACAAAGGGAAACGACCCCACTGATGGAATGGTGGGCTGTATATGTTGGAGCCCCTTCTCTTATCGGCTGATTTTGTGTTCCTAATGCACATCTGGACACAGGTTGGGTAGATATAGACAAGACAACCTTAAAAGGAGTTTGGGTTAGTTGGGAAAATGTCACTGGTGTAGTAGTGTGACCAATGGCACATGTGCTAATGATTAGTGGTCAATGTCCCAGCTACTCCCGGTCAGCTTATGATTGAATGGGGAGAAATGATGACTAAGATAGAACTGGGGGAGAAGATTGATGGAGGACTTTATGTGGGTCTTTCTGTAAACTAGGGTACCAGTGAGGATTTCCTACATTGGACAACTTGTTACAGCTGTTGATAAGCCATTGATAATAATCTGCACATTTTTTTCATGTCATTACCTTAAGATATAAGGGGGAACATAGCTATATTCCATAACATTTACAAATGGATTAAAAACCTATGTTTAACCCTTTCTCATGGTTGGTGTCTTGATGGATTTGCCCAAAATCGTGTGACATAAAACATGACTTTCCTGGCCTTGCATTTATGGTAGAGTAAGTTCTCAGTTAAATTAGACATAGAACTGTAAGAATCTTGGCTAGCTGTCTGACAGTTTTTTGTATAGAGATCTCAGAAATGCAGTGTAACTTCTTACTTAACATTTCGTGTCTCCTTATGTTGCGTGGTGTAAACTGTTTTCATGGGCACAGAAATCTTTTAAAAAATGATGCAATTGCAAAATAGAATGCTTCTAACCAAAAGTCACCTTACCTTGATACTAAATTGATACTGTCATTAACGTGGTTCTTCAATAATTATGTATATGTATTGTTGGATGCGCATTTGGTGTCAAGCTGTTTAATTATGCAGTGATAATTCCACACATCATCTTCTGGCCCAGGAAGGACATTTCAGTTTCCATGTTACACCTGCAATTTTAAACAATACATGGTGTTTGATTTTGGAGCTCAGAAAGTCAAGCACTGGAATAGGCCTTCCTTGAAATTCCACAATTTCGTGATTGAAAAGTCCTGGTAATTATTGTAGCCAATTTATACGTTCTCCTGCTCCCCTATAATTAAATGTGATTTCATTTTTGATCCGTTTTTCTGAGACGTTTCCCGCCGCTTCAATTGACAGCTGTTGTTGCACTAATCTGTTGCAATAGAACCACGTGTGGTTATTATGAGGATGACAACATCTAATGCTGGCTTCAACTTGGCTTTCCATACAAATCCTTCCATTACAAAAGGAACCTGATTTTTGGTCGCTTTCTCATAATAAAAACACAGATGGTGAGATTAATGACACTGCTATTCATGGCTTTATAATGTGTGCTTGCATCGGCCACACAGTGCATTCGGAAAGTATTCAGACCCCTTGACTTTTTCCACATTTTGCTATGTTACAGACTTATTCTAAAATGGATTAAATAAAAAATGTTCCTCATCAATCTACAGACAATACCCCATAATGACAAAGCGAAAACAGGTATTTATAAATGTTTGCAAATTTATTCTAAATAAAAAACTGAAATACCTTATTTACATACAGTGGGGAGAACAAGTATTTGATACACTGCCGATTCTGCAGGTTTTCCTACTTACAAAGCATTTAGAGGTCTGTAATTTTTATCATAGGTACACTTCAACTGTGAGAGACGGAATCTAAAACAAAAATCCAGAAAATCACATTGTATGATTTTTAAATAATTAATTTGCATTTTATTGCATGACATAAGTATTTGATCACCTACCAACCAGTAAGAATTCCGGCTCTCACAGACCTGTTAGTTTTTCTTTAAGAAGCCCTCCTGTTCTCCACTCATTACCTGTATTAACTGCACCTGTTTGAACTCGTTACCTGTATAAAAGACACCTATCCACACACTCAATCAAACAGACTCCAACCTCTCCACAATGGCCAAGACCAGAGAGCTGTGTAAGGACATCAGGGATAAAATTGTAGACCTGCACAAGGCTGGGATGGGCTACAGGACAATAGGCAAGCAGCTTGGTGAGAAGGCAACAACTGTTGGCGCAATTATTAGAAAATGGAAAAAGTTCAAGATGACGGTCAATCTCCCTCGGTCTGGGGCACCATGCAAGATCTCACCTCGTGGGGCATCAATGATCATGAGGAAGGTGAGGGATCAACCCAGAACTACACGGAAGGACCTGGTCAATGACCTGAAGAGAGCTGGGACCACAGTCTCAAAGAAAACCATTAGTAACACACTACGCCGTCATGGATTAAAATCCTGCAGCGCACGCAAGGTCCCCCTGCTCAAGCCAGCGCATGTCCAGGCCCGTCTGAAGTTTGCCAATGACCATCTGGATGATCCAGAGGAGGAATGGGAGAAGGTCATGTGGTCTGATGAGACAAAATTTCAGCTTTTTGGTCTAAACTCCACTCGCCGTGTTTGGAGGAAGAAGAAGGATGAGTACAACCCCAAGAACATCATCCCAACCGTGAAGCATGGAGGTGGAAACATCATTCTTTGGGGATGCTTTTCTGCAAAGGGGACAGGACAACTGCACCGTATTGAGGGGAGGATGGATGGGGCCATGTATCGCGAGATCTTGGCCAACAACCTCCTTCCCTCAGTAAGAGCATTGAAGATGGGTCGTGGCTGGGTCTTCCAGCATGACAACGACCCGAAACACACATCCAGGGCAACTAAGGAGAAGCATCTCAAGGTCCTGGAGTGGCCTAGCCAGTCTCCAGACCTGAACCCAATAGAAAATCTTTGGAGGGAGCTGAAAGTCCGTATTGCCCAGCGACAGCCCCGAAACCTGAAGGATCTGGAGAAGGTCTGTATGGAGGAGTGGGCCAAAATCCCTGCTGCAGTGTGTGCAAACCTGGTCAAGAACTACAGGAAACGTATGATCTCTGTAATTGCAAACAAAAGTTTCTGTACCAAATATTAAGTTCTGCTTTTCTGATGTATCAAATATTTATGTCATGCAATAAAATGCATATTAATTACTTAAAAATCATACAATGTGATTTTCTGGATTTTTTAGATTCCGTTACTCACAGTTGAAGAGTACCTATGATAAAAATGACAGACTTCTACATGCTTTGTAAGTGGGGAAACCTGCAAAATCGGCAGTGTATCAAATACTTGTTCTCCCCACTGTAAGTAGTCAGACCCTTTGCTATAAGACTCGACATTGAGATCAGGAGCATCCTGTTTCCATTGTTCATCCTTGAGATGTATCTACAACTTGGTTGGGGTCCACCTGTGGTAAATTCAATAGAATTTACATGATTTAGAAAGGCACACACCTGTCTATATAAGGCCCCACAGTTGACAGTGCATGTCTGAGCAAAAACCAAGCCATGAGGTCGAAGGAATTTTCCGTAGAGCTCCGAGACAGGATTGTATTGAGGCACAGATCTGGGGAAGGGTACAAAACTAGTTCTGCATCAATGAAGGTCCCCAAGAACACAGTGGTCTCCATCATCCTTAAATGGAAAAAGTTTGGAACCACCCGACCAAACCACCAGACACCAGACAACCATCTCTGCAGCACTCCACTAATCAGGTCTTGATGGTAGAATGGCCAGACGGAAGCCACTCCTCAGTAAAAGGCACTTGACAGCCCGCTTGGAATTTGCCAAAAAGGCACCTAAAGACTCAGACCGTGAGAAACAAGACTCTCTGGTCTGATGAAACCAAGATTGAACTCTTTGGCCTGAATGCCAAGCATCATGTCTGGAGGAAACCGGCTACCATACCTACGGTGAAGCATGGTGGTGGCAGCATCATGTGTGGGGGTGTTATTCAGCGGCAGGGACTGTGAAGATGAACGAAGCACAGCACAGAGAGATGCTTGATGAAAACCTGCTCCAGATTGCTCATGACCTCAGACTGGGGCAAATGTTCACCTTTCAAAGGGACAACGACCCTAAGCACCCCTTCGGCACAAGACTCTGAATTCCCTAGAGTGGCCCAGCAAGAGCCCGGACTTGATGGGGTATTGTGTGATGAGGGGGGGGACGTTTTAATCCATTTTAGAATAAGGCTGTAACGCAACAAAATGTGGAAAAAGTAAAGGGCTCTGAATACCTTCTGAATTGACTGTACTGTAGAGAGAGAGAGAGAGAGAGACTTGGATACATTTGAAAACTACTCTCTGAGACTTGGATACATTTGAAAACTACTCTCGCAGTAATCATAATACCACCCGTTTGGAGTAAATAATCATGTATGTCACAATGTGCTTCTTCTTAGTTGTCCGGTCACCAGTGCTGTGTTTCATCAGAACAGCTAATTAGCTGTACCAGTGATTGTCGGAGTGGGGAGTTTTCGTATCCACCCCCCCTCGTGTTCCAAACCCCTTTACACGCGCAGATGCAGACTTTATGCACTCTTGGTCAAAAGGGACGTTTCGTCATGCTGACAAGCTCTCTGACCTCACTCGGGGCTTACTTTACAAAGTATTGTTATCAAAAATAATGATCTTATTAGAAAACTAAAATCACATTCCTATCTTAACAAAAATACTTTCATCATGTTTCATATTATATGCAATATATTAGTTGAAAACTTTACAGATAAGGGGATATACATTTCAAGTTACAGTATTTTCGTTATACAATTTTTATAAAAAATGTTATGACATCACAAAATATACATTATTTTTCCATAGACTATCTCTCTTCATTCCCCACATTCTTATGTTAGAAATTGTTCAAGTGTTCACTTTTTGGGCAGGCAAAAGGACCTTCCTTTAACCAATATTGGAGGGTAAAGAGAGAGAGTCCTCTCTTGCTTAATTTACAACCGGGTGTTAACTGTCAAAACCCACACCAGTTACCTCCTCCCCTCTGCTTTGGGTGAGAGAAGGTCTGGTCACTGTCAACCATTGCCAAGCTGATCTGAGCTATTGGATCCTCATGCCAATGTACATCAATCTAAATTATTACATTTTAGTCATTTGGCAGACACTCTTATCCAGACTGACTTACAGGAGCAATTTGGTTAATTAAGTGCTTCGCTCAAGAGCACATTTGACAGATTTTTTAACTAGTCAGCTCTGGGATTTGAACCAGCAACCTTTCGGTTACTGGCCCAATGGTCTTGCTGCACAATTGTTTAACATTGATATCCTTGAAAATTACAATTAAGTGTTTGAAAAAGTCCCTGAAAGTCCTTGAATTTGACTTACCACTCTATTCCCTATATAGTGCACTACTTTTGACCAGAACCCTATGGTCCCTGGTCAAAAGTTGTGCACTATTTAGGGAAAAGGATGCTACTGTATTTGGAAAAAATTCTGTCTCAGCAAGCCCAGTAATGATGCCGGTAGAATAATGCTACAACATAACAATAGTATGCCTTTTCTGCACCATTGCTGCTTGAAGAAAAGTCTGTTCCCTTTGATGCTGAAACTTCAGAATTACTTTCTCATTTTCTTGTGGAGCCCTACCTGTGTACACACACACACACACACACACACACACACACACACACACACACACACACACACACACACACACACACACACACACACGGCACACACAAACTGCTGCATAAGAAACAACATTCTATGCCTTTGGGCTTATACATGTAAACACTTACTGAATACAAAAACAAACACCAAGGCAGCTTCCTGTATAAGCTTTTCTCTCTCTCTCTCTCTCTCTCTCTCTCTCTCTCTCTCTCTCTCTCTCTCTCTCTCTCTCTCTCTCTCTCTCTCTCAGCAACCCAGTCTGAACAGAGAGAGAGCTGCTCTTCTTTCATTCTTCTTCTCTCCCCGCTCCCTTCCTCAGGGAAGCAGTGTGTATTCTAGCACCACTACTCTGAATAGAACAAATAAAAAGACACTTGCTCAGAGGGAATTGAAAGAAACAGATAACTGAACACGTTTTTAGAGGTGTGTGTGTGTGTGTGTGTGTGTGTGTGTGTGTGTAGACACTGTAAGAAAGAGCTATGTTTCATTCCTCAAAACCTCATCTCTCACAGTGATATTTTTTACTTGACGGTGGCGTGTTGACGGTTATAGCCTCTTAGCCGTCCCTGGAAGAGGGCTGTGGTTGGAGA
>CM042387.1:21825455-21937955 GCA_023634145.1 Thymallus thymallus
TTTTGATTTTCCCATGATGTCGAGCAAAGAGGCACTGAGTTTGAAGGTAGGCCTAATACATCCACAGGTAAACCTCCAATTGACTCAAATTATGTCAATTAGCCTATATGAAGCTCTTAAAGCCATTTTCTGGAATTTTCCAAGCTGTTTAAAAGCACGGTCAACTTAGTGTATGTAAACTTCTGACCCACTGGAATTGTGATATAGTGAATTAAGTGAAAAAATCTGTCTGTAAACATTTGTTGGAAGAATTACTTGTGTCATGCACAAAGCAGATGTCCTAACCGACTTGCCAAAACCATAGTTTGTTAACATGAAATCTGTGGAGTGGTTGAAAAATTTGTTTTAATGACTTCAACCCAAGTGTATGTAAACTACCGACTTCAACTGTATGTTCATTTTTGTGTTGACTAAAGGCCATTTGTGCAAAGATATACTGTGTTATGTACACATTGTACCATATTGTGAGAACATGTTTGTATATCATGTGTATGTGAATAGATGTGCTACTGTAGCAACACTTAGTCATGGAATTCCCCATTGTGCGTTCTATTCAGTCCACATACTGTCCCTCTTCTCAACAGAGCCAAATTGAATAGCAGGCTGAAGAGCAGGCAGATCCAAACTTCACATAGCAACATGTGGAATCCATTGGCCAGAATCACAATCACCAGGCAGGGTGTTCTTAGGTGGTTGGTGGCTGATCTCAGAGCTCTCCAACTGTGGTCATGGTTTCATCATTTTTACAGATTGCAGCAGCGCTGAGCAGAACCCTGATGCTGGGCAGACGTTAAAGTATTTGTCTTGATTTCCTAACTGATTTGACCATCATAATGTATAACCTGTGGAACCCAGTGTACTGTTCAGCTCTCCTCTCCTCTCCTCTCCTCTCCTCTCCTCTCCTCTCCTCTCCTCTCCTCTCCTCTCCTCTCCTCTCCTCTCCTCTCCTCTCCTCTCCTCTCCTCTCCTCTCCTCTCCTCTCCTCTCCTCTCCTCTCCTCTCCTCTCCTCTCCTCTCCTCTCCTCTCCTCTCCTCTCCCGCTCTACAATACTGCTTATTATTGCTGTATATGGAGTCCTTCAACAGCACGCATATTTGTCATCTCTGCCCACACACACACACACACACACACACACACACACACACACACACACACACACACACACACACACACACACACACACACACTCACACACACACACTGCTGAAAATGTTTTCTTTTGGATGAGGAGAAGGGGGGCTGAAGAGTTGGGATGCCTTATAAGGTAAACAGACTAAAGGTCTCTATGTCCGTTATGAATCCTACAGTTGGGAAATTCAGTTCCATTCAGCCACAACACTCCTCTGTCTGCTCAGCTCCAACTGCCACTTCTTGATCCATGATCCAACTACTGGCCTGCTTATTTAGAGTGACCAGGATAAGGCCTGTCTGTGTGGGTATGACCAGGATAAGGCCTGTCTGTGTGGGTATGACCAGGATAAGGCCTGTCTGTGTGGGTATGACCAGGATGAGGCCTGTGTGTGTGGGTATGACCAGGATGAGGCCTGTGTGTGTGGATATGACCAGGATGAGGCCTGTGTGTGGGGGTATGACCAGGATGAGTCCTGTGTGTGTGGATATGACCAGGATGAGGCCTGTGTGTGTGGATATGACCAGGATGAGGCCTGTGTGTGTGGATATGACCAGGATGAGGCCTGTGTGTGGGGGTATAGTGTGTAATGTACAGGGCAGTGCAATGAGTCGAAGAGCAAAATAAATGGGGAGGAAAGATTGAGAGATTTAAAGATTGAGTGAGACAGGGGAGGGAGGAGGCTGTTCAGTTTATATTTGGACTAAATCCATTAAGGAGTAAAAAAACTTGGCAGGAATATTAAGTGCTAATAAAACTAATAAAATAAAGTTGTCTTAGATTAGTTAGCTAAGAGAGCTGTAACACAGTGTATTAGCCTAATGCTGGGGAACATGGTCTCTAGCACATCACACAGGGCCCAGAGGGGACAGACAGGGACACTACCACACCATCTACTGAGAAGAAGAGTCTAGAGGGCCCACTTACCCAGTCAGGGGTGAGGAGATGGGGGAGACAGGGGAGTCTAGACGGCCCACTTACCCAGTCAGGGGTGAGGAGAGGGGGGAGACAGTGGAGAGTAGAGGGCCCACACCCAGTCAGGGGTGAGGAGAGGGGGAGACAGGGGAGTCTAGATAGCCCACACCCAGTCAGGGGTGAGGAGAGGGGGGAGACAGGGGAGTGTAGAGGGCCCACTTACCCAGTCAGGGGTGAGGAGAGGGGGGAGACGGGAGTGTAGAGGGCCCACTTACCCAGTCAGGGGTGAGGAGAGGGGGGGAGACAGGAAGTGTAGGGGGCCCACTTATCCCGTCAGGGGTGAGATGGGGGAGTGGGGAGTGTACTGTATTTTGCCTGGAAACACTGTGTCTAACCTCTCTTAAACACACAAGCAGAACAGTAATGGTGTTTGTCGGTACCTAGCTACATGTGGTAGGCTACTTTGTCTCAGAAGAGAACATCCTCTGACTGGGTAAGTGGGCCCTCTACTCTCCCCATTTGGGAGGCAACGTTGGCTGACAAACATCCCTGACATGGCAAACATCTCAGTTTGATCTATCTATCTATCTATCTATCTATCTATCTATCTATCTATCTATCTATCTATCTATCTATCTCTCTCTCTCTCTCTCTCTCTCTCTCTCTCTCTCTCTCTCTCTCTCTCTCTCTCTCTCTCTCTCTCTCTCTCTCTCTCTCTCTCTCTCTCTCTCTCTCTCTCTCTCTCTCTCTCTCTCTCTCTCTCTCTCTCTCTCTCTCTCTCTCAGCTACAAAATACACTGCATTTAAGGGAACAATGGGAAAGTAATTCTGCTTTCAAAGTTGATAATTTCCCTTTTGAGAAAATGGCCTTTGAATGTTTTGGTACCTAGTGAAGAGCTCTTCTTTGTCTACACCCGTTCAGCTTAAACTTTAGCCCCACCCATCTCGTTTAGCTCTCGGAGCATTTAGAGCGCTCACTTTGACGCTCTTGCCGATGAGTAGGATTGATCCGAGCGTTCTGACCTCACAACGGCAGTCAAGCAACCAAGCTAACTGGCTAATATTGGCTCGCTTGCTAGCTACTTCCAGACACAAAATTGGGATTATGGTTCATTGTTTACCTCTGGATAACATGAAAACAGCCTAACCAGGATAGTAAAGTCATGAGTTGGGATTATGATTCATTGTTTAACTAGCTAATGTGTATGATGTTATTATTCGTATCAACAAAAAAAAAAAGCTGTGTTAGACAGGATTACCTACAGCTCAAATAGACAGAAGCCTTCTGAACTCATTATCTCAGCCAATCATGGCTAGTGAGAATATTGATGTATTTTTCTGTGGCTTAACCAACTAGATTTGTAATTTAACAATTGTATTCACATTTACAGATTGCATACAAGTTTGTTATTAAGGCACATGAAAGTTCACATAAAATGCTTTCTTCTCTCCCTCTCTCTTCTCTCCCACTCTCTTCTATCCCTCTCTCTTCTCTCCCACTCTCTTCTTTCCCTCTTTCTTCTCTCCCTCTCTCTTCTCTCCATCTCTTTTCTCTCCCTCTCTTTTCTCACCCTCTTGATTTTGTTTCTTCCCTCTCTGTGTGTGTTGGTGCAGGCAGTGTTTGTGTTGGTGCAGGCAGTGAGTGTGTTTTCCAGCTCTCCTGCTGGTCTCACCATGGACTGTCTGATTGGCAAGGCTCGGCAGAGCTTTAGCAGAAATAGGAGCACCAGCCTCATGGACTGCATGAAAACAGTCCTGTGTGGAGGAGTTTCAGTTTCCTCTCTCTCTCTCGCACACACACACACACACGCACACACACACACACACACAGAGAGAGAGAGAGAGACTCATAATTAGCTGAGGTAGTGTACGGTCTGTAGTCGAGAGGAGTGTGTGGAATGGAGAGATATGGACAAAAGCATGGTGCTTAGGGTCAATAAGTAATCCCTGTGGTAGTCAAGGTGAAGCGATGATGATTAGATCTGCTCCATGGGGAGGAATGGAGGGTTGCCATTGCCTGCTGCTGTCTACTCTATTCCACTCTACCTTGACCCCCACCTCCACCACCCACTTCCATTCAACCTTTATGCTTTCAACTCACAGCTCACTGGTCATATTACCTAGTAAAGGAATGGTTGTATACCGTGAGTCAGCATGAATGAATGGGACTCTTATAATAAACAGGTAATGAGGAGATTAAGTTCAAATTACTGATATTAAACCAATGATTGATGGATATCAAATTCTTGACCAACACTCAATCATTTCCATATGACTTTTTCTAGATTGGTATAATTAAATAAATTCAAAGACTTCATTATTTCTCAATGGAAATATAGTTTCAATACAGTCTCGTTAATACCACCTCTCATTGTACAGAGCGGTGGCAGGTAGCCTAGTGGTTAAGAGCCTTGGGCCAGTAACAGAAAAGTTGCCAGTTCGAATCCCAGAGTCAACTAGGTGATTAATCTGTTGACGTGCACTTGAGCAAGTTGCTTAACTGTAGTTGCTCTGGATAAGAGCATCTTCTAAAATGAAATTGCTGAGAAAGTGAATAATTCCCCAAGATCTGCTTTTCTCTCTATATTTAGCCACTTCTTTATCCCAGAGAGCTTTATAGTTTAGTGGGGGATTAAGTCATACTCGATTGGTCCTTTTTGGCTTTTTTATGACTTTTGGAAAAAAAAAAAGAC
Organism: Thymallus thymallus; assembly: GCA_023634145.1. Lineage (NCBI taxonomy): Eukaryota > Metazoa > Chordata > Actinopteri > Salmoniformes > Salmonidae > Thymallus > Thymallus thymallus. The sequence goes on from CM042387.1 coordinate 21,830,194, forward strand.
TAAGAGAAAGATTTAAAACACTAAATGAGTGCATCATTCTGAAGTCTGACTCATACTCATACTGACTGATACAGGGATATTGCTGTGGTCTTAAAATTTATATTAATGATCATTTCTCCTGTGTGTTGCAAGAACACCACTGTACGCCATTAGTTAGTTCTATTCCGCCAGTCAGCCAAGCGCAACCAAGTTCAGGCAAATATATTTGAACCCACTTTGGAAATAAGTGTTTTAATTAATGCTTTCAAGTGATATCCTCTGGGATCAAATGCACATTTTGTTTGTATGTATTATTATATTATTTTCACCCAACATAACATTTAATTCAGCAGGGCCACGTTGTTTGCTCCCTGTGTGTGTGGGCCTGGGCCCATGTGGTGTATCGGTTAGGTTCTGATCAGAGGACCAGGGAAAGAGTTAGGGTGTATCCCAAATGGCAACCCATATTTCCTAGAGCACTACTTTTGACCAGAGCCCTATGGTAGTGCACTACATATGGAATAGGGTGCCATTTGGGATATATCAATTAATAAAGACCCTGTAGGGCTGATGCTAGGCTGATTAATGAGATCTGGGCCTTTACTCTGCTGTGTTATCTTTACTCTGCGGTGGTATTTTTACTCTGTGATGGTAACTTAACTCTACTGTGTTATATTTACTCTGTGGTGGTATCTTTACTCTGCGGTGCTATCTTTACTCTGCTGTGCTATCTTTACTCTGCTGTGTTATCTTTACTCTGCGGTGGTATCTTTACTCTGTGATGGTAACTTTACTCTGCGGTGCTATCTTCACTCTGTGATGGTATATTTACTCTGCAGTGTTATCTTTACTCTGCAGTGGTATTTTTACTCTGCGGTGCTATCTTTACTCTGTGATGGTATCTTTACTCTGCGGTGTTATCTTTACTCTGCGGTGGTATCTTTACTCTGTGATGGTATATTTACTCTGCAGTGTTATCTTTACTCTGCAGTGGTATCTTTACTCTGCGGTGCTATCTTTACTTTGTGATGGTATCTTTACTCTGCGGTGTTATCTTTACTCTGCGGTGGTATCTTTACTCTGTGATGGTAACTTTACTCTGCGGTGCTATCTTTACTCTGTGATGGTATCTTTACTCTGCGGTGTTATCTTTACTCTGCGGTGTTATCTTTACTCTGCGGTGGTATTTTTACTCTGTGATGGTAACTTAACTCTACTGTGTTATATTTACTCTGTGGTGGTATCTTTACTCTGCGGTGCTATCTTTACTCTGCGGTGCTATCTTTACTCTGCTGTGTTATCTTTACTCTGCGGTGGTATCTTTACTCTGTGATGGTAACTTTACTCTGCGGTGCTATCTTTACTCTGTGATGGTATATTTACTCTGCAGTGTTATCTTTACTCTGCAGTGGTATCTTTACTCTGCGGTGCTATCTTTACTCTGTGATGGTAACTTTACTCTGCGGTGCTATCTTTACTCTGTGATGGTATCTTTACTCTGCGGTGTTATCTTTACTCTGCGGTGGTATCTTTACTCTGCGTTGCTATCTTTACTCTGTGATGGTATCTTTACTCTGCGGTGTTATCTTTACTCTGCGGTGGTATCTTTACTCTGCGGTGTTATCATTACTCTGCGGTGGTATCTTTACTCTGCGATGGTATCTTTACTCTGCGATGGTATCTTTACTCTGCAGTGCTATCTTTACTCTGCGATGGTATCTTTACTCTGCGGTGTTATCTTTACTCTGCGGTGTTATCATTACTCTGCGGTGGTATCTTTACTCTGCGGTGGTATCTTTACTCTGCGATGGTATCTTTACTCTGCGGTGTTATCTTTACTCTGCGGTGTTATCTTTACTCTGCGGTGGTATCTTTACTCTGCGGTGGTATCTTTACTCTGTGATGGTATCTTTACTCTGCGGTGTTATCTTTACTCTGCGGTGGTATCTTTACTCTGCAGTGGATTCTTTACTCTGTGGGCTTTATGTGTGGTGTCGGTTTGTTGTGTGTATGTGTAGTTATGTACAGTATATATGTACAGTTATGTGTCTGTTTATATATATATTTGTGTACAGTATCAATGTGTGTGTGTGTGTGTGTGAGTGAGATTATGTATGTGCATGGTTGTAGAGGTGACTAGACACTGTGTTCTCTAAATGTGACCTAATAATAGATAGCCCTGGTGATGTCTAGCTGAATGCTGTAGTATATAATCTGCCTGGCTCTGGTTCTGTGGGAGATCAGATTCACCTTAAATAACATCCCCATTATTAGTTGGGATTAGAGTTGCAAAGGGTCGGAAACTTTCTGGTAAATTTCCGGAAAAGTTCAGTGGGAAGTTAAGGCCTGGAATTTGGGGAATTTTGCTTAAATTCATCAGAAAAGTTAGTTTATAACAGTTAACCTTTTTTTGTGGGATACACATAAGGCAATTCTAGGCATATTTTGGTTCAACTATCCCCAATTCAATGGAATTGCAATCCTCTGCATGCACAGTGAATTCTTCCATCACATGTGCTGTGCACTCTTCCATCACTTGTACAGCTGATTCTCAAGATCTTGCACACTAATGAGATGCTATTGAGCCCACACTACTACACTGTGTGAGCCAAGGTCTACATGCTTTCTGGTAAGTTTTGATTACAATACTGGGTGGGGTGAATATTTTATATGACATACATGATTTTTTGTTAACTAGTAAATAGTAGCCTACAGCAAAGTGTGTTTAAATAATTTCTTGTTAACAATTTCTGCTAGTTAGTTTTTGCTACCAAGTGGGTTTTAGCTTGCTAGAGCCTGCTAACTGAGGAGTGTAAATTCACATGTTTCATTTTAAAACATGTATCTTACAAAGGAGTTGTTTAATCTAACTGCTTAACTATTTATCTGTACATGGAATTGTATTTGTATTACTCATTTCACTACAGCTAATGTAGAAGGAAAAGCTGTGTACATTTGCAAATACTGTGCCAAATCATATGTGAAGAATGCAACAAAGATGCAGAATCATCTGGCCAAGTGCATAAAGTTCCCTCAGCGCTCACAACAAGCAACCTCTGACAAAAGTCCCTCCATTAAATCAGACACCTTATCGATAGCAACAGCTCATGGTCCTCCTGGAATCAGAAGTTTTTTGACTCAATGGAGGAATGTTGTCAGAGAAATGCTGATGAATGTCTTGCTTGAGCTGTGTATGCAACTGGTTTCACCTCTGATGCTCACAGGCAATGTGTATTGGAAGATATTTCTGAATGTTCTTCACCCAGCATACACCACTCCAATCAGACATGCTTTATCTACTCATTTGCTGGATGCAGAGTTCAACAGAGTTCAAGTGAAGGTCAAGCAAATCATAGAGAAAGCAGACTGTATTGCAATCATCTCTGATGGGTGGTGGAATGTACGTGGGCAAGGAATAATTAACTACATCCTCTCCATCCCTCAACCAGTATTGTACAAGAGCACAGACACAAGGGACAACAGACACACTGGTCTCTACATTACAGATGAGCTGAAGGCAGTCATCAATGACCTTGGACCACAGAAGGTATTTGCACTGGTGACAGACAATGCTGCGAACATGAAGGCTGCTTGGTCTAAAGTGGAGGAGTCCTACCCTCACATCACACCAATTGGCTGTGCTGCTCATGCATTGAATCTGCTCCTCAAGGACATCATGGCAAGGATAACAATAGATACACTCTACAAGAGAGCCTAGGAAATGGTTAGGTATGTGAAGGGTCATCAAATTATAGCAGAATCTGATGTGTGGAGACATTTCACTGCAGCTAATGTAGAAGGAAAAGCTGTGTACATTTGTAAATACTGTGCCAAATCATATGTGAAGAATGCAACAAAGATGCATTTAACAATCATCACTCAACAATCATCTGGCCCAGTGCATAAAGTTCCCTCTACGCTCACAACAAGCAACCTCTGACAAAAGTCCCTCTACTTCTATTTGAGGTAAAAATGATGAATCGTACACCTTATCGATAGCAACAATGTTTTTTACAATGGAGGAATGTAGTTTGAGAAATGCTGATGAATGTCTTGCTCGAGCTGTGTGTGCAACTGGTTCACCTCTGATGCTCACAGGCAATGTGTATTGGAAGAGATTCAACAGAGTTCAAGTGAAGGTCAAGCAAATCATAGAGAAAGCAGACTGTATTGCAATCATCTCTGATGTGTGGTTGAATGTTCGTGAGCAAGGAATAATCAACTACACCCTCGACCAGTATTCTACAAGAGCACAGACACAAGGGACAACAGACACACTGATCTCTACATTGCAGATGAGCTGAAGGCAGTCATCAATGACCTTGGACCACAGAAGGTATTTGCACTGGTGACAGACAATGCTGCGAACATGAAGGCTGCTTGGTCTAAAGTGGAGGAGTCCTACCCTCACATCACACCAATTGGCTGTGCTGCTCATGCATTGAATCTGCTCCTCAAGGACATCATGGCAAGGATAACAATAGATACACTCTACAAGAGAGCCAAGGAAATGGTTAGGTATGTGAAGGGTCATCAAATTATAGCAGCAATCTCCCTCATCAAGCAAAGTGAGAAGAATAAGAGCTTCACATTGAAGCTGCCCAGAAACACCCATTGGGGTGGTGTTGTCATTATTTTTGACAGTCTCCTGGAGGGGAAGGCGTCTCTCCAAGAAATGGCCATATCACAGTCTGCCAATATAGACAGCTCCATCAAGAGGATCCTCCTGGATTATGTATTTTGGGAGTGAGTGGTAAGCAGCCTGAAACTCCTCAAACCTATAGCAGTAGCCATTGCACTGATTGAGGGAGACAATACCATCCTGTCTGATGTTCAGACTCTGCTTGCAGATGTAAGAGAAGAAATCCGTACTTCCCTGCCCACTTCACTGTTGCTCCAAGCAGAGGAAACTGCAGTTCAGAAATACATCAAAAAGCATGAAGACTTCTGCCTGAAGCCCATACATTCCACCGTGTACATGTTGGACCCCAAGTATGCTGGCAAGAGCATCCTGTCTGGTGCAGAGATCAACAAGGCCTATGGTTACATCACTACCGTGTCTCACCACCTTGGCAAGGTTCTTGGCAGTCTGGTTAAGTACACTTCCAAGCAAGGGCTTTGGGAAAGAGATGCAATATGGCAGTCATGCCAACATATCTCATCAGCCACCTTGTGGAAGGGACTTTGTGGATCTGAGGCTCATTCCCCTGTTGCCTCCATCATCCTCCAAATCCCTGGTCAGCCGCCTCAGAGTGCAACTGGTCCTTGTTTGGGAAAACGCACACCAAAGCACGCAACAGGCTGACCAATACAAGGGTTGAAAAATTGGCCATCCGGGCAAATTTGAGGCTTTTTGAGCCTGACAACAAGCCATCCTCAACAAGGTTGGAGAGCGACAGTGAAGATGAGGAGTCTGATGTTCAAGAGGTGGAAATTGAGGAGGTCCAGGGAGAAGACAACCAAAGCTTACGTTTCTAGACATTTTAAAGATGTATGTTGAAAACGTTTTTGGGAGATGCGATGGATCATTGGGGATCATTCAATGTTACCTTTCTTTTGTTGTTCAGTGAAATCATCCCATGTGAAGAGTCAACTCAGTTAATTAAAGTTCAGTTTTTTTTTTCTTTCTATTGGAAGGATTTAATCATTTGTAATTATGTCTACTTATGATAAGCTAAAAGGTTTATGTTCTGTCTCCATATGATATGGTAAATATATCCAATGCAAAAAACATCTACATTTAAATGGTATTAATATTATTTTCATATATTTCCGTTAATTCCCATATATTCCCGTTAATTCCCATATATTCCCGTTAATTCCCATATATTCCTGTTAATTCCATTAGGGGTTTCTTTCTTTCTGTTTACTCATTATTTGGTTTGTGGATCTCACTGAGATGTAGTTTGTTAGCTTGAGTAGAGGGAAAGTACAGGAGAGGAGGAGGAGGAAGAGGAAGAGAAAGAGAAGCTGCAGGGAGATTATGCCCATGACCTCTTGCCCTAACAGTATTGTAAGAATGAATGCACTGGAAGATTAGCACGGTAACATCAGTGCTGTGTCTGTGACTGTGGCCTCAGCCAGCCAGTCATTATGAGAACTGACTGGTGGACTACGGACCGATAGACTAGTGATAGTCTAACTTAGCCCTAAGCACTAAGGGTCGATGACACCATTGGATAGCACTGATGTGCACTTGGTTCCGTGTGTGTGTGTGTGTGTGTGTGTGTGTGTGTGTGTGTGTGTGTGTGTGTGTGTGTGTGTGTGTGTGCATACTAGGGTTTCCGTTGGGAAAATGTGGCGCCGGACATTTGACAACGTTTTGATTTAACGGACATTTGAGAAATTTGCCGGATCCATATGCATTTGGCGCGTAACCTGATTAGGGCGTCCACCCTTGGTGCTCAGAATGACATACATTGATATTATGGTAATTCATAACATGAAAGTTAAGGGTGAAACGGTGTGCAGTCCTTCTTACCGAATTCTGATATGCACTTTGAAGGTTAGAATTTATTTAACCATGCAAATATTCACTTACCTGTTCATTCAACCAGACTGTATATTAAGTAAACTATTATTACCCTCACTTATATCATATGCATATTTAGCTATTTAAGTATTTCTCTGCCATCAACCTGTATAGTATAGTTAACCATGCAAATATTCCTTATTTATCTATATCAACTTGCAATATTTTTTATAATTTCTTTCACCTACCACTCTGTAACAATGTATAGTGTACATATTCAGCCATCCACCCATACTATGCAATGCCTTTTTATAGCGTTTTGCACTCCAGACTTCTTGTATTTTTATACTTTTTCATACTGCCTCACTATGTATCATGTATTGTGTATCTGTCCACAGTGCTACTTGTGTTGTCCAGGTGAGAGTAGGCCCTCTGCAGAAGGTAGATGATAGCATCATCCACCCCAATGTTGTGCTGGTATGTGAACTGCAGGGGGTCCAGGGATATACACACCAGGGGTCTGAGGTGAGCGAGGACTAACCTTTCCAGGGTCTTCATGATGTGGGATGTTAGCGCTACAGGTCTGAAGTCATTCAGGACAGTGGGTTGCACCTTCTTGGGCACTGAGACAAGGCAGGATGTTTTCCACAGCACAGGGACCAAAACCAGCCCAAAGGGCATGTTGACGATCAGTCCAGAGGTGGGGTTAAGGGAGGTGTTGCAGATTAGTCCAGTGGGAGCGGGGGTGGAGAGAGGGTCGCTGATTGTCTCAACAGAGAGGTGCAGAGGGGGGGTGGGACAGCCGTGAGGGTTTGTGGCCTGGAGAGCTGGAGGGGGGGTGGACAGAGCTCATATCGAACCTGTTAAAAAATTGGTTCAGCTCATTGGCTCTGTCCTGGGTCCCCTCCGTCTGCCCACTGTTTGACTTTTTTGAAGCAAGTGATATTTCTCATACCATTCCACACCTCTCTCACCTGGCTCTGCCTCAGGCTCCTTCTCCTTATACACTCTCTCTCTTCCCCTCATCAATCCGCAACTTCAGCTCCCTCTGGACGCATCTGATTTTGCCCCTGCCCCCCTCCTTGAAGGCCCTCTTCTTCTCATTCAGCAGGGCCTTCAGGTCGCTGGTGACCCAGGGTTTATTATTTGGAAAATAGCGTACCTTCCTGGTGGGTACGGTGTTGTCTACACAAAAATGTATATAGTCTGTTATGTACTCATGGTAAGTCCATCAATGTCCTCACCATGAGCCTCACAGAACACATCCCAGTCTGTTGTCTCAAAGCAGTCCTGTAGGGCCTCATTCGCCTCCGGGAACCACCTTCTAATGGTCCTAGTGGTCTCTGGCTTCTGTTGGCATGTTTCATAATATGTATTAAACTACTACTGCCTCTAGATCATTGCGAAGTGGTGTGTGATGCTCTGATGAAGTCTGCCTTCCGTTGCCCTTTGAGATGCTACAGAAGCAGCTCTCACGCTGTCTGACGAGATTTTGCGCTCAGGCTCTTTATCTGTATGCTATACGCGTGTGATAAATAAGATACATAACAAATATTCTGTACACACGCGGCAAATAAATTATGCAAATTCACTTATAGCATGACCAGTCAATTCGACCGGTATTTCCATCAATGGATAGGCTAAAAAGCATTATTTTGCAATGAGATTTTTTCTTCTTCTCCCAGACAATTGACCAGCACTAATTGTATTTATCGGATTTATAGGCCAAAAGCCATCTATTACCGGCTAACGAAAACTCTGGTACTGTACATACGTGTGTGTGTGTGTGTGTGCTGTAGGTCATTGGGGAGGGAGAGAATGACGTTCAGTGGTAATACGGTTAGGTCAGCCATCGCACGCTTAATCCGTCTCAGTTTTTGCTACTGGGTGACCCCTTGTGACCTTTGCTTAGTATCGATTGTGGGGATTGTGGGGATTGTGGGAAAAGCCATGGGTAGGTCACTTAAGCTTTCACTCTCTCTCGCTCTCTCTCTCTCTTTATTGTAATGCATAATGTTGTTGTATTGAGGTTTGGGGGTGTGGGGGTAATGTGGTTTTCTTAGTACAATTCAAGTTGGCTCATCAAAGTCTGTCTGTCTGTCTGTCTGTCTGTCTGTCTGTCTGTCTGTCTGTCTGTCTGTCTGTCTGTCTGTCTGTCTGTCTGCCTGTCTGTCTGTCTGTCTGTCTGTCTGTCTGTCATGGCTTTGACATTGAGTAGTCGCTCTCCACTGTTGTCCGGCTTCGGACTCTTAATGATCTATGGAATCACTTGTCCATTCCACAATGGCGTTTACTGCAATTATCCTTCAAACTACTGTTTTACGGACCTTCAGATCATAACGTTTGATATAACATTGGTGATTTACCCTATTATAGAACAGAGAATGGATACTGGATATATTATGTTATGCTTATTGCACCAATCAATATATTACATTTTAACGGTGAGGCCAGTTGACTTAAAAAAGAGCAGCAATTGGCCCTGTCAGTCTGTCTGTCTCTGTGGGTCTCTGGCTCCATGTCAGTCTGCTGTGTTGTTTATCATCAGCTCAGGAGTGGCTATGGGGCATTGGCTGGGCCAGAGAGGGTAGGAAGTGGGGGAGGGAAGGGTGGGGTAAAGCAGGATGGTTGAGAGGTGAAGGGGTGGCAGCGGAGGCTTCATTTTCTACTCATAATGTGAATTTGTCCACTCATGTGAGCCTGTTGTTCACCACTCAACAGTCTCAGTGGTTCTCCATCGAGGCTTATTTGTCACCTCATAAATACCAGGACACTCGCACTGAGATAACAGGGAGGGAGAGAAAGTGAGAGCATGTTGTTGGATTACGGAGTGAGTAAAGGAGGGAGCATTGGTGGAGAACGGTTGTTTGGCGTATGTGTGTTGTGTGTGTGAGAGAGAGAGAAAGCGAGAGAGAATATGAAAGAAAGAGAGAGAGAAGCTCACACCCCGTGAGGCTGTGGATAAGGAGCGTGAATTTAGCTGACTGTGATTTTGCTTGTTCCAGTCTTCTCTCTTTCTCTCTTCCCCTCTATTTCCCCTCATTCGCTCTTTCATGATTTCCTCATCTTTTCCTAAACCTCATCTTAAAAGAACACAGGGCAGATCGCCCTCCAGGGTTTCACATTTCTGTGACCTAGGCTTTACTCTATTGACCCTATTTGTGTTTGTATTTATTAGGGATCCCCATTAGCTGTTGCCAAGGCAGCAGCTACTCTTCCTGGGGTCCAACATATTAAAGCACTTACATTACATATACAACTAAAGATAAAACATTACATCATATAACATTATTACACTATTACATATCTACAATACAAAATGTTTAATACCACCATACAACAATATCACAATGTGTGCGTATGCATGTGTCCGTACCTTTGTGTGTGTCTCTTTACAGTCCCTGTTGTTCCATAAAGTGTATTTTTACCTGTTTTTTTTAAATCTGATTCTACTGCTTGCATCAGTTATCTGATGTTAAATAGAGTTCCATATAATCATGGCTCTATGTAGTACTGTGCGCCTCCCATAGTCTGTTCTGGACCGCTGGTGAAGAGACCTCTGGTGGCATGTCTTGTGGGGTATGCATGTTTCTGTTTCTGCCGTGACCTTTGAACTCCAGGGTCCAGTCCACTGACCTCTGAACCCTCAACTAGACCCACTACCATACACCACAGTGATACTATTTGGCATAAATGAACACACTTCCATCCCCCACTAATTAACAACACAGAACCATCCAAATATCCAAGAATCCAAACAAGCAAAATTTTGTGTTTTAATAAGTATGTCAGAACTTAAGAGGATTCCTTCGTCAAACCCTGGCTGTTAAATATAGCCGACACTAGCACAGTGAAAAAGTGGGTTATCTGGCAGAGAAAGAAAGACGGAATATCAGTCTGTTCATGGTGAGGCCCCCTTGAGTAAGAAAGCAAGAAGAAGAAGAAGAAGAAGAAGAAAGGAGAGACCGGGATGGAGGATGATGGGAAGAATAAGAGGACAGAGAGATGAGGGAGGGGCTGGAGGGGAGGCTGGGAGCTAGGGTTTAATTGGCAGGCAAATGTGCGTGTGGATGACCACCAAGTGGGACTAGCAGAGATGACCAGAGGGCAGACTCATCCGGGCGAGCTGACGGGCAGACTGCCACATGGCGCTCTGCTCTGCTCACTCCCTCCACCAACCACCAACTGCCTAGCTAGCGCTTCTTCCTGATTATTCCCACAATCCCACAGGCACTCCCATCTGCTTCCTGGCTCCTCCACCCTTATTAGCAAGAGGCAGGCTGGGGCTGAGATGTGCAGGGAGTCTTGGTCTGGGGCAGCAGGGTGATGTGCAGCACCCACCACATACGTGGACAGGGGCCAAGCCAAGACGGCACACATAGCTTAAACAGGCCTAACCCTGCACCCTAGCTCAGCAGGCTTGCTTAAACCCCTCTGGGGGGGAGGGGCACACTCTGACTGTAGTAGCAGTCAGCACACTCTGACTGCTACTACACACCCTGAGGGGAAATAGTGTTGGACTAATGACTTATTCTCACATTCTGAATGAACAGAATATATATTCTCTTCGTGCTTTGACACACTGGTGGTGAGACAGGCAGCACCCGCCACAAAATACCCCGGACACAGACAGGGACAGGGCCAAGAAGTCACACATGGCTTAAACAGGCCTAACCCTGGTACAACCCTCCAGGGTCGTGAACGGAGCCATGTTGAGCCACTCTACTGTACCCATAGCACAAACACAGCCTCATGATCCAGGACTCTGCCACCATCTATTATCAACTGTTTATTGAAGTTGTGGCCAGCAGACAAAACAGAAGATGTAAGGAATGAGTTGTTTAGGTTTGACTTGTGAGGGACTACCTGTAGTCACTAATCATGACTAGCACTGAATGAATGGGAACCAGGCATGCAGCATAACATCTCTCTCCTGGGACCACCCCTACGTATAACTAACTGTATGTCGCTTTGGATAAAAGCGTCTTCTAAATGGATATTATTATTACAGTATATTATTATATACGAGCTGAAGGAGAGTGTGGGTGACATGATAATATGTATGTTAATATCACAAGGTTGACGGTGTGCAGAAGATTAATTAGCAGTTGAAAGAAAACTGGTTAGCACTGACAGTCTATAACACAAAAGCCGGGCTGGAGCTAAAAGGATATAATTATTCACTTGTTCCTCAGGAGGAGAGACGGTGGTGTGTCTCTTTTTTTGCTCGTTGCACATTTGTTAAATAAATGTATCTTAGACAAATGGTCTGCTTCACTGGGCTCCGTTTCATAAATGAATAACAATGCTAATCAGTGAAGGCTTTCTTCTCTGCTGGTTGCTTTGTAATGTTATGCAGACCTGAGTACCTCACCCCCTGTATCACTTCAACATAGCCTCTCTCTCTCTCTCTCTCTCTCGCTCTCAATTCAATTCAATTAAATGTGCTTTATTGGCATGACATAACAATGTACATATTGCCTAATCTTACTTTGGAGATTTACAATGTGAACATAATTAATAATAATAATCAATATTGTCAACGGGACAACAGTAACAACAATAACCAAGGTTTAAAATAATCATACATTGAACAATAACAATAAGCAGGTTGGTTGGTCTGTCAGACACTGTCTCTCATCTTATGGCAGGCAGCAATGTAGTGTGCTGCCAACCCACAGCTCTCTGTTCCTCCCCCAACAAGATGGGTAGCCTATCCTCATCAGAGAGGTCTTTGAAACCTTGAATAAGGGTTTCAAATTTGGGGAAATGACACTCTCTAATTGTTTTATATTTTTTACATTTTGTCAGGAAATGCAGCTCTGTCTCAGGTTCTGCTGTGGTGCAGTGGTTGCACAGCCTTAGCTCTACAAGGAGCCAGGTTTTCCTCTGTCTACCCTTCTCAATGGCAAGGCTGTGCTCACTGAGCCTGTACTTTGTCAAGGTTATTCTAAGGTTTTGATCAGTAACCATGGTGTACTGTCATTTTAGGGCCAGATAGCATTGCATTTTGCTTTGTGCTTGTGCTTGTGTTTCCCAATAAGTCATGTAGTTTTGTTTTGACTGTGTTGTAATTTGTTTTGATCTGATTGATTGGATGTTCTGGTCCTGAGGCTTCAGTGTGTTAGTAGAACAGGTTTGTAAACTCAGCCCAAGGACCAGCTGGATGAGGGTCTCTTTGCCTAATTCTGCCCTGCATGCATTGTTTGTAGTTTTCCTCTGGACATGTAGGAGAATCTTACAGAACTCTGCATGCAGGGTTTCAATGGGGTGTTTGTCCCATTGGGTGAAATCTTGTTTTGCAAGTGGACCCCACACCTCTCTGCCATAAAGTGCAATTTGTTCAAAAAAGTGCAATTGGTTCTCTCTCTTTCTCTCTATCTCTCCCCTTTCTCTCTCTCTCTCTCTCTCTCTCTCTCACTCTCTCTCTCGTGCTCGCTCGCTCTCTCTCTCTCTCTCTCTCGCTCGCTCTCTCTCTGTTTCTCTTTCTCCCTTTCTATCCTTTCTCTCTCTCTCTCTTTTCCTCTCCGTCTCTCTCTCTCTCTGACAGGGGCAATATGGAAACATGGTGTCGTAGTCATTCAAATGTCATTCTCCAAAACAAAGTGATGTTTTAATTAAACAGCGCTGATTGAGCTTGTCTTAATAAGAGCTTCCTATTGAAAGTGAGCACTTGTCAGAAGCATTTCAAACCACCACTGTTAACCATGGTGCCAGGAAACAAGCCACACAGGATTTGTCTGAATCTCCTAACAACAGACAGCCAGTGCAAGGAAAGATTTTGTTTGACAGTGAAGTGAAGTGAAGACATGCATTTGTAACCGTCTTATCACAGTTTTCATTTGGCATCTCTTTTTTCCATTAGTAGGGGTCAGGTTCAACTGTCAGCCTCTCCTTAAACCCACAGCTACTTGCTATTTCACCCTGACTGTTGAAGAGAACAGGAACTGATTAATCAGAATGGTACCTTTCTCCTTTCCTGCTTGCTCTCTCAATCCTCTTATTCTCTCGATGTTACTTACTGTGCTGAGGGTCGTACATTAGGCCTAGAGACAAGAGGAAAACATCATCGCCGCCATCACTTAGGGAAAACATCATCGCCATGCCACTACTTAGAGATCTGCTTTGTGTCTAACCTCCTTAACATACTCAAAACCTGTACAGGAAAATGGCACCATTGTTTATATGACAGTCACGCAGTGACTCAGAGCATTTTGGAATCACGAGACAGCCGTGGAAGGAAACAAGCCCTGTATTTTATTCTGTCCGAGAGAGAGGGAGGGGCTTGTCCTTGTTTCATGTGTCAAGCACTATGTAGTGTAGCCTGAAAAATCCAATTGATGTCTCTATTTAGCAGCATCACACAGAGAGGGAGCGTGCGGCGGGGGCAGTACAAAGACCGCTATTAAACAGCATTAACACGCTGGCTCTGTTCGAACAAAACCTGAGAACAGCCTTTAAGCCAAGACTGTTTTGATCCTATATACAAAAAGGGGTCTCTGTAGTTTCTCAAACCAGCTTTAAACAAGGGCTTTGTATATGCATTCCTGTGATCAAGTGTGTCAGAACTGTATGCCTGTCAGACTTCATAGCCTAGTATAGAATAGACTGACTAGGTGAATCCAGGTGAAAGCTATGATCCCTTATTGATGTCACTTGTTAAATCCACTTCAATCAGTGTAGTTGAAGGGGAGGAGACAGGTTAAAGAAGGATTTTCAAGCCTTGAGTCAACTGAGACATGGATTGTGTATGTGTGCCATCATGGGGTGAATGGGCAAGACAAAATATTTAAGTGCCTTTGAACGGGGTATAGTAGTAGTTGTCAGGTGCACCAGTTTCCCGTATGTATCAAGAATGGTCCACCACCCAAAGGACATCTAGCCAACTTGACACAACTGTGGGAAGCATTGGAGTCAACATGGGCCAGCTTCTCTGTGGAACACTTTCAACATCTTGTAGAGTCCATGCCCCAACGAATTGAGGCTGTTCTGATGGCAAAAGGGGGTACAACGCAATATTAGGATGTTATATATAATATATAATGTTTTGTCCACTCCGTTTATAACCTGAAGGTAAAGATTTAAACCCTCATACATTGTTCCCACCTGTAAGAGAATGTACTAGATGGACATGACCATCCCTGGCCGACACAGTGACAGGCATACAGGTAAACATAGCAGATTCTTTTGAAACCATGGGAATGCATTGAAATTCTTAAAGGCAGAATAACATGTGGAAGATATGGATAAGAAAAGATGATAACAGCAACCTGGAAAATCCTTGAGGGAGAAAAGACAAAGAAAGAAGGGGGGGGGGGGGGGATAATGGAGATAGAGAGAAGAGAGATACGCCTGGAGCATGACAAAGAAACAAAATGCGGTGTATTGGCATTACTGACCCACGGAAAGAGAGAGAGAGACGGAAATAAACAACAATAACATCAACACACATAGAAAAGGAAGACAAAACAATTTGATAGCAGCAGCATATCATCATTACTGCAATTCCATCATGCGGTGACAGAAGCATATTTCTGTGTGTGTGTGTTTGTGTTTGAGTGTGTGTGTGTGTGGAGGGTTGTTCCGAGGTCATCCAAGCAGACCCTGATTAGGGCCCTGCAGGGGTTCTAATGAGGGGTGGGGCCTATCCCTAATGAAATGAGGTAGAGAGACAGAGAGGGAAATAGAAAGTGAGAGAAGGAGAAGGAGAGTGAGAGAGGGAGACGGAGATAGAGAAGAGAGAAAAAGAGAGAGAGAGAGAGGGTGAACGGGGCACAGCTTTCTCCATTGGTTGACTAGTGTAGTGCCGGTAGAGTCTGTCAGGGCTGCAGGGAAAACAGCTGACTGAGGAGAAATAGATGGGATCAGGGGGATTAGGCTGCCTTGTTAGAGCTCAGAATGGATTCGGCCCAACCACAACGGCCTAGTCACCTACCTCCACCCTACACACACACACACACACAACTGCTGTATCTTACCAACACCATTTCCCCTGCTTTAAAGGGAAATTCCACCCAAAATGTTTTACTTATAAGTAGGGTTGCCAAGGGTCGGAAACCTTCCGGTAAATTTCCAGAACTTTTTCATGGGATGTTTTCATGGGATGTTGTGGGATACACATAAGGCAATTCTAGGTCTTGTTAAACTATCCCCAATTCAATGGAATTGCATCCCTCTGCATGCACAGTGCATTCTTCCATCACATGTGCAGTGCACTCTTCCATCACATGTACAGCTGATTCTCAAGATCTTGCACACTAATGAGATGCTATTGAGCCCACACTACTACACTGTGTGAGCCAAGGTCTACATGCTTTCTGGTAAGTTTTGATTACAATACTGGGTGGGGTGAATATATTTGATATGACATACATGATTTTTTGTTAACTAGTAAATAGTAGCCTACAGCAAAGTGTGTTTAAATCATTTCTAACTTGTTAACAATTTCTGCTAGTTAGTTTTTGATACCATGTGGGTTTTAGCTTGCATGAGCCTGCTAACTGAGGAGTGTTAATTCACCTGTTTCCGTACATGTTTAATTTTAAAACATTTATCTTACAAATGAGTTGTTTAATCTAACTGCATAACTATTTATCTGTAAATGTAATTGTATTTGGGTTTTTTAAAATATTTTTACCACAGGCACAATCTGATGTGTGGAGATATTTCACTGCAGCTAATGTAGAAGGAAAAGCTGTGTACATTTGTAAATACTGTGCCAAATCATATGTGAAGAATGCAACAAAGATGCATTTAACAATCATCACTCAACAATCATCTGGCCAAGTGCATAAAGTTCCCTCTACGCTCACAACAAGCAACCTCTGACAAAAGTCCCTCTACTTCTATTTGAGGTAAAAATGATGAATCAGACACCTTATCGATAGCAACAATGTTTTTTACAATGGAGGAATGTAGTTTGAGAAATGCTGATGAATGTCTTGCTCGAGCTGTGTATGCAACTGGTTCACCTCTGATGCTCACAGGCAATGTGTATTGGAAGAGATTCAACGGAGTTCAAGTGAAGGTCAAGCAAATCATAGAGAAAGCAGACTGTATTGCAATCATCTCTGATGTGTGGTCGAATGTTCGTGAGCAAGGAATAATCAACTACACCCTCGACCAGTATTCTACAAGAGCACAGACACAAGGGACAACAGACACACTGATCTCTACATTGCAGATGAGCTGAAGGCAGTCATCTATGACCTTGGACCACAGAAGGTATTTGCACTGGTGACAGACAATGCTGCGAACATGAAGGCTGCTTGGTCTAAAGTGGAGGAGTCCTACCCTCACATCACACCAATTGGCTGTGCTGCTCATGCATTGAATCTGCTCCTCAAGGACATCATGACACGGAAAACAATGGATCACTCTACAAGAGAGCCAAGGAAATGGTTAGGTACTGTATGTGAAGGGTCATCAAGTTATAGCAGCAATCTACTTCACCAAGCAAAATAAGAAGAATAAGAGTATCACATTGAATCATGTTTGACAGTCTCCTGCAGGGGAAGGAGTCTCTCCAAGAAATGGCCATATCACAGTCTGCCGATATGGACAGCTCCATCAAAAGGATCTTCCTGGATGATATATTTTGGGAGAGAGTGGTAAGCAGCCTGAAACTTCTGAAACCTATAGCAGTAGCCTTTGCACGGATTGAGGGAGACAATGCCATCCTGTCTGATGTTCAGACTCTGCTTGCAGATGTTAGAGAAGAAATCCGTACTTCCCTGCCCACTTCACTGTTGCTCCAAGCAGAGGAAACTGCAGTTCAGAAATACATCAAAAAGCGTGAAGACTTCTGCCTCAACAAGGCCTATGGTGTCATCACTACCGTGTCTCACCACCTTGGCCTGGATGAGGGCAAGGTTCTTGGCAGTCTGGCGAAGTACACTTCCAAGAAAGGGCTTTGGGATGGAGATGCAATATGGCAGTCGGGCCAACATATCTCATCAGCCATCTGGTGGAAGGGACTTTGTGGATCTGAGGCTCTTTCCCCTGTTGCCTCCATCATCCTCCAAATCCCACTAACATCAGCCGCCTCAGAGCGCAACTGGTCCTTGTTTGGGAACACACACACCAAAGCACGCAACAGACTGACCAATACAAGGGTTGAAAAATTTGAGGCTTTTTGAGCCTGACAACGAGCCATCCTCAACAAGGTTGGAAAGTGACAGTGAAGATGAGGCCTCAGAGTCTGATGTTCAAGAGACATTGAGTAGGTCCAGGGAGAAGACATGGAAGTCTGAGAGGAAGACAACCAATGCTTTAATTTCTAGACTATCATTTTACAGATGTATGTTGAAAACGTTTTTGGGGATCATTCAATATTCCCTTTCTTTTGTTGTTCAGTAAAATCATCCCATGTGAAGAGTCAATTCATTCAATTAAAGTTCAATTCGTAACTAAATTGCTTTTATATTGGAAGGATTTAATAATTTGCTATTATGTTTACTTAGGATAAGGTAAAGGTTTATGTTTCTGTCTCCATATGATATGGTAAATATATCCAATGCAAAAAACATCTACATTTAAATGGTATTAATATTAATTTGCATATATTTCCGGTAATTCCCATATATTCCCGTTAATTCTCATATATTCCCGTTAATTCCCACGGAAAGTTTCCACCTCTGAATATGTGCAACACTACTTGTGTGCAACCCTACTTGTAAGCAATCAAGTTTTCAAGATATGTAACTTTCAAAATACAGAAATCATCAATGTATGATGCATTTCACATCATGTGATGCAAAACGCAGCAACATATGATGCAAAATGCATCATACTGGGATGATTTCTGTATTTTGAAAGTTACATATCTTGAAATCTTGCATTAGACTTTAACTCGCTCTAAAACTATCAGCATACCAGAGGGAGAGTGTGTGAAGTACCTGCTGCTCCCCCCTGCTGCTGTCTCGATTGGACCAGGTCTCTCTTGAAAAATATATTTTATTTCAATGAGACTAACCTGGATAAATAAAGGTTAAACAAGTATCATCCTATTTGCATAGTCTGTCTCAGTGTAGCAATAATGATATATTACACGTAATACTGTATTATCCTGAAGCACTTTTTTCCCTTTTATTAAGACTTTGTATGGATAAAGTGTAGTTGTTTGCAAGGCTTATATTCAATGTATTCCACCGTGGCACGGCAGAGAGATAATGACATTAAACATTGTTACTGTATGTCCTTTTTCTGAGAGGTTAGTCTCTCTGACGCAAATACTCCATCAATATAATAGAACCATGTCAATGTAATTTTCTCTATAGAGAATGAAATTAATGAAATGTTGATAACTTTGTCATTATTGAGTGTATGGGGTAATTAACCTCTATGTTCACCATCAATAACAGCTAGGATAAAATAACGTGGCCAATGTGCTCTCATCCTATAACACATTCCCAAGGAGCTTACTCTTGTATCTTGTGAACCTAATTGTGTCTATTCTAACCGAGTACAGTTTGTGCCTGCAGGACGCAAAGCTAATAATATGGTGGGTAACGTACGCGCTGGGTTCAAGCACCACTTAGAGGCTTATCCAGAGGACCCTTCACTAGGTACATTTCCTCTCACTCTCTGGAATGGTCCACTGGGCATGGCATAGCAGGTCCCCTGCCTCCTCAGTTAACAGCCTGGAGGTCGGTCTCTCTCTCTCTCGCTCTCTCTCTCACTCTCTGTCTGTCTGTCTGTCTGTCTGTCTGTCTGTCTCTCTCTCTCTCTCTCTCTCGCTCTCCTTTCTATCTGTCTGTCTGTCTGTCTGTCGCCCTCTCTCTCTCCCTCTTTTTCCCTCTCTTTCCCCCTCTTTCTCTCTCCATCTCTCTCTCTTTCTCTCTCTCGCCCTCTCTCGCCCTCTCTCTCTTTCCCTCTCTTTCCCTCTCTTTCCCTCTCTCTCCCCCTCTTTCCCTCTCTCTCCCCCTCTATCTCTCTCTCTCTCTCTCTCTCCCCCACTCTCTCCCCCTCTTTCACTCTCTATCCCTCTCTTTCCCTCTCTCTCCCCCTCTTTCTCTCTCTATTGGAAGTGGCCTCTTCAAGATGTAAATCAATCAGCTGAGAGGCTAGTTCCAGTAAATCACTTGCTTATTGAACGACATGCCAAATTAAATTACTTTCTGATGTAAAGAGCACTACAACTTTAAATTCGGAGGCTTTGTCACAAATAGTGCACCATTTTTTAACTGATTCCTATGGGCCCTGGTCAGAAGTAGCAGACTTTATAGGGAATAGGGTGCCATTTGGGAGAGACTGCAGAACAATGCAGGATTACTGTTAGTTTACTGCCATGGATGGACGAGGCTGATTTTGTCAAACTGCAGGTAAATATAGCAAAAGTAGTTCAGAAAGGCATAGGAGGAGAGTAAAGAGGACACAGAGCCGGTCAAAATGGCTCCCTATACCTCTCCTTGGCCCTAGCCCTTCAAAGGGATAGTGCAGGATTTGGTCAATGAAGGCCTTTTTCTATTTACCCTCGGGGGTGCGTGCTTAGTCCCCTTCTGTACTCCCTGTTCACCTACGACTGTGTGGCCGCGCATGACTCCAACACATTAAGTTTGCTGACGACACGACTGTGGTTGGCCTGATAACCGACAACTGTGAGACAGCCTATAGGGAGGAGGTCAGTGACAACAACCTCTCCGTCAATGACAGGAAGATGGAAGGAGCTGATCCTGGACTACAGGAAACGGAGGGCCGAGCACGCCCCCATCCACATCGACGGAGCTTCAAGTTCTTCGGTGTCAACATCACTAAGGAATTATCATGGTCCACACACACCAACACAGTCGGGAAGAAGGCACGACAACGCCTCTTCCCCCTCAGGAGGCTGAAAAGATTCAGTATGGGCCCTCAGATCCTCCAAGTTCTACAGCTGCACCATTGACAGCATCTTGACTGGCTGCATCATCACTAGGTATTGCAACTGCTTGGCATCTGACCGCAAGGCGCTACAGAGGGTAGTGTGTACTGCCCAGTAAGTCACTGGGACTGAGCTCCCTGCCATCCAGGACCTCTATACCAGGTGGTGTCAGAGGAATGCTTTAAAAATGTTCAAAGACTCCAGCCAAGTCATAAACTGTTCTCTCTGCTACCGCACGACAAGTGGTAATGATACACCAAGTCTGGAACCAACAGGACCCTGAACAACTTCTACCCCAAGCCATAAGACTGTTAAATAGTTAACCAATAGCTACCCGGACTATCAGCATTGACTCCTTTTTGCACTAACTATTTTGACTCCTCACATACACTGCTACTACTGTTTATTATCTATCCTGTTGCCAGGTCTCTTTATCCCTACCTATATGTACATATCTACCTCAATTACCTTGTACCCCTGCACACTGACTCGATACTGTTACCCAGTGTATATAACCAAGTTATCGTTACTCATTGGGTATTTACTCCTATTTTTCTATTCTATTATTTCTCTTTTCTTCTCTCTGCGTTGTTGGTAAGGGCCCGTAAGTAAGCATTTCACTGTAAGTCTACACCTGTTGTTTACGAAGCATGTGACAAATACAATTTGATTTGGTTGGTTTGATTTATTCAGCAGTTGTTGGGTCGCAGTGCTCAATAACAGAGTTTATAGTATGACACATGCACGTACGCATGCATGTATGCATGCACACGCTCACACACATACACACTCACCACTCTCTTCTTCGACGTGTGGGCTACTTTCCAATTCTCATATGACCACACTTTGACAAATGTCTCTTAGGAAATGCCAGTACTATATAATAAACAAAGAGAGTTCAATATTTATGAAAGCTTTGCAGTGGCGATAGTCGTCAATAATGAGCCTCAGCGTTCAACCTTTCTTCATTAAACACAAAGACACAAGGAGAAAATCAAAGGCCAAGACAAAATGGCTTCTCTGTGAATCTTAATGGATTAATGAGCTATCATCCGTCGAGTGGGAATCAACACAAACACACACACACACACACACACACACACACACAAAAACACACACACACACACAGACACACGCAGACACACACACACAAACACAGACACACAAACACACACAGACACACACAAACACAGACACACACAGACACACACACAAACACACACACACACACACACACACACAAACACACACACACACACAAACACACACACACACACACACAAACACACACACACACACACACACACACACACACACACACACACAGACACACACAAACACACACACACAAACACACACAGACACAGACACACACAGACACAGACACACACGCAAACACACACAGACACAGACACACACAGACACACACACACACAGACACACACACACAGACAGACACACACACACACACACAAACACACACACACACACACACACACAAACACACACACAAACACACACAGACACACACAGACACACACACAAACACACACAGACACAGACACACACAGACACACACAGACACACACACACACACAGACAGACAGACACACACACAGACACACACACAGACACACACAGATACACACAGACACACACGCACACACAGACACACACACACACAATAACCTGTTTTGGAGAGAAAGAAATAAGACCTGGGAGTAAACACCAAAGGGACGCCAAGGGGACGTTCACACCAAATTGGTTTGCTAAAGTTTCTCCAAACTCTGGTGCATTTAAACCCTTAGTTTGGTTAGTTTGGACTGGCGTGAACACTCTAATCACACTCGGGAGCGCACTAAACAACACAACGTGGTTCGCTCAAAAGGTTGATTAGAGGAGACTGGGGCTATACCGGGGATATACAGTGAGCTCCAAAGGTTATTGGGACAGCAAAACATGTTTTGTTGTTTTGGCTCTGTATTCCAGCACTTTAGCTTTGAAATGATACAATGACTATGAGGTTAAAGTGCAGACTGTCAGCTTTAAGATGACTCCAAAATGACACAATACTATCGGGCACAAAATAATCTGAAACACAACCAAAACAAACAGCAAATTTATCCAACAAATTTGTTGTCACAAGCTTGATGTATTCATTGAATATGGGACAAATTTCTTAACTTTTTACTACTTTAATACACATATACAGTGGGGAGAACAAGTATTTGATACACTGCCGATTTTGCAGGTTTTCCTACTTACAAAGCATGTAGAGGTCTGTAATTTTTATCATAGGTACACTTCAACTGTGAGAGACGGAATCTAAAACAAAAATCCAAAAAATATTTTTTAATTATTTTTAAATAATTAATTTGCATTTTATTGCATGACATAAGTATTTGATCACCTACCAACCAGTAAGAATTCCGGCTCTCACAGACCTGTTAGTTTTTCTTTAAGAAGCCCTCCTGTTCTCCACTCATTACCTGTATTAACTGCACCTGTTTGAACTCGTTACCTGTATAAAAGACACCTATCCACACACTCAATCAAACAGACTCCAACCTCTCCACAATGGCCAAGACCAGAGAGCTGTGTAAGGACATCAGGGATAAAATTGTAGACCTGCACAAGGCTGGGATGGGCTACAGGACAATAGGCAAGCAGCTTGGTGAGAAGGCAACAACTGTTGGCGCAATTATTAGAAAATGGAAAAAGTTCAAGATGACGGTCAATCTCCCTCGGTCTGGGGCACCATGCAAGATCTCACCTCGTGGGGCATCAATGATCATGAGGAAGGTGAGGGATCAACCCAGAACTACACGGAAGGACCTGGTCAATGACCTGAAGAGAGCTGGGACCACAGTCTCAAAGAAAACCATTAGTAACACACTACGCCGTCATGGATTAAAATCCTGCAGCGCACGCAAGGTCCCCCTGCTCAAGCCAGCGCATGTCCAGGCCCGTCTGAAGTTTGCCAATGACCATCTGGATGATCCAGAGGAGGAATGGGAGAAGGTCATGTGGTCTGATGAGACAAAAATTCAGCTTTTTGGTCTAAACTCCACTCGCCGTGTTTGGAGGAAGAAGAAGGATGAGTACAACCCCAAGAACATCATCCCAACCGTGAAGCATGGAGGTGGAAACATCATTCTTTGGGGATGCTTTTCTGCAAAGGGGACAGGACAACTGCACCGTATTGAGGGGAGGATGGATGGGGCCATGTATCGCGAGATCTTGGCCAACAACCTCCTTCCCTCAGTAAGAGCATTGAAGATGGGTCGTGGCTGGGTCTTCCAGCATGACAACGACCCGAAACACACATCCAGGGCAACTAAGGAGGGGCTCCGTAAGAAGCATCTCAAGGTCCTGGAGTGGCCTAGCCAGTCTCCATACCTGAACCCAATTGAAAATCTTTGGAGGGAGTTGAAAGTCCGTATTGCCCAGCGACAGCCCCGAAACCTGAAGGATCTGGATGGAGGAGTGGGCCAAAATCCCTGCTGCAGTGTGTGCAAACCTGGTCAAGAACTACAGGAAACCTATGATCTCTGTAGTTGCAAACAAAGGTTTCTGTACCAAATATTAAGTTCTGCTTTTTTGTTTTAGATTCCGTCACTCACAGTTGAAGTGTACCTATGATAAAAATGACAGACTTCTACATGCTTTGTAAGTGGGAAAACCTGCAAAATCGGTAGTGTATCAAATACTTGTTCTCCCCACTGTAAGTGTATTTGTCCCAATACTTTTGGTCCCCTAAAATGGGGGGGGGACTATGCACAAAAAGTGCTGTAATTTCTAAACGTCTCTAAACAGTTAAATGCATGAAAATACCCTAAAATTAAAGCTGACAGTCTGCACTGTAACCTCATAGTCACTGTATCATTTAAAATCCAAAGTGCTGGAGTACAGAGCAAAAACAAAAAACAAATATGTCACTGTCCCATAACTTTTGGAGCTCACTGAATGCTGCTGAATATAGCCTAGTCACATCGCCATTGTTTCCCCCTGCATTTTGTTGGAAGTGAAAGTAATATGAAGATTGGAACACACAAGTTATGCGTCATGAATAGATTTTTGTTCAATAAACAAATGACTTGCATGTGGTTCTGTTTAAGAATTTTTGAACATTTGACATTTGGCAATGTGAAACCAACCGGACCAAATTATATATATATTTTTTTAACAAACAGTGAAACTCTCATTCAAACTTTAGCTCTAACCTATGTGTGAAAACACCCTAAGAAGAGATGGCTCCCTTGAGATCAGAGTCAAAAATGTAGCCTTTTAGATTATAATGAATGCGACTACATGGACAGGGAGAGACCTGATCCTAGATCATCACTCCTACTTTGAGACGACTACAGATGTTCCTCTAATTAAGGCGTCTCAACCAGAACATCTTGAATCACCTCAGGGACGACAGGACTGGTGAAGACAGATTCAAAGAGGAATTTAAGGAGTCAATAAGATTAATTAAAATTAATGAAATATCGAGACTACGCCAACAGATGCCACCATTTTATTTGGGCTGTTTGACAAGTATCTGGTCCAATGTAATTAAAATTAGTTAAATACATTTTTTTTTTATCTTAGCCATCAATTAGCTCTATGGATCCTGCTGCTTCAATATATGTTAGTTTCTAAATACACAACATGAATGCATAGATTAAACAAAACACCTGTGTGCTCCTGCTCTGTCTCTGTCAGTGGTCATGAGCATTGTGCGTGTGCCTGTATGCATATGTCTGCATTCTAACAAGCTTAGGGACACTGGGATAGATCACAGATGGATAGGTGTGTGTGTGCGTGCGTGCTTGCGCTCGTGTGTGTGTGTGTGTGTATGTCAGGGGGTGGGGTTAGGCATTGTGATGTCTGGGAAATCGATGGGGGTTGAGCAACTCAAAGCAGCCCTGTGTGCTAGGTCATGGCCCTGTAGATTAGGCTAGAGATCTGCGCTGTTGTCCTACTATAGTTGGAAGGATTTGTCAACAAGAACTGATGTGTGTGTGTGTGTGTGTGTGTGTGTGTGTGTGTGTGTGTGTGTGTGTGTGTGTGTGTGTGTGTGTGTGTGTGTGTGTGTGTGTGTGTGTGTGTGTGTGTGTGTGTGTGTGTGCATAACTGTGGCTGTATGTGGCGGGGCTGTGTTGGGCTAGAATTGTCCTTATGGACTTTAAGTGGCCAGGGAGGTGTCAGAGGCTCAGCTCAGTGAGGCTTTTAGCTCAATACTGTTTAATTAAAATACACGACAGATTATTGCTCTGCAGATTGGGAAGATTGGCACGTAATCCCATTTAATGAAAATAACCAAAATGTCTGTAAAGTGGGATTAGGATTGAGACTGTGACCAGGGTGGTAGGAGGGGGAGGAAGGTGTAGTGTGCTGGTGTTCGGGGAACAGAGTAAGAAAAATATTGATTTGTTTATTGCCACAACCCGAGATGGGTGGTATTTGCTTTCAGTACAGCGTGGTAGAATAACTCTAACAAAGTGTCCAACATGACATACTATACAAACATGTAAGGAAGGTGCAGAAAACAAAGACTGAGGATGTCGAAAGTGAAAAACAGCAGCCATAGTAGTCTAATCGACGTCTGCCTGTGGCTTCCTTTGAGTAAGCACACAATATTATTATGTTACATACAGTATTATGTGTTACTGATGTGTTTCTGTTTACACTTCATGGCTGTTGTTGCTGAATTGCCACACAATTCATTTGAACCAACACATGAGTCCTCCTTCCTCCCTCACATCTGACTATTTCCCTTGATACATTGTGTGACTCATTTTCCACAAGCTGAAACATTTATGGGGAAGATGGAAGAAAGAAAAATGTGTTTAATGTTACAAGAAAGGATAAGGGCATTTGTGCGGCCTATTGACAAATAGGCCTGGTAGAGTTCCACTGCTCCCTTTGAGAAGCCATTATTTCTGGGGGAATGCTCAGTGACCTTGACTGGGGAAACGGTGGACCTGAGGGTTTTGTTAAAAGTAAATAGAACATTAAATCTTTTGTTGGATTCTTGACCATCTTATGTGAGCATGCATACACACGCACGCACGCACACACATGCACGTTTCTTCTTCATCAGAATACTGAACAAGTCCTTGGGTGTGTAACGGTTTAAGAGGGATAACCTTTGTCTGTGTTTTAAATCTATCCCACACCTCAGATTGACTCTGATTCTATAAATCTGACTTTGATTCTGTAATTCTGACTCTGACTATAAACCCATCATGCTAAGCTTTTTTTTCTTCACCTTTTAGAGTAGGTTTGGATATCTGATCCTTTGGAACTAAACAGTCATTCCATGAAAAGAGCATTTCATTTGGCTTCTCTCTCGCCTGCTGTCCTGCTGTCTTGGTTGACACGGATGACTGCATGCAGTCAGAGGCAGCGAGGCTAGGAGGCAGACATCACGTTTCCAGATGTTGAGTGCCTGGTCATGCAGCAATTAAGAGATACCTTTCAATTAGCCAGGGAGTATTTCCCAGGCAGCCCCAGCTCAGGCTCAGACAGCATCTAAGAAGGCTTTATACACCAACGACCACATTGATGAGCAATTAACTACCGAGGTGGAATAAGAGCCATGAGAGCCAGTGGACCCTGAAAGTCCCTCTAACACGGAAACTGACCATCTCTGTCACCAGTTAAAGAGCATTTGCCACAGAGGTGTGGGACTTTTTTGGGGGACAAACAGCAGGGAGGAAGTGTGTGAGAGGAGGGACAGAGGGTGAGGGGTTGAGGACAGGATGTGAGGAGGTAGAGGATGTAGGGGAGGAGGGTGAGAGGTACAGGAATAAAAGGGTCACCTGGTGCATCTCACTGCATCAGGTGCTATGTGGTTCCATTTACCTTAGAGCTCATCAAGATAGTTTTATTGAACAGTGGAAATGGGACATGCTAGTTTGGAGAAGTGCAATAATCCTATGAAATATGCGGAAGTCCAATTCAATATTTACCGGATGCCACTTTTCATAAAAAATAACTGAAAAATCTAAAAAATTGCACCATTAGAGCAAAAATAATATCCTCTAGCTACTGAAGAGATACACAACTTCCTCTCAGATTATGGTTGAGCTATGCCTCTTTTAGCCTCCCCAAGAGGATAACATCTCTTGATTACGTTGCTAGGTGTTGAACTAAGGTTGCTATTGTATTTTAACAAGAGGGTCTACTTTTTTATTTATTTTATTTTCTCAATCGTCTCACAAAAAAAAAATGTATGGCCTTAAGTGTTGAAGTTCATGGATCGATAGACCAAGGACAATTTAAATCAAGTGCTTGCTTGGAAATTCCTCTTTTAATAATGGTTTCTTGATTGAGCAACCTGGAGAAAAATCTCTACCTCTCTCTTTCATAGCGCAATAGACATTCAGCCAGATAAATAGTCCACTCCAGCCAACAACGCAGCTCCAACAACGCAGCTCCAACAACGCAGCTCCATTTCATTAACTCAATATGCTGGTTTGCTGGGTCAATGCGGGAGTCATATACAGGCGCAGATATGCCTGATATATACAGCTTGAAAGTCCCAATTGAATTCTCCCTCTCTCTGTGAAGAAAGTGGCCGAGCAGTATAATAACTGATTTAATCATTATTTCATTCACAATCCAGAAGGCGCAAGCTTGGGATCGGAGGGGGCGGACGTAATAAATTAGTCTGATTTGTCAATCTGTTTGAGAGTACTACTATACCATTCTGGGGTACGGGGGGATAGATGACCCGTTACTGTGATTGGAAGCTCACATAGAGGCTTCTGGTTTTTCATCTGAAATGGCACCCTATTCCCTACACAGTGCACTACTTTTGACCAGAGCCCTATGGGAGATGAAGGGAAATTAATTAGGTAAGGTAAGGAGTGAAGCAGAGTGGAGAGCAAAGGTGGAGTAGGGTTAGGTTTCGATATAGTGGCCTAGGATAGTTCAGGGAACAGAGGGCAGGGTAGGGTGGGATGAGGTAAGGTAGGGAGTGGAGCAGGGTGGAGGGCCTGGTGGAGGTTATGGTAGGAATCAGTTAAACGCAAGCATTTACCCACCTTTTGCTGAGAAATTCATTGAATGTATAGGGAGTGTTACTTACTCCCCGCGAACCGCGTTCAGCGTTTACCCACCCATGTCATTACCACTACGTCACTGGTAGGAATCCCTCCAGCCCTCCAGAGTAAGACGCCTTTCATATGGTCTGATTTAGGCTCCCATCAGGAGGTGTAAATAAGCCTTTACTGTGCACTCTGGATCAGGCACTGATCCCACTTATATTGCCCTAAAGCTGCTTACCCCACCCATTAGCCTGTGAAAACAAGCCCCTTGGCCAATAGGGAGAGAGGCCTGTGGACTGTATATCGCCTGAGGACATTAGTAGTGGTAGTAGTGACGAAAGCCAAGGTAATTGCCTGCTGTTTACTGCCTCTTGCAGTGTTTCACCAACCGCCTATCTTTCATTTGGTGTTACACCAGCGTGTGACCGTGTGAGTCAGTCAGCATCAGCAGTTAAGGTGAACCCCATCGGAGGGAGTCTGGGAGTCTGAAGGGCCCTTTAGAGCAGCCTAACCAGGAGGAACAGAATGCTAACAGTGGAGACGGGCAGGACACTCACAGTCACAACATCAAAGTTATTGTGTTATTGTGGACTTTACTGTGTTTACAAGCCCAATCTGCACTCTACGCTCGACTACATCACTTCTCACTCGTTCTCCACAAATCTATTGCATTTATTTTATTTTTTCCTACCTGGGGACTGAGACTAGGAGCCTTCTGCAGGTTTTAAAACCTCAAGCTGTTGATTCCTATCACACCCTTGGGCATTTTATTATAATCCCCATGTAGTCCGCAGTTCTGCTTTGGCTCAATCGGCTGTTTATCTATCCATATTGAGGGACTCTGTGTTGGAAATCACACTTGTAGACTGGTTGTGTTTGTATGAAATACAGGTCTCTCTCTGTCAGAGGTTGGACTGACTGCATTAGCCCACAATATCTACCCTACCCACTACCTTACCTTATTTTACCCTACCTACATTACCCTAACTTACCCTACACACTACCCTACTCTATCCTACCCCCTACTTTAACCCAAGGAATAATACAAAAAAGTCTGTTCCCTAACTTAACCTATTCTAACCTAACCTAACCTAACTTAACCTAACCTTACCCCACCTGCCCTTCCCCTCCACTTCCTACACCACCCATACCTGTACCCTCCCTTCCCCTAACCCTACCCTCCTCTCCTCCCTTCCCCTAACACTCCTCTCCTCCCTTCCCCTAACCCTCCTCTCCTCCCTTCCCCTAACCCTCCTCTCCTCCCTTCCCCTAACCCTCCCCTCCTCCCTTCCCCTAACCCTCCTCTCCTCCCTTCCCCTAACACTCCCCTCCAGTCTCAACTGGCCAAAATACCTAACCAGCCATGTCGAGAAAACACCAGCCTCAACCGATCAACCCCGGGATAAAGAGACAAACAAAAAAACACAGGGAGGGACAGTAGTGGCAGTGACAGGAGCCACCAGCTGCAGTCCCCAAAAAACCTATTCATCATTGTAAACTGATTTAAGGTGCTGAATGCATATGCTGATGTGGTTGATCTGGCGATTAGCTTGATAATGCTGAAAACTCGCCCGCTGTTGAATCATCGATTTCCTCTTTTGATTCAATTTGAAAGGTTTTAATTGGACCAACCTTTGGCTCCTGGCTGTGGATGTATCAATTAACACGTGTCTACAGTGTAGTTTTATGGCCGTGTAAAATATTTAATTTGAACAAAAAACTGTTTCTATGATAAAGTAGAATGTCTGTGTAGCCTGGACTAATTTCCTAACAAATGAAAAAGCAGTGAAGAATAACACACTTTCATAATGGGCTGCATTCCAAATTCCATGATTCATTATGCTGTGTATTGTTGCATTGTTTTGGATTCTGATCATCTTTTGGGGTGTTTAAGTAAGGAAGTGGGCGTTTTATGAGCTGTTTTAGGCTTGGGGTTGGTTTTGAGGCTTCTCTCCCTGAGACCTTACAAGGGGGTGAAGGCTCAACCCTAACATTACGTCTCCATATATAGTCAGGCAGCCTCACCACTAACCCAGGGCAGACTGGATGTCTGGCTGGAGGCTGGGCGTGGCTCACCCTCGGCCCTTTGATCACGGTATGGGCAGCGGAGAAGAGCGGGAGAGATGGAGGAGAGAGGGATGGAGGGAAAGAAAGGGAGAAACGGATATATGGAGGAAGGGATAGAGAAAGAGAGGGAGACAACAAAGTCCTGAGTGGACATGTGTTTTCCTCTAAATCTGTCTCATTTTGCTACTTCAGTTTTTCTCATGAACTTCATTATTGTCCTCCGCTGACTTTATTAGAATGCCATGGTTGTTATAATCTTCCCTTCCACATTCTTCTTAATGTAGCTCTGCCACTTATACGCTGATTCACAAAAGCTTAGTGTTCCTGAAGTATTAACAGCAACTCTTTAAAACCTTTGAGAAGACTTTCATGTTCAGAATGACTTGAGAACAGCAGTGTTAGAAAGTCACTTCAAAGTCACTGAGACTTACTTTTATTCTAACCAAAGTGGTGGATTCTATAAAATATCTATTACATTTCGCAACCTATATATGTTTTAGGGTCTGTTTTTGTGACGGGAGTGTGAAAGGTAGTCTGAGTGAATGAAAATGCAGTTTGTCAAAAAAAGACGAGTAGACTGCTCTGAAACAAAATCAAGAGATCAGATATATTTTGTCAGGTTCTGTTGACAAGAGAAGGAGAGCCACACTCCTGGAGACAAAAGCCTCTTCAGGGCAGATGAGACACATGCGGGGATAGAAACAGGCAGGCAGGCAGGCAGGCAGGCAGGCAGGCAGGCAGGCAGGCAGGCAGGCAGGCAGGCAGGCAGGCAGGCAGGCAGGCAGGCAGGCAGGCAGGCAGGCAGACAGACAGACAGACAGACAGACAGACAGACAGACAGACAGACAGACAGACACAGGCACACACACATATAGGACACAGACACACACACAGACACATATAGGACACAGACACACACACAGACACACACACACATATAGGACACAGACACACACACAGACACACACACATATAGGACACAGACACACACATATAGGACACAGACACACACACAGACACACACACACACACACACACACATAGGACACACACACAGACACAGACACACACACACACACACACACACATAGGACACACACACAGACACACACACACACACACACACATAGGACACACACACAGACACACACACAGACACATACACACATAGGACACACACACAGACACACACAGACACATACACACATAGGACACACACACACACACACACAGACACACACACATACACATACACACTTACACACATAGGACACAGACACACACACAGACACATACACACTTACACACATAGGACACACACACAGACACACACACACAGACATACACATTAACTGACCGACAGACACACAGAGACAGAAACATGTATGCGCACACACGCACACACATATTCCCAGACACACACACACATACACATATATTCACAGACACATACACAAACAGATGAAGGGGATATAAATAAAGAGATAAGAGACATCAGAATGTCAATTAAACATCAGTTCCTGAACCAAGAGAGGATTCTTTTTGGCCTCTACTGGAAACCTGCTCAAAGTTTTGATTGAATGAGGTCAATGAATAGAATGAGTCATGATTTCAAGCATATTGGTAATCTATGTGTAGTTTGATTTAAGTCTCTATCTTGTCTCTCTCTCCTAGCACTTCCCTGGCAGAGGTAAAGCAAGAGAGGCAGGCAGGCATTCACACACAGTCCAAAATGGCACCCTATTCCATTTGGAGTGCACTACTTTTGAGCAGGGCCCATAGGGATCTGGTCAAAAGTAGTGCACTATGTAGGGAATAGGGTGACATTTGGGTCAAAAGTAGTGAACTATGTAGGGAATAGGGTGCCATTTGGGACACAGCCCTAGACAACTTCTATCTGTGAATTACCCTGCAAAATGTCCCTTTGCCTCAGCTGATAGAAATGCCTTACAACTTGACTTGTAAATGCCACCCATTTCCCAACAGGGGATTAGGATAGACGGCATGCCAGATGCCAGCCATCCACAGGATTTACAAGAGGGAAAAAGGGGAAGGGCAGAGAGTGGTGGATGGCTGTGTGTGTGTGTGTGTGTGTGTGTGTGCGTGTGTGTGTGTGAACGCATTGACAGAAATTGGCTCAGATTTTTCCGCTCATACACTTGACATCCTGAGGTGTGTGTGATGGACATTATAAATTCATAGACTCTAGGGACCCGAATGAGTTGCTGTCTCCTGGAATTTACCCTGGCCACATTCACTTCTATTTCATTATATTTTTTTTATTTCCAGTTTAAATTATTGTTATTTCTTTTCACCTCCTCTTTTCCCCTGGGTTATCCTCTCCCTATCTAGAAAGACACAATTTTCACGGTGAACCAGTCACACATTTGATTTTATGTATTGTTTATTGTTGATTTATTCATCTCTGATCTACTCTTACAGTCTAACCACTTTCCTGCTGTTGTACTCAAAAGACCTTCCATTTAACGTGTACATGAGAATGTGTACATTATAACAGTGGAAAGCCTGGCATGATGAGAGGACAAAGCCAGTCTCTGGAGAGAATCATTGACATGCTGTTTAAGTTAGTGTACAGTGTGTGATCCCTGTGGGAATTGAACCCATGACCTTGATGTTTGTAGCGCCATGCTCTTACAGAGAGAGCCATAGAGGATGTCTCTGGAGAGAGTTCCTGGCTCCGTGCATCAGAGTGTGAGACAACATCAGGCCCCATGTGGCATGATATGCCAACTGGGGAAGGGGGGGGGGGGGGGTAACCATAGAAAACCTCTCCCCCTCTTCTCCGACCTTCCATCACCCCTGCGTGTCTGTCGGGCCCTTGGCGAACTCGGAGCAGCCTGTGGTCGTCACGTCAACAGCCCGTTCCCTGGCAACAGCTGGGGTATTATCGTGGTGCTGTGTTTCTCTGATGTTCTCTAACCCTCTGTGATCCCACCATCAGGGGACACAAAGGGCCTCTCATTTTACCCAACACCCCTGACCCCCTCCTCTCACCCTCTGTGACTCCTGTTACTCTAACATGCCATCCCCATGGTCATCACCTTTGGTCTGTCTGTCTGTCCCTGCCTCTCTCTGATATGTCCGTCTGTCCCTGCCTCTCTCCCCCCTCAGGCGGCCACTACCACAACATTCCTCCTCCTCTTCCTAATTCAAACCATACCTCCAACAACCCCACACTGCAGGCTACACCCCTGTCCCTGCCTGTCTCCACAGTAGCCTTGTCCAGTGGGCCAGTCCACCCTCCTTCTCCTTCCTTTCCTCCCTCTTCAGGGCCCAATGTTCAGTCACCTGATAGCCTTGATAGGGTCAGTCCCCGGGGCCCCTGTTAAAGCACTGGTAAAGCAGCATGCGCACACACAAACACCCTTTCTCTTATGTCAGGGCCCCTGCTGACACCACATGGAAGGGCCCTTCACGGCCCCCCTCCCAACCTCTCATGTTCAGGGGCCGGCCGTCCATGCTCTCTGACACAGATATTTTCTCCCTGTGGGTTTGTTTCCTCTTAAAACCTGGCGGCTGATTCCTGGGCACCTCGCTCTGGAGAGAGGAGGCTTCCTGTCTCTCACTGAGTTTACTCAGGTGTTCCCAGACAGGATTTGGGGAACATTTTATTACACCTTTAATTTGGTTGAATCCTTAATGTGAATTACCAGCACACGATTGCAAGACTGTCAAGTTTCATGAGAAAAAGTATACATTTGAATGCAGTCTGGATTGCATTTTTTGGGAGGTCGGATCATTAGGGTTTAAACATGGAAAACGAAGAAAAAGGTGTTTTGCAACCATAAAACCTCAGAATAATATCCTTGTACATTAACTGCTTAGCAAGCTTTCTCTAGCAATCAAGGCAGACCTTGTTCATTTCAGTAACTCCACTGTGAACACAGCTGAAGTGGAAATATCAATCAACCACATGCAGTGGGTATAGAAAGTCACCATCCCTTTCAAAAGGTCCACCTTTTGTTGCCATACAGCCTGAAATGAAAACTTGTAAGCTTCCGGCTTTATTTACACACAGTAACCCACAATATCCAAGTAAAACAAAAATCTAAAAAACAAATTATTACAATTAAAACAGTAAAATACCCTATTTGGATAAGTGAACACCCTGAGTTAATACTTGGTGGAACCAACTTTTGCTTCTATACCACTGTATTGGACAGCTATTGGCTATCTATCTAACTGTCATTATTTGCTTGCTTAAGCCCCAAATCAAATTGTCGATGGACAAGGAGAGCTTATCTGTTTTCAGTGAAAGCTAGATAATTGTATTATTGATGAGGTCTAACAGTGGTTATGAGTGTTGAAAGTACGGGTCTGGGAGCAGGAAATAGTCAAGTTTTTGGATATAGCGGTGCCCTTTCTCTCAGAATTGTAAGTTAGCATATGTATTTTTTTATTGATGCCCAATTGTCCTTTTGTTTTTTACACAATATGTAGCCTGCTGTTTAGGAACTCTATGGATACATATCAAAATAGCATTATGTTATTAAGAAAGCTACAGTAGCATGGAGTAGCATGGAGAGATGTCTTAGTTATTCAAAACATAGATTATAAATATGTCATTTAAACGCCCATGCTCTTAAATTTTTGTGTGAAAATGTGAAAAATGCTTCCCCCGGCAACCATAACAATCAATTCCCTATTTATACATTATCTGTCCCAAATGGTGCCCTATTCCCTACATAGTGCAATACTTTTGACCTATGTAGGGAATAGGGTGCCATTTGGGACACAAACACATGATTTGATTCCTCCCATGCAACATGCATTTATGTTATTGCATGGGAGGCATCAAATGTTAATTTGTTTGTGTTGCTTTTAAATATACTTGTGGCAATTATACTTGTAATCAACATTTCAATTGGGGTTTACTCTTCTCAAGTTAGAGACATGTTATAATTGATTTGTTTAAGCCAGAATAAATGACTCTGTGTCGACACAGTAGCCACACATATTTATAATTCTGATGCTTTTACTAATGAAACTGCCTTAATTAAAATGTTTTATGAGACAACCATGAGAGGCGAGAAATAAATGATGGTTTCACGTCCGCCATGTTTTCTACCGTCTCTCTCTCTCTCTCTCTCTCTCTCTCTCTCTCTCTCTCTCTCTCTCTCTCTCTCTCTCTCTCTCTCTCTCAATCTCTCTTCCCCTAAGCTGCGTAAAGTAAATGTGTTTATTTGGGAAAGAAAACAAGCCAGAAAATAAGAAAAAGACAGATAAATAATTGAAGATCCAGCTGAAGGAATGAAAAGAAAATATCTAGGACAAGTGAAGGGTGTTGTGGGCCTTTTAAGATCTTCATGAGATGTTTTGATACTTGGCTATCCATCCTCTTCAAATACAACACTCCCAAGCTCTATTGAAAAAGTGGCACATTTTTATCCATTGGGTGAAACCCCAAAAATATGATGAAAATAAAACTCATAACAGCTTGTAGGGCTGACGTTCCAAATTGAAATCTTAAAGAGAGAAGGAAAAAAACAACATTGTTAGCGAGAGAGCCTTGTGCGTTGTTAGTCAGGTTGTTGTTGTTTATCGAGAACAGGAGGCGTGAGAAATCACGAACAACTACTTGCACAAATTGGCAGCTTAGTTTTGTTGGATCTTAATAGATTGATTTGACACAGGGTGGAAAACGTTAAATGTTTTCATTAGGGCGTGTCTTTGAACAACTTGATTGGTTTAAGCTGCTTTTGTTATTTATTATTTTTCCAATTTTCTCTACTTTTTATTCATTCTCCTCCCCTCCGCAATCCAAATATGTCTCAGATTGGTGGAGGGGGTCGTGTGTGTGTGTGTGTGTGTGTACGATTGTGTATGTGTAATCCCTGGTGGTGTGATGTAGTGGTTTCGGATAGACAGGATCAGCTCCCTGTAGTGTTATCGAGAGACCTTTCGTTGAGATTTCTGAGCCCCTGGATGCGCCTGTTAAAGTCTGAGTCTAACGGTAGTGGAACGCTGCTACTCTAACCTAGTCCCAATCAATTACAGACTGCTCCCTGGTGAACTGGGCTAACCTCTGGATGGAGGCTCCGCTCTTTCAACACTGTCATTGTGTGCGTCCAAAAGTCATCATTTATATAGTGCACTATAGGGACTAGGGTGCCATTTAGGATGGGTGCAAATAGTGTGCCATTAGGTGCCAATAGGGTGCCATAATGTTGCTTTGTGGTTCTATGTAGAAGTATTTACTTATAACGACTATTTACTTATAACTACTCTTGAAATTAATCACTGTTTCTTTAATCTTCATGGTGAAAGCAATAACAGTTATAACTGGAGTGTAATGTATATTATGTAGCAGTATTCTGCCCTCAGAGATGTACAAATCAAACGATTTCAAAAAATTACCATGGCATGCTGTGCTCTCACACTACTCTGAGCGCTGCTAGCTGCCTCCAGGGGGTTCTGCTGTATGTGATAACACATGTCTCGCCTCAATTTGTTCAGCGCTGAAATAACCACAGAACACTTAGCATATTGTGTCTTGTCATGTTTGTAATTGTTTACAGCAACCAAATACAAAATAGAACTGAAAAATAAAGACAAATAAATTGCTCAGCGCTGAAATAGCCACGAAACACTTAACATCTCGTCTCTTGTCAGAAAAATAAGAAGACAATACACAATCATTAGTCGTTGTACAAAACAATACCATTATTAGCAAGAGTCATAATTGGACAAATGATCTTAATTACTCATGCTGGATACAGTAATAGAACAGGAGAAGGCTAATCAGCATTGACAGGTCTGAATGTGTTTGTGTATTTTATCAGTGGTGATTCACTTGTGCATATTAATTAACAAAGTAAACAGTGTGTTTAATAGATGGCTATTAATGGACTACTATGTTACTAGGTTACAAACTGTCCATAGGCCGGGGACAAAAACATACTTGGACTTTTTTCCTCTTAGTGTGTCATGCCAAAAATGATGACGTTTCTGCTGGTTTTGTTTCATTCTTAGTTGGTGTGTGTTTGTGTGTGTGTTTGCTAATGATGTTCAATGTAACATCTGCTTGTATTCTCTTATAGAGGATGCTTGGCCTTGCAAGAGATGGATAGAGAGAACAATCAGAGAGGGATTAGGGGAGAGATTGGGGATAGAGATGGGGAAAATACAGACAGGAACATAGCGAGAGAGAGAGAGAGAGAGAGAGAGAGAGAGATATGAAGAGAGAGAGAAAGGTAGAAATTAGTATTAGCTTTATAGGCTAGGGGAATAGGTTGGGAAAGTGTGAGTGCTTCTGGTGAGAGACTGACAGACAGCCAAGGAAACAGATGTGCTTTAAATTAGCCAAGGCTGAGGAATGTGGCCTGGCTGTAGGGCCATAGAGAGACCCCAGCTTTGCAACCTGATATCCCCAGCCTCGGCCATGGCATAACCCTTTCTACTGTGATCCCCCAACACATACACACACACACGCACAATGGAACGCTCTCCCTCCGCCTCTGCTATGGTCTAATCAGCCCAGAAAAGAACACATCGGAGGCCAGGCAGGCAGGGCGTTCCATTACCCAGATTCCTCTGCTCCCTACTGTACAGCACTGCGCCCTTCATTAGTGTGACCCAGCCATATGGCTAGCCGTCACCACAATTATTCCCCCCACAACCGCAGTTGAAATGTCTCTCTTTCCTCCTCCTCTTCCTCCTCCTCTGCTGACTCTAGGCCATCTAACATCCAGGCTGCCTCTGTTGCAGACAATGCTCTTTGCACATGGAATTAAAACCTGACACTTCTCTTGACCTACCGGATCAGAATTGGGTGTTCTTTTCTTCCCTATTCTCTCTTCTCTGTCTCACATTGGACAAGATGTGTAATGTGGCTGTCTGCGGTTTACACCTTCTGCTCTTCCGCTCTCACCTTTTCCTTTATGCATGAGCACGTTCTCTGTCTTTTTCTTCTTTCTGTCTCTGTTGCTCTCTCTGGCTCTCTCTCTCTCGCTCTCTCTCTCTCTCTCACACACACACACACACACACACACACGCATACATTTACCATCTCTGTCACAGTCTTCCAGCTGTCTCTCTGTCCATATATGTTGCACCTGTTTTCCCTGGTGCCCTATGTCCCATGGTTTGTACAGTTGCTATGATCTCACCCTATTAGACCTCGGATAACTATAGTTTTAACTATGCTTTGTGGAAAGTATCTACACTGAACAAAAATATAAACCCAACATGTAAAATGTTGGTCCCATGTTTCATGAGTTGAAATAAAAGATCCCAATTTTCTATAAAAATCGTATTTCTCTTAAATTCTGTGCACAAATTTGTTTACATCCCTGTTAGTGAGCATTTTCGCTTTGCAAAGATAATCCATCCACTTGACAGGTGTGGCATACCAAGAAGCTGATTAAACAGCATGATCATTACACAGGTGCACCTTGTGCTGGGGAAAATAAAAGGCCACAATGTGTAGTTTTGTCACACAACACAATACCACAGATGTCTCAAGTTTTGAGGGCACGTGCAATTGGCATGATAACTGCAGGAATGCCCACCAGAGCTGTTGCCAGAGAAGGTAATGTTAATTTCTCTACCATAAGCCGCCTCCAACGTTGTTTTAGAGAATTTGGCAGTACGTCCAACTGGCCTCACAACCGCAGACCACGTGTATGGCGCCGTGTAGGTGAGCAGTTTGCTGATATCAACCTTGGAGACAGAGTGCCCCATGGTGGCGGTGGGGTTATGGTATGGGCAGGCATAAACTATGGACAATGAACATGATTACATTTTATCGATGGCAATTTGCACAAAAATACTTTGACGAGATTCTGAGGTATATGTGACCAACATATGCATATCAGTATTCCCAGTCATGTGAAATCCATAGATTAGGGCCTAATGAATTTATTTCATTTGATTGATTTCCTTATATGAACTGTAACTCAGTAAAATCAATGAGAATGATGCATTCATATTTTTGTTCTGTATATTTTTTGGGGGGAATAAATAGTTACTTTGTAGGTGACTACACCTATTTGAATACAGATCCCAAAAATACCTACTTTTCAAAATGATTTGAATACAGATCTGACTACTTTTCAGAAACCTTTGGATTGGCTGCCTTTAACTAATGGCAGGCTGTATCTGGAACTGCATGTTGAAGATATAAATATAATGAATGGAGCACACACAATCGTCTATACTGTACTATTCCAATCTATCTGACAGTCATATTTGATCTACACAGTACATTTCTATTTGAACATTTTTTAAATGTCCATTCTTCTGAATGTCCATTGCCCGAGATATACCTAATCAAGTCAAACTAATGAACAAATTATATTTTGTACAGATAAGAATAAATAAGTTGTGATGCTCAATTACTCAACATGCCACTGAAACATGCCACATTGCAAACAGCAAGTTGGATGCTTAGCAAATAATAATAATAATTATAATAATAATAATAATAATAATAATAATAATAATAATACTTTGGTAATTGCATTTTAATTGCATAGCAATGAGCTGAGTTTTTGTAACTACTGTACACAAGAGGAATAGTGACTGTTCCTTATTCCACTTAAAGTATGTAATAATTCCATTATTATGCAATTTTCCAAAAGTCCTATGTCAATGTTGCTATTGTAATAATCACAAAGTTACTACACATGTATAAAAACTTGATGTCAAGTGTTACTGTATTACCTTATTTCTCACTCATTATGAAACTATATTTCTTAGTCATTTTTATGCTGGAAAAGTGGTCTACTATAATGTTGAAATGATTCCATGTCCCTCATGTATTTAAATGTGCACTATGCAGGAATCACATTTCCTGTTTGCAAAAATTCTAATAGTTCACCTGATTTCAGATTATGTGACAAAACAAGCAAGTATAGTGTAGAGAATAATTGTACCATCTAAACCGCTGTGAAATATATTTTCCATAACCAAAAATATTGGTTATTTGTTTTCAGCTGTTCGGAGCTGAAAAACGGAAAGTAAAAGACGCAAAAAACGAAACTTAAGAACGTACAAATAGCGCACATAGAACAGATCTACAACTTCTTAGACTTGCTTTCAATGAGAATTGCAGATCTTTAACACATTTCTATGTGAATTTGTTCAGGTCGCCCAAAAAGTGACATATTGCAGCTTTAATTCTAGGCTATAGGTTACATTCTAGATTCAATTTAAGAATAGACCAATAGTATATACCAGCCTTTAGTCTTGAAATCTTTGGTTGTTTAGTACATGGCCTCACATGTGAATCCTTAAAGAGATGGTTAGGGCTAAGGCTTAAGATGGTGTGAACGATGCTGAATGGGTGTGGACAAAGAAGAGCTCTCCAGTAGGTGTACCAAAACATTCAAGGGCCATTTCCTCAAAAGTGAGGTCACAAGTGTATCAACTTCCAAAGCAGAATTACTTCCCCA
The DNA here is from genome assembly GCA_023634145.1 of Thymallus thymallus. NCBI lineage: Eukaryota > Metazoa > Chordata > Actinopteri > Salmoniformes > Salmonidae > Thymallus > Thymallus thymallus. Next base: position 21,871,030 of record CM042387.1, read on the forward strand.
TTGTTCCTCAACTGTAAAGTATGATATACCATTTTGTAGATCTACTTTATCCAATGTAAAAAACACAATTTCAAATTTTGTTACATAAAACCAAATCGAGCCGGTCTGACACAAATAGTTGCATATTAGTTGAAGCTCTATATAAACTATATTCGACTACCTTCAGTATTTGAAAAGTTGGTATTTTCAAATAAAATACAAAATACAACTATTTTCAGCCCAGAGGTCTGCACGCTATAGTAACCGTTATAGCCCTAATCATGGCTAATCCATAGCTGAGCCTGCATGTCTGGACTTTGTGTCTCTCCAGGGGTTTAGGAAGGCATGCAGCTCATCAATGCACCTCTCTGTCACTCTGTTTGTCTGTCTCTATCTGTCTGTATATCGCTATCTCTCTCTCTCTCTCTATCCCTCTCTCTTAACATGTGTTGCGTCACATTATCATAAGGGGCATTAATAAAGGTCATCCCGTTAATTCAATCTATATGTAAAATACTGGCGCTGGAAATGCAGGGGCCTGCCACCAAGAGAGAGAGAGAGAGAGCAACCGGCCGCAGCACCTGGGTACTCATAACTAAAACAAACCACAGACAGTCAGTACCATTCCCCTGCGTTGTGCCGACATCCAGGGCTGTATGGGCCAATCCCTAGCCAGGTTCGCTGGGGTGCCTGCCTGACCTGCGTAGGTAGGATACCGCAAATTGGAGCGCCGTATGTGTTGGTGTTTTGTTTTTCCCCAAATGGCACATTCCATAACGCCAGTAATCGTTCATCTCAGAACATTAGCGAAAGTGAACGCTGAGGTGCTGTAACCTCCATTACCGATGTTGTTATAGCAGTGATTTAGCTGGGAGTAGGGTTTTGGGATGGGTAATTTGATAGGTAATACCGTCACGTAAAGTCCATGAAATGGAACAGGTAGGAGGTGTTCAGAGAGGCTGCTGTTGCTGGGATTACTCTTCTGCCCCATGTAATATATTCTTTAGATAGGCAATATTGGTTGGGATTACCTTATAGGCCCGTGTATATGTAACGTATGCCTACAACATGTGCATGTTAAGATTCCTAAACAGCAGTGTGGGTACAGTGTAGTGAATGGGGACTGACAAGCATCCAGCCAGCCACTACCCTGCTTGACTTACACTGTAACGAGGTAACGAGACGTCTGTTTGGGGTATTATCAACCGTACAATACTCTGAAATGTTTTATTGCAGCATACTGTAAATTATGGTGATTAGTGGGAAAATGTTGTGGGAAGTATTGTATTTCGAATGGTACTGTTATTCCACCCCACAGAATACAGTACCGTACCTTATCTTCGGAGCGCCAAAAACCCTTTGACCACTAGTGGGTACATGGTATTGTTAATTCATTCTGATTAGATAGATAGATAGATAGATAGATAGATAGATAGATAGATAGATAGATAGATAGATAGATAGATAGATAGATAGATAGATAGATAGATAGATAGATAGATAGATAGATATACTTTTTTACAGTATAATACAGTACATTTTACTGTATTGTACTGTGTCATTGCACAGTACCTGCTTTGATAGCGTATTTATATTAATGTAGGTGTACTGTAAAATGAAATACAGAATTTTACTTGCCACTGAGCTGCCTGTAAGATACTGTCAAATTCACAGTAACACCTTTACAGTGTAGGACTGTTGTGGAGCTCCTTCCCTTTTCATCTGTCAATCATGTTATTATCCTGTAACAGTGCAGCGTGGTGACTCTTGATCTGTCATGAATGCGTGACACACAGCACAGTAATGTCATAATCATAATAAGCCCCAATTTACTCCTGAATGACAGCAAACTAGATTTGAATTGACTGACTCATTCCCGTTTTGCGGGAACATATTGAGTTCATTGCAACCAAACAGGACTGACGAGTCACACAATGTATTTGTTTTCCTGTTCTATAGCATTGTTTTGTGCTCTGTTTTTGTCTTTCTTTTTTTTTTGTCTTTCATTCCCATGAATAAATCATTGTGACATCCATAATTTAGACGAGCAGCCGGAGATTTACACAGCACTCTTTGTCAGTGAGTTTTGTTTGGTGGCATATTCAATAATTGTTTAATATATCAAATTGACTGGGTGCCTGAGCCTGGTGCTAGGATTCTCCGCAAAACAATGCTGCTGCTAGCCTGTGATGTGGCTGCGGCCTCGGCGTCTCGCACTGAAACACTCCCAACAGTAGGAGAGACTGTAAGTGTCGCCCTGTTCCCTTTATAGTGTACTACCTTCGACCAGGGCCCAGCACTATAAAGGGAACAGGGTACTATTTGGGACACAACTCTAAAAGGCTCTGCCAGGGAACTTCCCCCAGCCTCCCCTTGAACCTATAAATCTCAATTTAGTTATTGGCTAAAACACTTCTTGGAAAAGTTAGCCAGCCCAACGTCTGAAGGCCCTGGCTAATGAAGTACACTCAATGTCATTCACAGTGGGGACACTTCCCAGCTCTACTGGCCTCACGACGCACACACACACACACACACACACACACACACACACACACACACACACACACACACACACACACACACACACACACACACACACACACACACACACACACACACACACACACACACGCACAGTGTTAGTTGTTTTGTAAATATGTGAATGTATTGTATTGTATTGTACTCTACAGCAGGGTTTATGAAAAATACACAAACAAAAAAGCTTTTCTGCATTTTAACATTTACATTAATATGCCACAGTTGTATAGTTACTTTGTGTATCCACCATGGCACCTCTGAGTTACATTGAAATGCAGTAGCTTGGGGACAAAGCATTGTTTTTCTCTCATCTGAATAATGATTAGCCGTGATAACTCAACGTTGGCTTCCTGGCTCAATCCCAAAGAAAATGCAATGCAATAAAATGTGTTCCTTCCTTAGGCATCTATTTACCCAGCAGCATTTGTGCTACTCCTGAGTGTGTGACATTCCAAAGGGAATGTGGCATGCGTGCCAAGTTCCATTTAATGAACTGTTTCCTTTCCTCCATCAAATCCCCTAACTTCATAAACTCAAACTTTTTTTAGTTAATTCCCCCATCTTCATTTTCTTTCACACCGAAATGTAACTGTTCCACTGAATGCATATCGTAGTGCAGCCAGGTAATTTCAAATGCATTATTCAAATTGTAGATTGTAAATGAATCTTTCCTGATTGACATTGTTAGGTTGTTTATGATGGGATGTCAGTATGAATAGAGATGAGGTGTGTTGATGTCAATGTACTGACACAGTCCTTCACCTGATCTTCTAACACTGATTTCTAAATTCATGATTCAACATGTTATATCTCATCTCCCATTGCTTTCTCTCGTCTTTGTTCTTCCTCCACCCCATGGTTGGGGACTCCAATTGAACTCTGGATACGAAAGGTGGGCTAGGTCCTAAATGGCACCCGATTCCCTACATAGTGCACACATTTCGACCAGAGCTCCATCAAAAGTAATGTACTGTGAAGGGAATGGGGTGCCATTTGGGACGCCCATGTGGTGATGTCGTTCATAGTGTTGGTACTAGCATTACCTGTAGTGTCTGTAGCCCAGTGAATGATCTTCCTGGCTGGACTCGCCCCTGTCTCCTCGTAGGCTGATTGAAAAGTGTGGGGGTTAGGCTTTAATGTCCTGTATATATGCAGAGTTTAATATTTCATTTACAACCACTTCAGTGGGAATTGGAAACAGGGGCGTTGCGTGTCATAGAAAACATATTCCATTTTTCCCCCCTCTAAATATTGAAATGAAACCATACATGCAAAAAATAAAACGTATGGATCCCTGGCTATAAATGTTTCTTTTACACTGAAACAGCAATGATGTGTGGGGTTGAGGGCAATTAGACCTGCAGGGTAAAGAACTGGCTGGAGATCTCTCTCTCTCTCTGTGGGCTAAGAGACAGGTGGGCGGGTGGTGGAGCGCTCCGTGGGTGTTTTGCTTTGTTCTTTGTCTCTTCATTCTCCAGGTCGGTATGTGACCAGGACTAGCCTTTTCTAGCACAGTTGAATTGACTTTGACTTATCATTGACGTGATTTGCCCTTCCCAATATATCATTAACAATTCATTAATAGATAGTAATCTGCCACATTAAATGCAAGCCCACCCCTTAGCCTGTGTTTGTCCAGCTCAGAAACAAGCAGTCTGTTTATGAGTATGAGTGGTGATGTGGATGTGGATGTGTTGTGTGTGTCGACAACATAACTGTCCTGCATGTCAAGCCAAACCCATGTTGGCCTAACAGTACGCATCAAACCTACTCATATAATTAGGACTATTAGTGGAGCCACTTAGCACAGGGAACAGAAGAACCAATGAGTCGTTTATCCGGAGCCATGGTCGATAGCGCCATCCATTCGTTACGATCATTCCTTCCTTCCGTCCCGCTACGAATGAAAATCTCCTTAGCTGTCAGTGGAGCGTGGCAGCCACTCATTACCCAGGCTTCATCTACTGACCATGTTCCACCCACTTATGAGATCTTAACTGCAAACACTTCAGCCATTCACAGTCAATGATTCAACACTCAATACAATATTCTCCAATTATTAGACCACTTTTACTAACGCTCAGACTGAGTGGAGTGGACGGAGTGGAAAATGTGAAATAGGTTCAGTTCAAGCTCTGGTTTTGATGGCCTTCTCAAGGTCATTCATCAGATAGACTTTAAGTGGCTTTTTGAACAGAAGAGTGGTATCTTTGTAATGTTTCTGAAGTTCTTGCTCCATAGATCAGTATCTAGACAGCTCTGGCACCACTGAATTCAACCATTTATGTCACGTGTCAGAGAAAATGTTTCCACTTCCATTGTCGCCAACGGATGATGTGCCGATCACAGCCCAAAACAATTACCTTGAATCCTGTTCGACATTCATTGAACACAGTGAAATCTGTTGAGTGAGAGAAAAGGGGCAGTTGTTGCGTGACAAACGTCTTCAGTGTGGTATGGGGTTCACACTGCGAGGGGAGCCAAACCACCCGATGTTGCTTCTCTGCTTTTCTGGCGCTCAGAGCAGCCAGACTAAATTAGACCCAGGAGAGAGGGAACACTTAGCCACAGCAAACAATGGCACATGTGGAGAGACGTCTGTTTTCTCTGTCTTGAGTGAGAGAAGGAGGAGGGAGAGAATGGTGGATCTTTCAAGCAAAGCAAACACCTGTGCAAACATGTAATTCAATACCAGAGAGAGACAGAACAAGAAAGAGAGAAAGGGAGGGAAAGAGTGGAGGATGATGAAATGGGGACAGAGAGATGGAGTTAGAGAGATGTGGATGGAGGGAAGTTGCTAGAGAAAAGAAAGTAAGGAGAGAAAGAGTCACGGACAAGGTATAGACCCAACATAGAGAAATTTATTGCTAGAGATGGACAAAGAGATTATAATTGTATAGTGAAAGATGGATCTGAAAGCCATCAATGGCCACACGTGGTGAGAGAGGGGGATGAGATGGGATGAATGAGAAAGAAAGAGAGATTGATCAAGTAATTTCTGCGGTCAGTAGGTGAGGATGAGAGAGAGTCATTAGGCCCTAATTAGGCAGACAACCTAAGAAAGTGGAAAACAATAACAAATGGTTTGATGAAGAATGCAAAAACCTAAGAAAGAAATTGTGAAACCTATCCACCCCAAAATATAGAGACCCAGAAAACCTGAGTCTACGCCTTCACTATGGTGAATCACTAAAACAATACAGAAATGCACTACGGAAAAAGAAGGAACAGCACGTAAGAAATCAGCTCAATGTAATTGAAGAATCCCTACAATCTAACCACTTCTGGGAAAATCGGAACACACTAAACAAACAACAACACAAAGAGTTATCTATCCAAAACGGAGATGTGTGGGTAAACCGCTTCTCCAATCTTTTTGGCTCTATAACAAAGATCAAACATCAAAAACATATACATGATCAAATACAAATATATAATCAACTACTAAAGATTTACCATAACCCACTGGATTATCCAATTACATTGAATGAACTACAGGACAAAATACAAACCCTCCAACCCAAAAAGGCCTGTGGTGTTGATGGTATCCTCAATGAAATGATAAAATATACAGACCACAAATTCCAATTGGCTAAACTTAAACTCGTTAACACCATCCTTAGCTCTGGCATCTTCCCCATTATTTGGAACCAAGGACTGATCACCCCAATCCACAAAAGTTGAGACAAATTTGATCCCAATAACTACCGTCGGATATGTGTCGACAGCAACCTTGGGAAAATCCTGCGTTATCATTAACACCCTGCACACCCTAATTGACAAACAAACAAACAAACAAACCAAAACAAAGGCAAAGCCTTCTCATGCTTTGTTGATTTCAAAAAAACTTTTGACTCAATTTGGCATGAGAGTCTATCTATCTATCTATCTATCTATCTATCTATCTATCTATCTATCTATCTATCTATCTATCTATCTATCTATCTATCTATCTATCTATCTATCTATCTATCTATCTATCTATCTATCTATCTATCTATCTATCTATCTATCTATCTATCTATCTATCTATCTATCTATCTATCTATCTATCTATCTATCTATCAAGGCATGGCATAGGACAGGGAGAGCTCTGCAGTGCTGATGTATGACATCTGAATGTGCATCAGATGGCAACAAGATCATATTGTACAGCAATTTCATCAGGTAACATGAATACAAAGCCGGCGGGAGGTGGTTAGAATGGGATGGTAGGCCAGAAGTCTGTATAACCAATAGAGAGTCAGAGTCCCGAGTGTGGGATCAGACATAGTCTGTTCATAGTCAACAAAGCATGTATGAGGCATCAGGCAAATGCCAAAATAGAAAAATGTGCAAAAAAAAAATTAAATATATAACGTCTTGGGGCTAGCCATTGTAACAGTGCCTGTGTGCTGGAGGAAAAAATGCCAGTGAATGGGCTCTGAACAGCAGGAGGGGGTTTCAAAGCCTGGATCTCTCGCTTCACATGTGGGATGTGTGATTGGGGGTATTTGCTTGAATTAAATGGCAGTGGATGGCCTCTCTCTTCACACCTCAGTGCTAGTTGAAGTTGTATCAGATTCCATGATCTCAGGACTTTGATTGCCAGAGCACCCCCTGAATAGCTTGGGAAAATGAAATCCTTGATAGAAATTCCCAGGTAAATATTGTCCAAAAAGTAGGTTGTAGGTTTGAAGTTTTGATGTTGAGTGAAGGTTAAGTTTTGGAGGGTACCATGACATCAAAAGGAACATAACATTTCACATACCAATTAGGATCTGGCTAAAAATCAGTTATAGAACCCATTGACCTTTATGGTTGTGAGGTCTGGGGTCTGCTCACCAACCAAGAATTTACAAAATGGGACAGACACCAAATTGAGACTCTGCATGCACAATTCTGCATAAATATCATCCGTGTACAATGTAAAACACCAAATAATGCATGCAGAGCAGAATTAGGCCGATACCCGCTAATGATCAAAAGAGCCGTCAAATTCTACAACCACCTAAAATAAAGTGATTCCCAAACCTTCCATCACAAAGCCATCACCGACAGAGAGATGAACCTGGAGAAGAGTCCCTTAAGCAAGCTGGTCCTGGGGCTCTGTTCACAAACCCAAACAGACCCCACAGAGCCCCAGGACAGCAACACAATTAGACCCAACCAAGTCATGAGAAAGCAGAAAGATAATTGGAAACATTGGAAAGAATTAATAAAAAATACAGAGCAAACTACAATTGCTATTTGGCCCTAAACAGAGAGTACACCGTGGCAGAATACCTAACCACTGTGACTGACCCAAAATTAAGGAAAGCTTTTACTATGTACAGACTCAATGAGCATAGCCTTGCTATTGAGAAAGGTCGCCATAGGCAGACCTGGCTCTCAAGAGATGACAGGCTATGTGCACACTGCCCACAACATGAGGTGGAAAGAGCTGCACTTCCTAACCTTCTGCCAAATGTATGACCATATTAGATACATATTTGTTTACTGTGTAACTCTGTGTTGTTTTTGTCGCACTGCTTTGCTTTGTCTTGGCCAGGTCGCCGTTGCAAATGAGAACTTGTTCTCAACTGACCTACCTGGTTAAATAAAGGTGAAATAAAAAAAATAAAAAAAATTCCCTCAGATTACAAAGACCCACAAAGAATTTGAAAACAAATCCAATTTTGATAAGCTCCCATATCTACTGGGTGAAATACCACAGTGTGCAATCACAGCAGAAAGATGTGTGACCTGTTGCCACAAGAAAAAGGGCAACCAGTGAAGAACAAACAACATTGTAAATATTTTTACTTTAACTATTTGCACATCGTTAAAACACTGTATATAGACATATGACATTTTAAATGTATTTATTCTTTTGGAACTTTTGTGAGTGTAATGTTTATTGTAAATGTTTAATTATCTATTTCACTTGCTTTGGCAATGTAAACATACAATATGTTTCCCATGCCAATAAAGCCCTTGGAATTTAGTTGGAGAGAGAGAATTCTTCCATGTTAAATCAACACTGACAGTGTTACTGGTCCAGTGTCTAAACGAGTTCACACTTTCCAGTGTTAAGTTAACACACTGTGACCTTCACCAAGTGTGATCCTAAGGTACTATGTTATCATAAAAATGATATTATTTGACACAGTACAACACCTATCTCATAAGGCCTTATATTTACCCTATTACAGTGGCTTGCAACTCATGGTTTACAGGCCACATCAGGCCTGCAAATCACATTATGCTGGGATATGCAATATTTTGAATTCATTCTGCATTCAGGATAACTGCCGGTTTGGGAAGACTCAGATATGAGACTACTGGAACAACCATTTCAGATTATTCCAAAAACATAGATATTGAAACAAACAATTCTAAAAATCAACCTGCAATAGAGCATGCTCGGAAATATGATAATTAGGCCGTGGTTTTGGTTTAACACTGGTTACACCAAAACTAGGGTTATTTTGAGTGTTAATGCAACACCGGAATCAACACAAGAAATGTTACACTGAAAAATCAACACTAGGTAACGCTGGCCAATTTGCTGTGTGTACACTTGTTAACGCAGAGCAGGGTCTGGGTCATTTGTATGGATACGGTACTGCTCCCTCTTTCCCACAGCACAGTGGTGTGTGTGTGCAGTGTGTGTGTGTGTGTATTGCTCTCCCCCACCCTCCTACCCTACCACCATGGGTATTTCTCTCACGTTCAGGCCAGCACGCCTTTGTCTGATCTGGGCTTTGACTTCTCTCGTCCCCTGGGGGATCACCATATCTAATCCAGCTCAGTTGGGCTTTTTTCTTCTTCTTTTTTTCTTGTCGACATGAGAAATACTGTAGCCCGTGTTAAGTTTTCTACCCCCGAGGGGGAGGACGAGGAGGAAAAAAAGCTGGAAAACTGCTCAACCAGTGACTTCCTGCATTACTAGGCCTATAGCTCGCAGCAACAACCTTCCACACACGCACACACATGCACCACACACACACACACACACACACACACACACATACATTCCCTATAACCCCCACCGATCGAGCGGTTCTGTTCTGCTTTTCAACCTGGACAGACGTGCGTTTGGCTTCGGCCCTTAGCTAGCTAACAGCACAGTGTTGCTGCCTGCCTGCCTGATGCTATTGGATTATCGATTGCAATCACCAGCAGTAATTTGCCCGGGAGGAAGGGGTGGGGTTGTGATTAAAGATCCTTCCCCCCCAGCCTGCCTGGTGGCCTGTGGAGCGTGGTGGCAGCTAGGGGAATGCATTCTGGGACACACACAGACGCACACAGGCAGGCCGAACTCCCTACCATTCAGGACCTCTATACCAGGCGGTGTCAGAGGAAGGCCCTAAAAATTGTCAAAGTCATAGACTGTTCTCTCTGCTAACACACGTTCAAGCAGTACCGATGCACCAAGTCTGGAACCAACAGGACCCTGAAGAGCTTCTACCCTCAAGCCATAAGACTGCTAAATAGCTACCCGGACAATCTGCATTGACCTCCTTTTGCACAAACTCTTTTGACTCATCACATCCTGTTGCCTAGTCAAGCTTCTCCAACCTCTATGTACATACATACCTCAATTACCTCGTACCCCTGCATATCGACTCGGTACTGTTACCCTGTGTGTATAGCCAAGTTATCGTTACTCATTGTGTATTTATTCCTTATTTTTCTCTCAACATTGTTGGCAAGGGTCCGTAAGTAAGCATTTCACTATTAGTTTTCACCTGTTGTTTACGAACAATGGCGATTTTAGTATCTAAATCTAGGTGGGGCAAACAAACATTTTTTTTTATGCATGCCAGCAAAGCCACTACACAACACAACACTAAACAGTACATGAATTGCACTATAACGGTGACAAAGGGTGCCCACAAACTGTTAGGGCCTACATAAAGCTGTCCCAACAGCAGAGTCCCAACAGCAGTCCCAACACCTTACCACTGCTACACATGGCTAGCAGTGGAGCCATGTCTGGCATCGAGACAGTTCATTCAGCCTCATTTACTGCCTTTTAAAAAAACATAGCTGATATGACTGACTTGCTTAAACAAATGTAGTTTCTATTGACAATTGAGATGTACAAACTATGGCATAAGGGGACAACAAGCATATAAGAGGTAATTTCGATTAAGACATTAATGAGCAAACTAGGACGGACGTATCGTTAGTCAATACAAGTATTTGTTCAGCACTTCTGAAATGTACAGTGACAGAATTCAGAACATGGGCCGTTCTTAGTGTTCTCCCTGTACACCAAGTCAGATGCGTAAGATAAATAAATGGGGCATATAAGCAGACAATGAAAGTTCTTATCATATTCAATGATTACATTTCTCAAAAACAAGTTATAGGCTACATGTGCACCACCGAGTCAGAACAGTAGGCGAAATTAAGAGGTGAAAATATACCAAATTCTTAGGGTGAGGCACATGGGCTACTAACAGCTTACTACACAACATACACAGTATGACTTTCTTAGCTACAGTATACATATCTCCCTGGCATACTACATCATTTATTAAGCAGCATATAATACATTTTTGGACTCACGTTGTTGTGATGTGCTCACTAGAACAGGAAAGTGGCATGGTGGTCCTTCGTGGGCAAATGTTGTCATCATCAAAGAAAGAAAGTTAGCCACTGTCACCGATTCCTCCCAAATCACTCATTTGCAATTTCCAAACTGTTGTGTATTGTTTATGTCCAATAGCCAATGAGAACGATACGTTTTATATAATTTCTCTTCATTATTTCTCTTCATATGACAAGGATTAAAAAGGATTTGCCAGTAGATTTGATTCATGATGATGACTGCTAGCTAAGATTGTGAAAGTAAGACGTTGACATGATCAGTCCAATCAAAGCTACTGTACATATAACGTGATATGACGTCATTTCTGTGGCCAATGACCTTGAGCCTTCTTGGAAGGGCACTTTTGGATGTCTACCCTTACTAAGGACTTAATCACAGCGATGACGTAGTGTCCCCAACACTGAGCCAATCCCGGCGCAATGCTCCTATTTTCTGCTGGCTCGCCCCAGCACCACAGAAAGCACTCAAGAAAACAAAAAAGAGATCATGTTTGTATGCGGCTTTATTAACTCAATGATATATACATATATATTTTACATTGTTTGCAAACTGATATGTGACACGTATTAATGCCAAAATAACATGCAAAACAGGAAAACCATCTCCCCAAATAATATATATTTTTAAATGTATTTTTAGTCAAATAAATTGCTAAAAATGTGGGGCTCAAAACAGGTAGGGCTCTGCCCCATCTGCCCTGAATGACGGGTCACCAATGTTTACAAAGCATGTTACCATTATTTATTTTTTTGATACACACATGCACACACTGTTACAATGAGCTGGGCTTGCTGTGTGCACGTGGGTCTTTGAGGAGGCCAATATCCAAACAGCTTTTGTGTGTGGGTGTGTTTTGTGTTTATGGGTGCTTGTCTGAATGCCCCCTGTGTCCTAGAATAAGATGCAATCCGTCGGGAGCTCATTTAGTACATGTGTTTGGGTCCGGTGTAATTTCCTTTCTATGTATGAATATAGAATGTTCTAATACAGTGCCTTCAGAAAGTATTCATACCCCTTGACTTATTTTGTTGTGTTATAGCCTGAATTCTAAATTGATTAAATATATTTTTTTCTCACCCATCTACACACAATACTCCATAATGACAAAGTGGGTACTTTGCAAATGTATTGAAAATGAAATACAGTTATATCTAATTTAAATAACTATTACCCCTGAGTCAGTACTTTGCAGAAGCACCTTTGGCAGTGATTACAGCTGTGAGTCTTTCTGGGAAGTCTGTAAGACACCTGGATTGTGCAACATTTTCCCTTTATTCTTGCTAGACAACCATTTTAAGGTCTTGCCATAGATTTTGAAGCAGATTTAAGTCAAAATTGTAACTCAGACACTAAGGAACATACACTGTCTCCAGTGTAGATTTGGCCATTTGTTTTAGGTTATTGGCCTGCTGATAGGTGAATTCATCTCCCAGTGTCTGGTGGAAAGCAGACAACCAGGTTTTCCACTAGGATTTTGCCTGTGCTTAGCTCCATTCCATTTCTTTTTTATCCTGAAAAACTTCCCAGTCCTTAGATTACAAGCATACCCATAACATGATGCAGTCATGACTATGTTTGAAAATATGGAGAGTGGTACTCAGTAATGTGTTGTATTGGTTTTACCCCAAACATAAGACTTTGTCTTCAGGACAAAAAGTTAATTGCTTTGCCACATTTCTTTGCAGTATTACTTTAGTGTCTTATTGCAAACAGGATGCATGTTTTGGAATATTTTTATTCTATACAGGCCTCTTTTCACTGTCAATTAGGTTAGTATTGTGGAGTAACTACAAAGTTACAGTGGGGAGAACAAGTATTTGATACACTGCCAATTTTGCAGGTTTTCCTACTTACAAAGCATGTAGAGGTCTGTAATTTTTATCATAGGTACACTACAACTGTGAGAGACGGAATCTAAAAAAAATCCAGAAAATCACATTGTATGATTTTTAAATAATTAATTTGCATTTTATTGCATGACATAAGTATTTGATCACCTACCAACCAGTAAGAATTCTGGCTCTCACAGATCTGTTAGTTTTTCTTTAAGAAGCTCTCCTGTTCTCCACTCATTACCTGTATTAACTGCACCTGTTTGAACTCGTTACCTGTATAAAAGACACCTGTCTACACACTCAATCAAACAGACTCCAACCTCTCCACAATAGCCAAGGCCAGAGAGCTGTGTAAGGACATCAGGGATAAAATGGTAGACCTGCACAAGGCTGGGATGGGCTACAGGACAATAGGCAAGCAGCTTGGTGAGAAGGCAACAACTGTCGGCGCAATTATTAGAAAATGGTAGAAGTTCAAGATGACGGTCAATCTCCCTCGGTCTGGGGCACCATGCAAGATCTCACCTCGTGGGGCATCAATGATCATGAGGAAGGTGAGGGATCATCCCAGAACTACATGGCAGGACCTGGTCAATGACCTGAAGAGAGCTGGGACCACAGCTCTCTTCAAGACAACCATTAGTAACACACTACGCCGTCATGGATTAAAATCCTGCAGCGCACGCAAGGTCCCCCTGCTCAAGCCAGCGCATGTCCAGGCCCGTCTGAAGTTTGCCAATGACCATCTGGATGATCCAGAGGAGGAATGGGAGAAGGTCATGTGGTCTGATGAGACAAAAATAGAGCTTTTTGGTCTAAACTCCACTCGCCGTGTTTGGAGGAAGAAGAAGGATGAGTACAACCCCAAGAACACCATCCCAACTGTGAAGCATGGAGGTGGAAACATCATTCTTTGGGGATGCTTTTCTGCAAAGGGGACAGGACGACTGCACCGTATTGAGGGGAGGATGGATGGGGCCATGTATTCGCGAGATCTTGACCAACAACCTCCTTCCCTCAGTAAGAGCATTGAAGATGGGTCGTGGCTGGGTCTTCCAGCATGACGATGACCCGAAACACACAGCCAGGGCAACTAAGGAGTGGCTCCGTAAGAAGCATCTCAAGGTCCTGGAGTGGCCTAGCCAGTCTCCAGACCTGAACCCAATAGAAAATCTTTGGAGGGAGCTGAAAGTCCGTATTGCCCAGCGACAGCCCCGAAACCTGAAGGATCTGTATGGAGGAGTGGGCCAAAATCCCTGCTGCAGTGTGTGCAAACCTGGTCAAGAACTACAGGAAACGTATGATCTCTGTAATTGCAAACAAAGGTTTCTGTACCAAATATTAAGTTCTGCTTTTCTGATGTATCAAATACTTATGTCATGCAATAAAATGCAAATGAATTACTTAAAAATCATACAATGTGATTTTCTGATTCCGTCACTCACAGTTGAAGAGTACCTATGATAAAAATTACAGACTTCTACATGCTTTGTAAGTGGGAAAACCTGCAACATCGGCAGTGTATCAAATACTTGTTCTCCCCACTGTATCTATCCACAGTTCTCCTATCACAACCTTTAAACTCTGTTCTCATGGTGAGTCCCTGAGCAGTTTCATTCCTCTCTGGCAACTGAGTTAGGAAGGACGCCTGTATCGTTGTAGTGACTGGGTGTATTGATACAGCATCCAAAGTGTAATTATTAACTTCAGCATTCTCAAAGGGATATTCAATGTCTGCTTTTATTTTTTAATTTTTTTTACCCATCTACCAATAGGTGTCCTTCTTTGTGAGGCATTGGACAAATCTCCCTGGTCTATGTGGTTGAATATGTGTTTGAAATGCAGTGCTCGACTGAGGTATGTATGTGTGGGGTACAGAGATGAAGTAGTCATTCAAAAATCATGTTAAACACTATTATTGCACATTCAACATATTATGTGACTTAAGCAAATTTGTACTCCTGAATTTATTTAGGCTTGCCGTAACAAAGGGGTTAAATATTTATTGACTCAAGACATTTCAGGTTTTCATTTTTTATTTTGACATTATGTGGTATTGTGTGTAGGCAAAAAAGTAAAACAAAAAATAATCAATTTAATCCATTTTAAATTCATGCTATAACACAACAAAATGTGGAAAAAGTCAAGGCGTGGGAATACTTTCTGAAGGCAATGTGTATGCCTGTGTAGGTCACATAGAGATCATATAATTATGTTCTATAGGAAGAGTTTCATTTCAAAATGCTATATATCCATTTTCAGAAATGTTTGTAAAAATGCTTTAATGGTTTAAAGAAATTATGAAAGAGATTTGGTGTTTTTTCACAGTCTAATCATGGCATGGTGTTGTTCAATGACAGACATATTTGTTTCAACTCTATCACTTGATGGTTTCATTTCAAAGAGACAAATAATCATGTTTTGCAAAATGCTATATATCCATCTCATTCTCAGAGAAGTAAGTAGCACTGCTAGGTTTCCACACAGTATAACAAATAACTGAATGTTTTATAAAGAAATGTTATCCATAGTGACTTACAGTAAGTGCATTCATCTTAAGATAGCTAAGTGACCTATCACAGTCAAATACACAGGATACGAACATTCCATTCCAGCTAAACAATGGATAAATAACGTTAAAAAAACCCCGTAAGAAATCATTTCTGATGAAAAAACACAAATGTGAAAAATTGGTGGATATAGCATTTTGGAAATGAGCTCATCAAATGTAATTGTATGCTAGGTCACCTGCATAGAGGGACTCCCTGCCTCTCTCCATACATACTACACTGGACTGTACATCCCTAGTGTATTATTTAGGGCGGCAGGTAGCCTAGTGGTTAGAGCATTGGGCCACTAACCCCAAAGTTCACTGGTTTGAATACCTGAGTCAAGAAGGTGAAAAAAACCTGTCTTTTTCCTTGAGCAAGGCACTTAACCCTAATTTGCTCCAGGGGTGCAGTACTACTATGGCTGACCCTGTAGGTAGGCTGTCATTGTAAATAAGAATTTGTTCTTAACTGACTTGCTTAGTTAAATAAAGAAAATATTATAACATGGTTCCATACTACAGCTGACTGCCTAACACACTGTTATTAGAGCTGTGCTTGTGTCAGCTAACTAGATTGTACCTTATAGACTTTGCTGCGTATGAACAGATCGTTTTAATCTAAGATGAGAAATAACCTTACAATATTCTCGTCAGGTCTACTCCAGATGAATATGATCCTGTCCTTGTTGTTTGCATTCGTACAGTTAATGTCATTCATTTAGCAGCAGTAGAACAGATTTGGGCCGTTTTGAAAGCGTGTTATGATAACAAGATGAGAACACAAAGTGTCATGTATGAAAAGAGACAGTGGCTTTCCAATTTACTAAACGAGGCCTTTGGTCACCTCATCTGTGGAGGAGATGAGAACGTTGTGGCCGCTCTGATTGGTTCCCTTGTTTCAAAAGTGATTGGTTGCCCTGCTGAACCTAATTATACGATGTTACATTGGTAGGAGATATTACACGTGGCATGTCTTTGTGTGTGTGTGTGCATGCGTGAGTCCTTGTGTGTTGGTGTGTGTGTGTACGTGCGTGCGTGTGTGCGTGCTCGAAATGTGTGCGTTCAAGTGTATTATCTCTCTGTGAACTGTTCTCACACACTGTGTAATGGGACCCATGAAATCCATTCTGCATGAGCTTAAACATACAGAATGTACTCTACATCCGTGTGTGTATCTACAGTGTGTCAGAAAGTGTGTGCATGTCATGAGATAACATGATGTTGTCCCATGCAGAGGGAAACACTCCACTCTTAGGTGACTCATAAATTTCTATTGGCAGCCATTAAACAGGGTAATGACAGAAACAGAGGTGGTGTCGGAGAGGGAGAGGGAGAGAGAGAGAGAGAGAGAGAGGGAGAGAGAGAGAGAGAGAGAGAGTTTTCCTCTGTTTCTCTCCTCATCTCTCCAGCAGACCTCCGGCCAGTTCTTTACCCTGCAGGTCTAATTGCCCTCAACCCCACACATCATTGCTGTATCACTGTAAAATAAACATTGAAACTTTATCGTTGGGGATCCATAACTGTTTTTTTTCAGCCTATATGGTTTTACTGCAATATTTAGAGCCTCCGTAAATGCAGTATACTGTAGTAGAGCAGAGGGTAGCCATCTGTCACGAGAGGGTGCATACCTCGACCAAGACGCAGCGCAGGGATTGTAGTTCGACATTTTTATTTATTTATATACTATGTATAATAAATATTACAAATGAACGAACTATACAACACAAAACACGATATACAAACGTCACGTTTACAAAAACAAGACGTAACGAATGTGGCACACTTACTGTCACCGTGACTGCGAAATAATCGACAACGACCCACAACCCAGTGTGAAAATTACAAACCTATGTAGGATCCCTAATTGGAGACAATGCGCAGCAGCTGCCTCTAATTAGGGTTCCAACGCAAACCACCACCAGATACAGAAAGAATAAACCTGTCAGACTCTGACCATGGTTACATAGAGAAGGAAGTAGGCTTCTCTATGGCCGGAGCCTGACACCATCAAATAGCCATTACGGATAAACTTTTGCGCTTGGCTTCATCTGCTAGACAGACGGCTCAGGGAACTGAGATTACTATGGCTCAAAAATAACCTTGACCCTTCAGAAAAAAAAACCATGTTCACATGAACCACTTCCAGATTAGATTAAGACTATTCCTTGGAGTTATAGCCTCGAAGCTGTTCCATACTGGAATATGGAGAGTAGTAGGGTGCACTTGAATTTCATTTTTTGTGAACACCTTCCTCCCTCCTTCCCTCCTCTCATCCTCCCACCCTTCCTCCTCAGTCTGCCGCAGCCTGCAGGTGATGGAGGAGCTGGGCCCGTTCATCACAACGGTCCCTGGCAGCCTCAGCCACAGCCTCACAGACAGAGCCCAGAGTGTTTAGTATACAGCCTGTGTTCTCACATT
This sequence comes from Thymallus thymallus, assembly GCA_023634145.1. Classification (NCBI taxonomy): domain Eukaryota; kingdom Metazoa; phylum Chordata; class Actinopteri; order Salmoniformes; family Salmonidae; genus Thymallus; species Thymallus thymallus. The sequence continues at coordinate 21,888,935 of CM042387.1, forward strand.
GTTCACAAGGAGTCACAAGGTCAACAAGTTCCTCCCTGATAGACTCAACATGGCAGTATAAAGCCAAGAACCACCAGGATGTTTATCCCAGCATAAAGAGGCCTGATAAATTGGCCTACGGGTTGCGCATGCACACACACACACACACATTCATGCACACATAAACAATGAGTTGATACTCATCCAAGGGTCTGTCAATAGAACAAGTTCAACAGAGAGTTGAAGTGGTAACCTTCTTAAACGAACATCAGAGTTTTTCTTAGTTCTCTAAGTGCGGAATGATGATGTATTAGTTAATCTTCATTTAACGAGCAAACAGACCTCTTGGAATAGACAGAGGGAACGAATGAGGAATTAAAAAGGAGGAAGAGAGGGAGAAAAAGAGAAACAGATGGCATTTCACGTGTGTCAATTAGAGCGATGTTGTTTCCTGTAGATGCACACACAGAGAGAGAGAGAGAGAGAGAGAGAGAGAGAGAGAGAGAGAGGAGGTGTTGCTAGTTCATTGCTCAAAGTGTTTAGAGCACAGGGACCAGTTTGTTAAAACTTAATCTCATATCCTCTTATGTCACAGCCAGTCAGGCCTGATTCCATTGTAAATGGCACCCTATTCCCTATGTAGTGCACTCCTTTTGAGGGCTCTGGTCAAAAGTAGTGCACTATATAGTGTATAGGGTGGTATTTGAGACACAACCATGTGGACTAATATTTTATATTACTATATTAGAGTTCATATTATAGGGACATGTTGATCACGCTACATTGTGACTCACAGGCTTTTAATGCCAGAGCACCGAGAAATGTTTATTAAGGAGCGCATCTAACAGGGTAATTAACAGGTTTGTTATTATTCTAACTAAATCAGGACATTCATCTTGTGCGTGGCGGCAGGAGTGGCATTTCCATTTCTGTTTTTAAATAGTTTTTAAATTATTTTTGCAGCTCATATATTTTCATGGCCTGCCTGTATTGGCTCCTATAGCTGGTATGCCAGTAGAGGAAGAGGAGCAGAGGGTAGATCGTACGATAACTAGCCTCTCCTTTACATATCAGAGTAAAGGAGAGGCTAGTTACTCCCTTCTCTACACCTTCTTTTCCCCTCCCTCTCGCTCTTGCTCTCTCCTCTTTCCTCCTCTCTATTCTCATTAACTCCTCTCTCTCTCTCCCCCTTATCCTCCTTTTATCCCAATACCCCACTTCCCCTCTCGCTCTCTCTTCTCTTTTTCCCATTCCCCCAATCCTAATTACAGATGAGAAACGTCATCTTTTATTAATGACCCCGTTAATGAAACAGGGACGACTTCCCTTTTGTCAGGGACAAAAGTTTCCGGCAATTAATATATTTTCCACAATTAAAGCAGAACAAAAGAGTAGAAGCCCCGTAAGAGTATTTAGATTTGAGTCCCCTGGTGCAGTGGTTTCTTTATACAGTAAAAGCTTTAGTTCCCTATGGGGCTTTGCCTTGCGGGCCCCTCTCTTGGAGATACTGTTACGAAACCAATAACTCTCCTCTTGATTTTGCTGCACTAGTTATGTCTAGGGCTCTTAGGCCTAGTTAACGGGTCTGTAACCTGATTTAAGATGTGCATCTATGTCAGAAATCAGCAGATGAGGACCGTGTTGTATGTACATGTACACCTCTCTCACACTCCTCTTGATCGCTCGCACCTGAGGAATCACCAAGGCTTCCTGGCAGAACACAGCCCTAAGCCGGTCGGTGCTGCCACCTGGGGATGAAGTGTGGAAGTGCATCATGGTAGTGTGTGTGTCTACAGTATGTCTTAACACTAACCTTCGCCCATATCAAAACAATACAGTATAGAGTACAGGCAAGTGTGGGGGATTACTCCTCCATAACACATCTAGTCCTTATCTTGTCCATACCTAGTAGCCCAGGGTTACAACATAAACCACTACTTACACATGACAAAGCTCACCTTGTATGGTTTCAAGTCACCAAAAGTGTAGATTGAGTCGCTTGTCTGTAGTGACTGGCACTAGAAGGAGCCTGAGAGAGAGTCTATGTGTGTGAGTGAGAGAGTGAGAGAGTGAGAGAGAGAGAGAGAGAGAGAGAGAGAGAGAGAGAGAGAGAGAGAGAGAGAGAGAGAGAGAGAGAGAGAGAGAGAGAGAGAGAGAGAGGGGGGGGGGGGGGGAGAGAGAGAGAGAGAGAGAGAGAAAGAGAGAATCCATCCATCAGGGCTATAGGTCTAGTTACATGTTCCCCTTATCGAATCACTGTCCCCCATATTAATCAGTGTGTCATTCAGGTTCAGACACACAGTATGTTCCCAAAGGTCAGAGTGCATCATGCATGGTGTATGAGATTAGTTCTCAGGCATGTTCTCTAGTTAGGCCTTCACACACACCCTACAATGGAACACTGCTGTCATCTCATCCTGCACTAACAACACTGGAACAGACAGCTAGAGTAAACCCCCAAGTGATAGCAGACCCAGAGATGTACGCTGGCCAAGTCCCAATTAGCTGGGCTAAAGACGAGTCTAGTTACACCCCTGGAACTCTCTGTCTGGTGGCCCATTCACAAACTCCCTCTGACATAGCACACTAGGGCTGTGATGGTAATTGAATAACCTCGTAACTGACAGTTATGGATGAAGTCATGAAAATAAAATAACCATCAAAACTGTTTAAATAGGCCTACATTCGTTAACTTTATTTTCAAGTAGATAAACTTTACTTAATTTACTAATGATTATAAGAAATTGTTTTGCTAACTTAGTCTTTCTATTAAACTGTACATATCCTCTTCTTTCCAACTGTCCTTTGATGCTTGAGCAGCTAATCCGCTAGATGCGCGGCGGTGTGGAGCACTATAGGCTTGGTTTGATGTGTGGACTTCCCTTTACACAATACATGTTTTCATTGCTTGCTAGTAAATACATAAATGGGTCATCTTTTTAAAAAGGTTGGATGTGTCTGACTTCATTCATTATTCAACAGCAGTCGACAAGGTTCTTCTGGCTCTGAGGCCTATAATGTGTTAATGTTGTGTAAAATGGACAATGCTCTCCAACCTGGCATGGTATAATTTGATACGGAATCTTTTCTTAATTTATAGACTAATCAACGCTGATCAGGCCCGGGCCTGGCCACCCTCCTATCCCTACAAAGTAGAATAGTAGACTAGGCTATACAATGTTGGCCCGCAATACACTTTTATGAATGCCCATGTGGTAGCCTACCGTTTGTAAAACAAGCAATTTACCGTTAATCCCTGTAATTTAGTTACATTCATTTCTGTTAATGCATGTATTACAGTATTTTACCGTTCTCATTCTCGGACTGAATCCGTTGTTTGCATAGTTCACAACCTGCTACACTTGTTAGAAACAAGATTTGGTTTATTTCATACCATAATTTACACAGTCCATGTGAGCAATGAGCATGTGTCTGGTTTCTCTGTCCTGTTAATGTTTACGGAGCACACAAGCCTGAGCGCGCATAGATGTACCTGGCCTCCTTCTCGCAAATGTCAAATGTAGGAAAGTGCCCAGCTGGGCTTCTCAGTAATTTTTTCTTCTCCTCAGACAGGAAGTCAACAAAGTCCTTTTGTAATATATATATATATACAGCGGGTGAAATAAGTATTGAACACGTCACCATTTTTCTCAGTAAGTATATTTCCAAAGGTGCTATTGACATGACATTTTCACCAGATGTTGGTAACAACCCAAGTAATCCATACATACAAAGAAACCAAAACAAATAAGTTCAGAAATTAAGTTATGTGTAATAATGTGAAATGACACAGGGAAAAAGTATTGAACACACTTACTGATATTTATTTAATACTTTGTACAAAAGCCTTTGTTGGCTTCAAGACGCCTCCTGTATGGAGAAACTAGTCACATGCATTGCTCTGGTGTGATTTTGGCCCATTCTTCCACACAAACAGTCTTCAAATCTTGAAGGTTCCGTGGGCCTCTTCTATGAATCTTGATCTTCAGTTCTTTCCATAGATTTTCAATGGGATTTAAGTCAGGTGATTGGCTGGGCCATTCTAGCAGCTTTATTTTCTTTCTTTGAAACCAATTGAGAGTTTCCTTGGCTGTGTGTTTGGGATCATTGTCTTGCTGAAATGTCCACCCTCGTTTCATCTTCATCAACCTGGTAGATGGCAGCAGATTTTTGTCAAGAATGTCTCTGTAAATTTGCCCATTCATCCTTTCTTCAATTATGTGAAGTTTGCCAGTACCATTTGCTGAAAAACAGCCCCACACCATTATGTTCCCACCTCCAAACTTGGTGTTTTTACGGTGATGTGCAGTGTGTATTATGACATCCAAACAGTTCGATTTTGCTCTCATCTGACCACACTATATTCTCCCAGTATTTCACTGGCTTTTCCAAATGTTGTGCAGCAAACTTTAAACAAGCTTCAACATGCTTTTCTTTCAGCAATGGAGTCTTGCGTGGTGAGCGTGCATACAGGCCATGGCAGTGGAGTGCATTACTTACTGTTTTATTTGAGACAGCAGTACCTGCTAATTGCAGGTCTTTTTGAAGCTCTCCACAAGTGGTCCTTGGCTCTTGGACAACTCTTCTGATTATTCTTTTCACTCCTCTGTCAGAAATCTTGCGAGGAGCACCTGGTCGAGGCAAATTTATGGTGAAATGATTGTCTTTCCACTTTCGTATTATGGCCCCATAATACGTTTTTGTTTCTACACTGTTGTGTGTTTTTGTTTCTACACTGAACGAAAATATAAACAGAACATGTAAAGTGTTGGTCCCATGTTCCATAGGTACAGAAAGCTTATTTCTCTCAAATGTTGTGCAAAAATGTGTTTACATCCCTGTTAGTGGGCATTTATCTTTTGCCAAGATAATCCATCCACCCTCCAATGTTGTTTTAGAGAATTTGGCAGTATGTCCAACTGGCCTCACAACCGCAGACCATGTATAACCACGCCAGCCCAGGACCTCCACATCCGGCTTCTGCAGGATTGTCTGAGACCAGCCACCCGGACAGCTAGCTGTTGAAACTGAGGAGTATTTAGGTCTGTAATAAAGCCTACAGCCTATAGCATAGCTGTCCCCTTCATACTACAGCATAGCTACCCTCTTCATACTATAGCATAGCTGTCCACTTCATACTATCCTTGTCAATTCATTAACTTATAGCCTTCTTTCGGAAAGGTAGGCCTAGGTTTTTTTATGCATTTTAAGGAAAGGATAAATATTTGCTCTTGTGTCTGACATACGTCGGTGGCTTTGATTGATGGGTGCTTTTACGGGTTTGTGTGTGTGTGAGTTCGAGGATTCTCTCTATAGGCCTACAGTATACAGTATGTCCATTCAGAAAGTTTCCTAAAGTAGCCTGCCTGGACTCCATCTCTTTAATAAGCTCCTGTCATTATTTAATAAATGGCCTATTTTCAGTAGCTTAGGTTACATTATATCTCTCATTACGGTGTCCTCTCTTGGAAGAAAATATGTCAATGCCACTGCCATCGAATGACCTCAGCAGCAGGCTTTATAATGTTATGCAAGTATATTTCTGAAAAAGTGGGAGAAAACCCATCAGTTGTCATATATCTTTTTAGACATATATCTTTATTTTGACTCAGTTAATGTTGTGTCAATACAACTTGGCATTTCTTAATTTGTTGATTAATATTAATAAGTAATAACCTGAATAATAATAATAATGAAATGTCATGATAATAACTAAGTGTAATGGCTTGTTTCAAATAGGTTTTAGTAAGAAGCATTATCCGTGTAAACAAGTCTACCAACACAATTGTGACCTCCCCTTTTTGGACCCCCCCCACCATCACAGCCCTATAGCACACACATTCATAGGCACATAGTGTGTGTTAGTGTGAAACTGTAGGCTTACTTGCAGCTCTAGGATGCCTCAAAGCAGTGTCTGAGTTTTGGAGAAAACTAGCAGGCATGGACACACACACACACACACACACACACACACAGACACACACACACACACACACACACTCTCTCTCCCTCCACCCTCCCAGGTCCTGGCTTCCAGCATGCATTAGGCCATCCATCAACCTCACAGTAGATCCAGCCCTGAGCTCACGTGGAGAGAGAGAAAGAGAGAGAAAAGGACAGAACGAGAGAACAGAGAGAGTGAGAGAAAGGCTTAATTAGCAGTAATTAATGACCTAAAAACAATAATGAGTGAATAGAAGAAAGAAAGAGAACTTGTGCCAAATTGTCTGGAGCTGTTTTTTCTCTCCAACCTGGTGGTGCATATCCCATAGGATTGTGGAGAGTTTTAGTCCTGGTGAAAACAACACAAAAAACGGAATCGCTCGCGGCCATGTTTCAATTAATTATTAAAATGACTATGGCCTTTGCCGGCGTGTGTGTTTGCGTGTGTGTGTGTGTGTGTGTGTGCGAATGCGATTTTTTGTTAGTTTTTGCGTCTGGTGGCTAGCGTGCTAACACTGTGTGTGTGCGTGTGTGTGCGTGCTCCTACATGCACACCTCTGTGCGTTCCAGGGATAATACCACAGTGGTAGCGGTGTTCCTGGCAGGCCTCATTATTTAGCGGAGTCCTGATAAGGGACTTGTTTTGGGTGATGGTTCTCCCATGGATGATAGTGTCCATGTCCTTGATGCATGGTGCCTAGCGCTACTCTTTTCCCCTTCCCATGTTCAGACCAGATTATCTACACACTAATGGGTGTTGCTAGTTCTTAATGAATGACTGTCGCTGGAGCTACCAATAGGCTGCTTGCTCCCTGAGGGCTCATATCACTAATGATTAATCACCAGACAGACTGGAGAATCACACTCTCTCCTCCTTCCTTAGTCATTCTCCCTATCTCCCTTTTCTCATTCCCTCGTTCCCTAGCTATTCTCCCTCTCCCCCTTCTCCTTGTTTCCTCCTTCCCTATAAGGGGTGTGTGTGTGTGTGTGTGTTCGTGATGTCTTGTTGTCGCTACCTTCTTGTCCTTTGTGCCGTTTCTGTATCCAATAATGTATGTTGCCTGTTTTGTGCTGCTACCATGTTGTGTTGCTACCATGTTGTTGTCATGTTGTGTTGCTAACATGCTGTGTGGTCATGTGTTGCTGCTATGCTATGTTGTTGTCTTAGGTCTCTCTTTATGTGATGTTGTGTTGTCTCGTGATGTGTGTTTTGTCCTATATTTTTAATCCCAGCCCCCATCCCCGCAGGAGGCCCTTTGCCTTTTGGTAGACCGTCATTGTAAATAATAATATGTTCTTAACTGACTTGCCTAGTTAAATAAAAAATGACAATAATACACTCTGACTTCAGACTGCAGACTAAACTCTCAGACTGCAGACTAAACTCTCAGACTGCAGACTAAACCGTAACTAAATCCAAATGGGGCCATCTTTAGACTTCAGGGCATTTCGATGTGTCACCATGGATACCTTCTGTACCCTGTCATGGGTATACTGTGACTACAGTATGGGACTGTGTGCTGCTCTGCTCTGAGGCATTTGGAGTACTATGGCGTTAACTGGTGGTAGTGTGCAGGCATTTCCCACAAAATCCGATTCTATCCACCCTAAAGACACCAGAGAGATTATGTGTGTTCGAAATTGCACCTAGGGGCCTTGGTTGCAAGTAGTGCACTATATGGGGAATAGGTTGCCTTTCAAAACGCAGCCAGGCAGGGTGTACTTCCGCAGGGTTCCTGATCTTCCGGTGTCGGTCACAATGCCTGTCTTCCCAGGTCTGGTTGCTCTCTCCACTCCCATCAAAACGTAATGCGAACGAGAGACCCATCTGGCAAAGGCTACTGTTGTGGTGTACTAACCCCTTTCTGAAATCCCTCTGGCATGTTGCTGCTGAGTTGGAAAACCCTCCTTACTCATTGTGGAATAGCTGTTGGGTTTGTATAGTCGTGTAATCGACAGGTCTCTGTCTCTTTGTCGGGAATCCTCCTGTGTAATCCAGTTAAAGCTGCAGTCTGATTACTGGCTTTACAGTACAGAGACAAGGGCATAGACGGGGTGTGTGTGTGTGTGTGTGTGTGTGTGTGTGTGTGTGTGTGTTTTTTAAAGGTACATGCGAAAAAGAGCCATTTGATTTGATTGTCACTCTGTAGGTTTTGTTATTATAGCACTCTATGTGTGTGGTCTTATCCCAGTGTGTGCGGCGACTCAGAAAGACGACATGTTCATTTCTCAGTGTCACACGCAGTTTACTGGGCTCTGCTCATCTCTCTGTGTCAGGAGGATTTTCTCTCCTCTTCCTCTCCTCCCACTTCTCTTTTTCTCTCCCTCCATGCCTGGGTATGGAGGGGTGACAGGAGGACATGCTCTGTTTCAGATAAGACCACCCCTACTCCCCAGTGTTTGCTACACATACTCAGGTCTCAGACAGTAGAGAGTTTTATTAGAATGACTGTCTGTCTGTCTGTCTGTAATCTAGATGTAGTGTAGTATGTTTGTAGGTGGATGTGTGTGACAGTGTTTCTACTGCTGGGTTTGAGAGGGTCAGAGAGCGAGAGATGAGAGAGTCTTTGTTCTCTAAAAATATTGATGAAACAGTTGAAGTGACTTTGGTTGTCCCTGGTCTGTCTGTGTCTGTCTGTCTGTGTGTGTGTGTGTGTGTGTGTGTGTGTGTGTGTGTGTGTGTGTGTGTGTGTGTGTGTGTGTGTGTGTGTGTGTGTGTGTGTGTGTGTGTGTGTGTGTGTGTGTGTGTGTGTGTGTGTGTGTGTGTGTGTGTGTGTGTGTGTGTACAGTCATGCTGCAGGTGGTTGCCTTTTAGCTTTTATCCAGGTGGGAGAGGGGAGAGCCAGACTGTGTGATGCCCAGCCAGAGAGAGGAAGCCCAGGGGACTGGGAGGGGAGGGGCGAGGAGGGAGACGTGGGTGGGAAACCAGGCACGCAGGGTGGGGTTTCCTTTTTACAACCAAATGGGTGATGCTTTTTAGTCTGTCATTGCATACGCCATATGTGGACTGAATCATTAAATAAAATAAAGCTCAACCAACCAATTAACTGAATAAATCATAGTCTCAAGGCTAGAGGTAACCCATACCAAAAATAATATTCTGACGCTGCATGTTCACCTCCAGATGAGAAGCTAATCATCTCTTTTTATGCTTCTCTTAACTGTGTGTGTGTGTCTTGTCTGTGTGTGTGTGTGTGCGCGGCCGGAGAAGTGGGCTGTGATGTCATAGCACACCCAATTCTCCCCCAGGCCTCACAGAGCACTTCTTCGGCCGTGCACACACACACACACACACACTTGTGTGTGTTTGCACCCGAGTGCATGGACGCCTGTGTGTGCGTATGTACTCCCTCTCTCGGCCCTTCCCGCAGCCTCATGCATTTTTGATAGGTATTACATGGTGCCCCTCTCCCCAAACAAGCTTTTGTCGGCCCAGTAGGGACGGCATCACATCTGATCACGCCTAGGTAAGCCAGCCAGCCAGCACTAGTCCCTGCTAGCACAGCACACAGCATAAATACTTAGGGAACTATATTCATAATTGTAATTACTTATTTCACTCACATACACACACACACACACACACACACACTCGCTCTCTCTCTCCTCTGCCTTTTCTTTTCCCTCTGCAGATCTCTTCCCTCTCTCGCTTTCATCCTTCTTTCGTTTCTCAATCCCTTTGTCTTCCTGCACATGCATGATTCATAAGCTACCCATTAAAGACACACACCGATGGGCAAAAGAGACCTTGCTTAGATAGGCGTGAAATAACAACCGCAAATTAACCCCACAATAAAATGAATACACTCTTCTGGGCTGTGCTGAGGTATACGGTGTGTTGACCAGAACCTAGTCTTCTGAATGAGAATATGTTGTATCTTTCGTTTTTTCTTTAACTCTAACAAGCACTGATTTAGAACTCAAGTACCGCCTCCCCTCGTGGGCTGTCATCTCATAAAACAGGATTTTGGTGGAATTAGTCAAATTGGTTAACAGAAAAATCCGATTTTTTTGCTAAAGTGACACTTTCAACTCAGCTGATCTTTGTTTCTCCAATTTGTCTCTCTGAATTTGTTCTTAATTGACCTGTATACATAAAGGTGAAATAAAGGTCTGAGCAGCTTAATGTCATACACTGTTCCTGTTGTAACTTTGAAGAGGGGAGGACAGAGGGGTGGAGGTATGTGGAAGGAAGGAAGGAAATCACAGAACAACCAGTGAGAAAGGAAGAGAGTGAGAAAGAGAGCGACAGGAGAGAATAGAGAGAGAGTTATGATAAAGGAAAGAGGAAGAGCAATATTATGATACATAGTGTATTGGAGAGGTATAATGGACTCTGGTGTAGGACCATTAGGAACTGGTAATGACAAGGTCTGTCAACCAACGGTCTGGATAACGGCCATGTTTTTCAGCAGGTGGTGTTGTCTGGGGAAAGTGGTGGAGCCAGGATGTCACATGGCAGTGTGTGTGTGTGTGTGTGTGTGTGTGTGTGTGTGTGTGTGTGTGTGTGTGTGTGTGTGTGTGTGTGTGTGTGTGTGTGTGTGTGTGTGTGTGTGTGTGTGTGTGTGTGTGTGTGTGTGTGTGTGTGTGTGTATGTGTGTGTGTGTTTGTGCATGCGTCTGTCTCTACACCGGGGTCTCTTGCCATCAAGACCGAGGGGAGGCCCTGTCAACGTATCACAGGCCTGGCTGCTCATAATACCATTCTTAGCATATGGCGGCACGCTAACCGAGCAGACTTCGCCTTATCAAATATTCACAATTACAAACAGAATGAAACCCTTGCCTGGCTTGACATTTATATTTAATTTAGTTCCCTTCTCTCTATGGCGCCGCACTTCGCTCCCTAGTCCCTATGCGACTCGCTCTGTGTCAGAGTATTGTTCCTGTTTTAGGGTCTCGCGCCGAGGCGTAGTTTGTGTTTGAGAGAGGAGCAGTGGTGTGTGACTAGGAGAAATGTGTGTTCCTTTTTTGAGACGTGACAACAACTGAAGTCATTACATGAGCAGATGCCACGGCTGCCCCGCTCCACCTGGAATATAGAGAAGGGAGAGGGGGGTGGGAGGGAGGCAGTGGAAGGAAGAGAGAAGAGAGACAGAAAGGAGAGGTGGTAGGGAGGAAGGAAGAGGGGGATATGTAATTGAGATTCAGTATCAGGCCTTCCATCAACAGGGTATACGTTCCAAATGGAACGTATACCCCACCTTTTTTTCTCCCCAATTGGTAGTTAGTCTTGTCCAATCGCTGCAACTCTACAGACTCGGGAGAGGCGAAAGTTGTCCTCCGAAACACGACCCTGCCAAGCCGCATTGTTTCTTGACACGCTGGTCGCTTATCCCGGAAGCCAGACACACAAATGTGTCGGAGGAAACACCGTCCAGCTTGCGACCGAAGTTAGCTTGCAGGCGGCCAAGCCCGCCACAAGGAGTTGCTAGAGCACTATGGGACAAGGAAATCCCGGCCAGCCAAACCCTAACCCGGACGACGATGGACCAATTGTGCGCCCCCTCATGGGACTCCCGGCCACGGCTGGCTGTGACACAGCCTGGGATCAAACTCAGGTCTGTAGTGACGCCTCAAGCACTGCAAAGCAGTGCCTTAGACCGCTGCGCCACTCGGGAGGCCCTTACATAGTTCACTTTTGACCAGAGCCCTATGGGATACTGCTTGACCACCTTGTCTAATCTGGTTGCTCTGTTGTGTGTGTGTTTGTGTGTGTGTGAGTGTTTGTGTGTGTGTCCTAGTGTATCTGACAGCTAGATAGCACTGGCTTGTCATACTACAAAAGCCCCATTGGTTGACCCCTTGCTGTTTTTCACTGTGCATGTGTATCTGTTTGTGTGTGTGGGTGTCAGGTGGAATCTGGTGCCGGCTGGTTTCACCTGAGTACCCTTGTGTGCAAACAGCACCTGGGTGTCAAAACAGCAACTCCACTTCACTGCAACTCCCTCTTTTCATTCCTCCATCTCGTCCTCCTCCTTCCCTTCCACTACATCCACACACACACACACACACACACACACACACACACACACACACGCACACACACACACACACACCACACTGTGGTAAGACCAGAATGCTCAAATCTCCATCTCTCTTTTCTCATCCCCTCTCTCTCTCATCCTCTCTCTCTCTCTCTCTCTCTCTCTCCTCATCCCCTCTCGCTCTCTCTCTCTCTCTCTCTCTCTCCTCATCCCCTCTCTCTCTCTCTCATCCCCCCTCTCTCTCTCTCTCTCTCTCTCTCTCTCTCCCCATCCCCTCTCGCTCTCTCTCTCTCTCCTCATCCCCTCTCTCTCTCTCTCTCTCTCTCTCTCTCTCTCTCTCTCTCTCTCTCTCTCTCTCTCGCTCTGCTGTTTGTTTACCCACCCAATACATGCTGCTTGCTATTCTCTATTTATGTTCATCTTATTCTAAATATATTTACTGTCTGTTCACACTTTCTTTTTACTTTTTCACCTGAATGGGAGATCCTATTTCCCCTTCAGTCTTGAATCTTTTGAAACATCAAGTAATGGTAGTGACATCTTAGTTCTGTGACTTAGCCTGAACTCTGTAACTGTATGGCACAAAGTCAAGCTATTGTAGTAGACAGACACTGTTTAATATATACAGTAATATATTCCCCATTGCTTTAGACATACTCACTACACATCATACAGTATAGTCACTCAGAGGCTGCATCCCAAATGGAACCCTATTCAGACCTATAAGGCTCTGGTCAAAAGTAGTGCACTATAAAGGGAATAGGGTGCCTTTTTGGACATAGTCAGATCACTGCACTGCAGTCTGCTAAGGCTGAGGAGAGGAGAGGGAATAGTTGAGTTCACATGAGGTTCTGTCTTTGTAGAGGAAAGGGAACCGTTTCTGAGTTACAGTACCAAGACAGGCATAATGGTTTGGTTTGATAATATGCTTCTAAAGGGGCTGAAGCTATGCACAACTTAAACCATTCAGCCAGTTCCATAGCTGTCTCGTTTGATAAGCTTACTGACCGCCGCCTGAACCACCACCCTCTCTCTCTCTCTTTCTCTGTCTCTCTCTTTCTCTGTCTCTCTCTTTCTCTGTCTCTCTCTCGGTCTTGACGTGCCCTAATTTTCCAACTGCCCCACTTCTGTTCTCATACACTTCTCCTCTCATACACATTAGAATGTATGCCTGTTACTGCTCTCTTTCTCTCGTTATCTCTCTAAACAACCTGCAGATGTTTCCTAGTAACAACAGTTTTCTCTAGAAAGTGTTATTCACTTAGTAAGCTATTTTATTGAATAAGGCTCTAGAAATGCTACCATCCTTGAATCAAAGCATTGTGGGTTGAGTTCCTCTGCATGGCCTTGATTTAGCTGGCTGTAGCGCCTCAACCCAACCTCCCAGTTTTTCACTCCAACCCTAATCTAGCACACCTGTTTCTAATAATTAGCTGGTTGATAAGCTGAATCAGGTTAGTTGCAACTGGGGTTGGAGCGAAAACCTACAGGAGGGTAACTCTCCAGGAAAAGGGTTGGAGAGCCCTGCTCTAGGTTTTTCCTTGGATTCATACCTCTGCGTGGCCTTGACTTTGCTTGACCCAACACCCACCCACCATATCCGAAGATATATATCCCATGACGCTTTCACCCACGTTCCACTGTAGGCCAAGGCTGAGAGAGCTGCCCGGTTACAGTCACCTTATTTCCCTCAGCTCTTCTCCGTCAGATCTCACACGCTGGCTGGCTTATGTAACCCTCCATGGAGGTTGCAGTAGAAATATAGAGCATTGCCTCACGGGTTGAGTCAGACACCTAGAGATAAATCATGGCAGAGAGTGAGGGATATGGATGGACTTCTTCTGCATCTTTTATGGAACATTAGACAGAGCAATGCAATGACCTAATTTGAATTGATTTGGACACACATGCACAGAGGCACGCACTCACACACACACACACACCAATATCTCTCCACACACTATTCAATCTTCAGTAGTCTGCCTGGGTGCTGTGCTGGGCTGTTCTACCCCAGCTGTATATCTCTGGCCTCATCTCAAGGCGTTTTCAGATGAATAAACCCAGCTACATTACATTCCTTTATTCATCCCCCTCTATTTTCTCCCACTGTGTATTCATAAGACAGCTTCTCGGAGAAATCTCCTTCATAGTGTTGTGCTGCAGCAGCAGTTCACGGTTCTACTAGCCTGCAGATGTAATTGTTTTAATTTGCTAACTGAGTGCTCACTCAATTAGGGAGGGAGACAGAAGCTGAAGCAGACTTTATTTCCTCAACCCAGTGAAAGATGCTGCTCTGGAGACCGACACACTTGTAGAAGACACAAACACACACGCCGACACACGCACACAAACGCGCAGGCATACAAACACACACGCCACACAAGCACACAAACGCGCAGGCATACAAATATACACACCGACAAACGCACACAAACACGTAGGCATACTAACACACACATACGCACGCACGCACGCACCCACACATGCATACACACACACACACACACACAGGGTTGTAGTGCTTTGGTGTGTCTCTTCCCCTTTCCTGAGAATTCTCTCTCTCTCTCTCTCTCTCTCTCTCTCTCTTTTTTAAGTAGAGGAGTCTTCTCTGGCCTCTGCCCCCAGGCTGCCTGTTACCTGGACAGGCTGGTTGGTTTGATGACGTTTTCTTTCCTTGTTCATCTTTACTTACATCTCCTGGCTTATATTACATTCATTGTCTGTCCTTCATGTTTCATTAATCCCCCCTAAGCCTACACACACCTCCCCAGCCCTGTCTACTCAATTCAAGCCCTTAGTTCTGTAACTCACACACAATCTATGCTGAAGGTTAGAGGGCAGTCTCTTGTTCCAGTTTGTGACTCTAACTCCTTTCGATGAAGTCTCTAGTTACCAATGCCTCCTCAGTCCAGTCTGTCCATACCTACAGGTTTTGAATGCAGGTCCAGATAATTGGGAATGATATATGAGTGTTGTGTTCAGGGAGAACAGCTCTGTGAATGTTCTCTCACTCATGGTCTTTTCTTTGTGTTAACGAAATGTTTTTATGGAGAGAACAATAACCCTGTTGTTTCCTGGTCCTACCCAATTACCGACTCTCTCACTCTCACTCTCACTCTCACTCTCACTCTCACCCTCTCCCTCTCCCTCTCCCTCTCCCTCTCCCTCTCTTTATAGAGGGCTAATTTGCCCTTGAATAAAATGAAAATGAAGAGATCCGTCTCCAGTGACGAGGTGAGATGCGATAATAGCGTGTGGGCGCCTCACAGTGAAAATAGAAGAACGTAGGATGTGTGTGTGTGTGTGTTTGGAGGGGAAAGGGGTCCAGCTGCCTACCCCAGGGGTGCTCTGGTGCAGGCACGTCTATTTGACAGCTCAGTAGAGTAGACACTCCAACACCACCTGTCCTCCAGGCGCGCACACACACATACACATAAGACACACACACACACAAAGACACTTATACATACATGCAGAGAGAGAATGAGACCCAGACACCACACATAAATACTAGGCATACAAACAGATGTTGTCTCTAAATGTACAATGTACACTTCTTCATTCACACAAAGACACGTGGCATGGATGCATGCATAATGAAGAGAACATTTATGCATACAAGACACACACACAGACACTCAGAAGAGATGAATATTCATATCCACGTGTTTGCATAATAATGGTATCAGTTACAATCTCTCTTTTTCTAACACATGCACACATACACGCATGCACGCACGCACACATACACACACAAACTCTAAAAGGCTTAGATAAGTCCCTTTCATGCCAGAAGCCATACGAAGCTTCCATTGAATACACAGCGCCACGGCAAAAGGACAACAATTTTGTGGTTGCTTTGTGGACAATCCTCCCTCCTCCTTTTGTTGTCTGAGTACAAAACCACATGGGCACTTTAGAAGAGTTTCATCCCAGATAAAAAAAACAAAACAATGGGGTGTAAAAAGCAGCTGTGGGCCAAACACAGTCCCAGCTATAGACACACTGAAGAAACCTCTGTATACTGACACACACAATGCTTCACTCCTACTGATACCAACATGTTTGCCTGTATGTCACAAAATCCCTTTCAGTTTTGCGTATCGATTGGATCGGCCAGTTATCCACAGTGAAACAGTGGGAGCCAATGAGGGGCCTGTTTGATGTTGAGTGCTTTCGGAGATCCTTTGTTCTCTTCCTGTTTTGGAGCAGAATATGGAGTAGTGACATAAAAATACAGTAGTAGGCTCTTTGTTCTGTATGAGAGATATGTGTCTCCATATAGAAAGTGAACAGAGTGTGCTGTAGGCACCAGTGGCTTTAATAAAAAAGAAGACATGATGAAATCAATAAAGTTAGATTGTCACCGTGGGGGAAATTGGACGAGCGGTTTATTGCCGCTGGTTTTAATGGGGAAACTTTAGCTAAGTAGGGAGCTGCTTTATTATAGAGCCAAGTCTGGTTCTGTAGAGACTCTGATAGACAGGCTCTTCAATATAGTGACTTGGAAGAGATGGTAGTGCCACTTGGGTTGCAAAGCTACTGGTAATTTACCAAAATTACCAGAATCTTCATTAATTTTGGTAATTAACAGACAATCTATGGTAACTTTGGTAATTTATACTTGAATAACTTTTAAACATTTTATTCATACTGTATATAGTATTCATTTCATTTTTTTTTTCACCTTTATTTAACCAGGTAGGTCAGTTGAGAACAAGTTCTCATTTGCAACTGCGACCTGGCCAAGACAAAGCAAAGCAGTGCGACAAAAAACAACACAGAGTTACACATTAAACAAACAGTCAAAAACACAATAGAAAATCTATATACAGAGTGCAAAATGTAGTGCAAAAATGCAGTAAGGTTAGGAGGTAGGACAATAAATAGACTATAGTGGTGAAATAAATTACAGAATTATCATCATTTTTTATGTCTCCATAATGTCCATGAGTTTCTAGAAGATAGACCTATGGTTCAAGGATCTAACCAACAATGGCATTATTTTCTATTAACTCTGCAACTCTTGACTTTTCTTCACAACTGCCACCAGTTTGACGCCAACAAAAACAGACTTTTTTGCATAGTGTGTGTAAAAATATATAAAATAATATTTAATACTAAAACCATCATATTAAACACCAATGGTATTTGCTAAATTGATTATTTATATTTCATTCTATTCTCTAAATCATCTTATTTAATGATGTCATATACACTGAGTATACCAATCATTAGGAACACCTTCTAAATATGTGACCAGTTTCAAGAAACTAGGCAGATGTCGAACGTCACTACTTCACAGGAGTGGCATTTAAATGTTTTTATTTATTATTATGATTTTTTTATAAAAATGTGTTGGTGAATGGTATTATGAGTTGGGATTATGGCTCAGTGTTTAGCTAGCTAGCTGCATGTCTGAACAAAAGGGTTCATTATGCAAGTAACCATTTCACTGTCCCGTTTACACCTTCTGTATCCTGTGCATGTGACAAATTCATTTGATATAGTGTGTGTTTACCAGAGACGGTAATGTGAAGAACAACATGACCTGCACCAAAGTCAGATTAGGATATAGGCCAAGGACTAAATAAAGTGTATTTTTAGTACTACTTTTCGCTACTACTTTCATCACTTTTAGTCTTGAAATCTTTGGTTGTTTACTACACTACCGTATTCACTCTGTTTAGCACATGGCCTCACATGTGAATCCTAAGTCTTTAGAGGGTGTGAACGATGCTGAATGGGTGTAGACAAAGAAGAGCGCTCCAGTAGGTGTACCAAATTATTTATTAAATATTTTATTTTCTCAAAAGTTACAAGTTGATCAACTATTATTCAAAGCATAATTATTTTCCCATTGTTCCTCAACTGCAGTGTATGATATACCATTGTCTAGCTCTGAGTCTCTACATGTATCCAATGTAAAAAACACAATTTCATTTTGCAACATAGCACCGAATCCAGGGTGGGTCACATATTGAGTTTCACAACCCCAAACCCCCCCCCTTTCCCCGTGGCATGATTGATTAATTATTTCACTGTAAATATTCAAATAAAAGCCATCAGCATTAAATCAAGTTGCCTCCTCGTTATTTATCCCGCCCCCCAGAAAGACCATCATGTAAAGGTAGAGGTTATGGGGGCGGGCCAGTGGGGTAAGTAACTGATCTTGACACAGGTCTTGGTAGTGGTGGTCAGATAGTGAAGAGGTCCCTACGTAATCACGTCACATAGACTAGTCTAGTCGTATCCCTACTGAATTTGAATCGTGGGAAAGCTAAATATGTTTTTTATAAGAAAATGCAATCGAGTTTGACATTTTTCATGTCCAAAAATCCAGAGAAAGATGGTGAATCGAAGCCAGAACGAGCCAGAGAACTGTCAGTGCCAGAGGAGAGGAGTGAGGGGCAAACTGTTCCTGATGGCGATGCTAATCCTGCCAGTTCCGCTAGCTAGTAGGCCTACTAGAGAGTCAGACTCAGCGGGAGAGGGAGACGGGGAGCTGGGGGAGGGGGGCAGTGCATCCACCGACAAAGTGCTCGGAGCAGGTGCAATTTGCAGTTCAAGAACAAGCAAAACTATAACCCCTGGCTTGTCATGCAGAATTCAAAGCTGGGCTGTACAATATGAAAAAAGTTAAGGAGCTTGGGTCTAAGAAACAACTGGAGGGATTAAACTAGTGGGTGGAATGTACAGTAAAATCCTTTGCATCTGACATAATAGAACAACAACAAGGAGCCCTCAGAAAAAAGGTTTTTGAACATGCCTGAACCAAGGTGCATTTGGTGGCAGCAAGCCTTGTACACAAGGCTAAAGAGGACACCCAGGTTAAAATAAATACAAATAGACTTCAGAACAGCCTTAGAAGGAGGCTGAACATCACAGTCACAGGCCCGCTCATGGCTTTGAGCAAGAAGTTGACTCTCAGGAGTTAAATGGACTTGACATGGGGAGTCATTCTGGGAAGTTTTGAAAATATTTGTTTTCTTCCTGTACCTTCACAGAACATAACTAGTTTGTAATCTGAATATGTGCTTCACATTATCACTTAGGCAGGAGGCCTATATATCAAATCAAATCAAGTTTTATTGGTCACATACACGTGTTTAGCAGATGTTATTGCGGGTGTTATTTGCCGAAAGGGGAGCGGGGGAGGGCCTTGTAAGCATCCCAGAAGTTTTAATAGCAGTGGTTGAGTGTTTTAGCAGCGCGAGTACAACAGTTGATATGTTGATAGAACTTCGGCAGCTACAATAAATGCAGTTTCAGGATATGTGGTTTCCAGTTTGCATAAAGTCCAGTGAAGTTCTTTGAGGGCCGTCATGGTATCGGCTTGAGGGGGGATATAAACGGCCGTGGCTATAACCGAAGGTGTTTTGAAGTGTCGTTTAACATTTTTGCTGTACATTGATTTGGCCTGTAAGCCCCACAGCTTTGAATTAATTAGCACCTTGGAGAGTGCTGTCCGTTTCACCAACATAGATAGTAGGCTACTTGGCTGCTACATTGTGTTTGTTACTTTTTTTCTCAATGTACTTCAGAGAAACCCTAAGTGTCAGTGACTGAATGGAAAGCCATTCAGAAACATAGGCATAGGCATGCATTTAGTCTCTTTAGACAGACCAGTTGCCTCCCACAATGTATCAATGCTCCCTGTCTGTAGATGTTCCAGCATCAGTTGGAACAGAGAGGACGAGTCAGAAATGGGACGCGCGTCACGGGTCACGTCAGAGCCACATCAAATTCCTAACTGTATATTAAGCAAACCAGATGGCACAATGTTCTTTTTTGGATAGCCTGGGGCATACTCCAACACCCAGATATAATTTACAAATGCAGTATTTGTGTTTAGTGAGTCCGCCAGATCAGAGGCAGTAGGGATGACAACACGTTGTGGGCAATTCCACAGTAACAGTATTGCGCTGAGACGCAGATTTTTCAATTAAAATGTATGCCAAACAAAAACCATTGATTTCTAAGTTTAACAAACCATACACCTCTATGCACAATGACTACTTTTAACAATTTACAAGAGTATTTTACAAAAACATATTTACTGGAAGAACTGTGCAGATGCAAAGTTAAGTAAAGACTCCCTCAGTGTTTATTCGACCACGTTTTCCAAAAACACCTAAATAGGTACACAAAGGTAGAAATATGCAATATCTTCCTCTGCATATTTGGGTATTATTCTACACACTGGCTATTATTTGAATGAGCTCTGCCCCAAAACAAGACCAAATTTCATCGGTCATTTCATTGGTCCGGACTGGTCCAAATCTGACGTCTATGTTTCACAAGTTTTGACATCAAGTACAACACAGTAGAGCTCAGTAGAGTACAGTAGAATACAGTACAGCACAGCACAGAACAGTTCAGTACAGTACTTTACAGTAGCGACCAGTACAGTTCACTACAGTACAGTAGAGTTCAGTACAATACAGAACATTATAGTGGTGTACTGTACAAAAGTTTTGAGAATGACACAAGTATTGGTCTCCACAAAGTTTGCTGCCTCAGTGTTGATGATGGCAATTTGCATATACTCCAGAATGTCATGAAGAGTGATCAGATGAATTGCAATGAATTGCAAAGTCCCTCTTTGACATGAAAATGAACTTAATCCGCTAAAAACATTTCCACTGCATTTCAGCCCTGCCACAAAAGGACCAGCTGCCATCATGTCAGTGACTGTCTTGTTAACACAGGTGAGAGTGTTGACGAGGACAAGGCTGGAGATCAATATGTCATGCTGATTGAGTCAGAATAACAGTCTGGAAGCTTTAAAAGGAGGGTGGTGCTTGAAATCATTGTTCTTCCTCTGTCAACCATGGTTACCTGCAAGGAAACACATGCCGTCATCATTGCTTTGCACAAAAAGGGCTTCACAGGCAAGGATATTGCTGCTGGTAAGATTGCACCTAAACAACCATTTATCGGATCATCAAGAACTTCAAGGAGAGAGGTTCAATTGTTGTGAAGAAGGCGTCAGGGCGCCCAAGAAAGTCCAGCAAGCGCCAGGACCGTCTCCTAAAGTTGATTCAGCTGGGGAATCGGGTGCAGAGCTTGCTCAGGAATGGCAGCAGGCAGGTGTGAGTGCATCTGCACGCACAATGAGGTGAAGATTTTTGGAGGATGGCCTGGTGTCAAGAAGGGCAGCAAAGAAGCCACTGAGGACTGGGGTAAAGTCATTTTCTCTGATGAATCCCCTTTCCGATTGTTTAGGCCATCCGGAAAACACCTTGTCCGGAGAAGACAAGGTGAGCGCTACCATCAGTCCTGTGTCATGCCAACAGTAAAGCATCCTCAGACCATTCATGTGTGGGGTTGCTTCTCAGCCAAGGGAGTGGGCTCACTCACAATTAAGCCTAAGAACACAGCCATGAATAAAGAATGGTACCAACACATCCTCCGAGAGCAACTTCTCCCAACCATCCAAGAACAGTTTGGTGTCGACCAATGCCTTTTCCAGCATGATGGAGCACCTTGCCATAAGGCAAAAGTGATAACTAAGTGGCTCTGGGAACAAAACATCGACATTTTGGGTCCATGGCCAGGAAACTCCCCAGACCTTAATCCCATTGAGAACTTGTGGTCGATCCTCAAGAGGCGGGTGGACAAACAAAAACCCACAACTTCTGGCAAACTCCAAGCATTGATTATGCAAGAATGGCCTGCCATCAGTCAGGATGTGGTCCATAAGTTAATTGACAGCATGCCAGGGCGGATTGCAGAGGTCTTGAAAAAGAAGGGTCAACACTGCAAATATTGACTCTTTGCATAAACTGAATGTCATTGTCAATGAAAGCCTTTGACACTTATGGAATACTTGTAATTATACTTCAGTGTACCATAGTAACTACTGACATAAAGATCTAAGAACACTGAAGCAGCAAACTTTGTGGAGAACAATACTTGTGTCATTCTCAGAACTTTTGGCCACAACTGTACTGAACTGTACTGTACTGTACTGAATTATACTCTACTTTTCTTTATTGTACTGTGCTCTACTGTACGCTACTGTACTATACTGTACTGTGCTGTCCAAGCTTGTGAACCCAACTGTGGTTGAACTCAATGAACTCATTGTAGCCAATTCAATTGCAGAAAATCCTTTACCAATTATTTGGAAATTCCGTTATTTGGTAACCGAATTTAAATGTAATGGCAAAATGTCTCCCTAAATAAAGAAACACAAAAGTAACTGCTATTCATGGGTAATTACATGATTCTGACATGCCAAAACTTGGTAAATCTGGGAGATTATGAGGAAATTATCAGAAGATAGAAGTAGGAGTTACATAGTTCAGGATGCACAAGATCAAGCACACACAAAATAACCTTTTTTTTTATTTTCACCTTTATTTTAGTTTTACTAGCATTTAAGAGCAGTTGGCATTGAAGCTTGTTTGAAGGTTAGTTAACACCAGGTCGCAGTTGCAAATGAGAACTTTCAACTGGCCTACCTGGTTAAATAAAGGTGAAAATAAAATTACAAAAAATACCTTGTAAGATGTTTGGTGAAAATGTTGTGTAAAAGACAAATAAGACATCCTCATGATCTGTGGAGTCCAGGCTTTCGGTGCATATTCCGTGTTTATTTTGTTTATGCTTCACAACGCTAGCCGGGATGTAGGTAGCAGCCATCTTGAAATTAGGTAATCGGCTCGGCCTGCTCATATACATCTGTTGATCATTGATCATAAAGTTACTGGTTCCCTCCCCCATGTCAAACACTTGGATTCATTATTAAGGGAATAGGGTGACACCACCCTCTCTCTCATTTTAATACACCAATGGTAACATGATATTTTCTTACTTAATTTAAATAAGTAAGTACCGCTTTGTAAGCTACATCGGAAAAGGCGTGTTTGTGGAGGGGTGTGGATTATATAGCTAGATTGCTACTCTACTGTTGCCAACATTTGACTGTAGTGTGTCAGCAAATATAATTACAAGTTTTTCATATAATACAAAGATACTTATACTATATGTCTTCCCTTTCATCTGTGTCTGGTGTTATCTAGTTATTGACTAGCTATGTCTTCAGCCAGCATTGAACAAAAGGGGGGGGGGGGGGGGGTCTTGCAATGTTGTTTGAGTTGCTTTGTGTATATCACCACATTAGCTTGAGATGATTTTATTGCAATGCTGCTCACTGCACACTAGTTATTTGACATAGGAGTTTCAAAGAGCTGTCAGTCAATGCAAGCTCATGAATATAAGCTCCCCTCCCACTCAGCCTATCTTTTCAAACTTCCTAGTAGTTAGCCATTCTTTTTCTATTAAGTGTTTTATTAGACACATTTTCCATCTTTTCCAAATTCCAATTTTTTTTGAATGGAAAATGGTTGAAAAATGTATATTCTGTATGCCTTAATTTCTCAAAAATATAGACACTATCTTAGTGCTCAGCCAATACACTACACAAGCAGATTTATTTAGAAATTAGGGAAATATATGGCACGATAACTACTTTATTGAGGAAAGATGGACTTGCTATGACTGAAATAAGTGGTTGTCCCACCTATCTTAAGATGAATGCACTAAATGTAAGTCTGCTAAATGACAAAAATGTTAAATTTAATTTTGTTCTCTCCTTGACTTCTTCAGATATTTTCTGGATTGTTTCCTTATTATCTGCATGACTAATCTTAATGCAATATAATCACTGTAGCGGACACTGAATATTAAAACATGGCTAGACATGAATTATGCATTAATTATTATGGTCCTTTGTAGCTCAGTTGGTAGAGCATGGTACATGTAACGCCAGGGTAGTGTGTTCTCTGCCTCTTTGTCTCTCTCTTTCCCTCTCTCTCTCGCTCTCTCTCTCTCTCCCCACTGTCTCCACTGTCTGTAGTTCATTCAGTAGCCCCCTCCATAGTTTTCAGAGGCCGTTATGGTGAGTGCCTGTGGACGACCGTTGATAGGTGATGATAGGTGGTGGTTGGGGGGGTTGGAGAGACGAGGATGCTTCTTAACTTCACAATGCAGCAGGTCTTCAGAAGTCAGAGAAGATGAAAGAAAACATTCTTTATTCTTGTGCTTTTCCAGCTCATCATCTCCACTTCTCTCCTCCCTCTTTACCTTCCCTCGCTCCTCTCTCATCTTGAATTATCTGTTTATTCTGCCCTTAATGTTCTCTCTCCCTTTATCACTCTCCCTTCTCTCCTCTACCCCTCCCCTCCCTGTATATATTTCTCTCTCTTCCTCTACAACCTCTATCTCTCCTCTCTCTCACCTCACCCATCTCTCCTCTATCTGTCTTTGTCTCAACCTCCTCTCCTCTCCTCTCCTCTCCTCTCCTCTCCTCTCCTCTCCTCTCCTCTCCTCTCCTCTCCTCTCCTCTCCTCTCCTCTCCTCTCCTCTCCTCTCCTCTCCTCTCCTCTCCTCTCCTCTCCTCTCCTCTCCTCTCCTCTCCTCTCCTCTCCTCCATTCTCCCTCTCCTCTCTCCCCTCTCTTGCCCCCCATCTGGTGGATAGGTAATGACATAAGGGGACTAGGGTATATGGGTAAACAGTGACAGACGCGAGGCCTGGATCAATGGGGATTCGGCTAGTCCCACGTCACCTGCTAAACATCCTAACAGCCTGATGTTTACCACGGTGTCCTAACAGCTCGATGGTTACCCTGGCTTTTATTAAAACTGTATTTCTATAACAGAGCAGGCAGTGAAACCCATCACAGAAACCAGCAGGGAATCCAAACACAACATACAGATGAAATTACAGTGCAAATAATACTTTTTCCCCCTTTCTGTTTATAAAGTGGTGATATTCAATCCATTATTCTTCCATTTTAAAGGTCCATTGCATCCGTTTTGATCTCAATATTAAATGATTTCTGCCTAACAATGAAGTACCCTACTGTGATTGTTTTCAGTTAAAATAGTAAAAAATAAACAAAAATCGCTTTTCAAGCAATAACTTTGCTAGGACTGTCTGGTGGTGGTCTGAGTGGAGAGGGGAAAACTGAAATTTCCCTATTATTGGCAGAGAGATATTTAGAACTCATTCTATTAACTCAAAGTGTCACCAGGCAGGCCAAAACTCCAGCCCACCAAACAGGCTGAAATTTCAGGTGGTCTTTTCAAACAGCTCTTATACTAAAAGGACATTATCTTAATTTTCACAATTTCACAGTATTATTCCAAACACAGGAAAATCTAGTTTTGGACTGCAATGGGCCTTTAATGAAAAACAGTGTGTCTGTAGCTGTTCAGTTGGTACATTCTGTGCTGGAACAGGGAATTACAAAGATATTTTACAGCACAATACAGTCGAGACCCCTATGTGTGTTGTCAAGAATGGTTAACACTTCTTGCATTTCGCTGAGAACAAATTGAAATGATTTAATCAAAATAACTTTGTCCATCTGCTGTAAATTGTGGTTAGTCAAATCAAATGAAATCAAATCAAATGTATTGGTCACATACACGTGGTTAGCAGATGTTATTGAGGGTGTAGCGAAATGCTTGTGCTTCTAACTCCGACAGTGCAGTAATATTTAACAAGCAATATCTAACAGTTTCACAACATATACCCAAACACACATAAATCTAAGTAAGGAATGGATTGAGAATATATACATAAATGTCAGGGTGGCATTGGACTAAGATACAGTGGCATAGTAAGCTTTATAGTATGCGGTATACACATAAGAGATTGGTGATGCAGTATGTAAACACGATTAAGTGACTAAGATACCAAAGAATACTATAGCGTACAGTTTAAACATATGAGATGAGTAGTGCAAGATACGGAAACATTATTAAAGTGTCCGGTGATTTCTAATCTATGTCTATAGGCAGCAGTCTCTGATGTGCTATAGATGGTTGTTTAGCAGTCAGTGGCGTAGTATAGAGTACATTACAGTATATACATATGAGATGGGTAATGCAATATGTACACACAAATTGAGTGACTAAGATACCGTAGAATAGTGTAGAGTGAAGTTTATACATAGAAATGAGTGATGCAGATACGGATACATTATTAAAGTGGCTAGTGTTCTATTCCTTAAAGTGGCCTGTGTTTTCAAATTAGTGTCTATAGGCAGCCACCGGTGGTGTGTTAGTGATGGCTGTTTAACAGTCTGATGGCCTTGAGATAGAAGCTGTTTTTCAGTCTCTCGGTCCCAGCTTTGATGCACCTGTACTGACCTCGCCTTCTGGATGATAGCGGCGTGAACAGGCAGTGGCTCAGGTGGTTGATGTCTTTGATGATCTTTTTGGCCTTCCTTTGGCAACGGGTGCTGTGGGTGTCCAGGAGGGCGGGAAGTTTGCCCCCAGTAATGCGTAGGGCAGACCGCACCACTCTCTGGAGAGCTTTGCGTTTATGGGCGGTGCAGTTGCCGTACCAGGCGGTGATGCAGCCCGTCAGGATACACTCAATTGTGCATCTGTAGAAGTTTGTGAGGGTTTTGGGTGATAAGCCAAATTTCTTTAGCCTCCTGAGGTTGAAAAGGCGCTATTGCGCCTTCTTCACCACACTGTCCGTGTGGGTGGACCATTTCAGTTTGTTAGTGAAGTGTACGCCGAGGAACCTTAAGCTTTCCACCTTCTCCACTGCGGTCCCATCGATGTGGATCGGGTTGGGGGTGCGCCCTCTGCGATCAAGTACACGATCATCTCCTTAGTTTTGCTGACGTTGAGTGAGAGGTTATTTTCCTGGCACCACACTCCCAGAGCCCTCACCTCCTCCCTGTAGGCTGTCTCAACGTTTTTGATAATCAAGCCTACTACTGTTGTGTCGTCTGCAAACTTGATGATTGAGTTGGAGGCGTGCTTGGCCACGCAGTCATGGGTGAACAAGGAGTACAGGAGGGGGCTGAGCACACACCCTTGTGGGAGGATGTTGAGGATCAGCGAGGAGGAGGTGTGGTTTCCTACCTTCACCACCTGGAGGCGAACCGTCAGGAAATCCAGGATCCAGTTGCACAGGGCAGGGTGGGGTTTAGTCTTTGTCAGAAAGGTTCTGGTAAATAACAAGAAGATGTTGTTTCTCTACTAATTGACTCTTTCTCTCCCTCTCTTTCCGGTGCTATTCCTTTCTGTTTAATGGATGTGTAAAAAGGTAAGAGCACTTATTTCTTCTCTATTTGTAGTTGTAATTTTGTTCAGCAATCAAGTTCCGAAGAGGATTATGGGGAGTTTGGAGCTAAGACACTTGGATAATGACTTTTTAAAGTCATTAGCAAAGCCCTCCAATTGAGTAAGTAATTAAACAAGCTTGTGGCATATATCAAATTAAATGAAGCAATGCTCAGAGAATACAATGCACACACACTCACACACACTCACACACAAACATGCACAAATATGCACTAAAGCGCACACACACAAGCAAACACACACACAAAAGCGCACAAAAACACTTGCACATACACACATACACTCTTTTTCTCACTCCCGATCACTCTCTGTTACGCACACATGCTGAGAAGCTTGCAGGGATTCTTAGAGATTGCACTACATGACCAAAAGTATGTGAACACCTGCTCGTCAAATATCTCATTCCAAAATCATGGCCATTAATATGGAGTTGGTCCCCCCTTTGCTGCTATAACAAACTCCACTCTTCTGGGAAGGCTTTCCACTAGATGTAGCGCTCTCCCGGCATCCGTCAAACCCAGATTTGTCCGTCGGACTGCCAGATGGTGTAGCCTGATTCATCATTCCAGAGAACGCATTGCTCCAGAGTCCAATGGCGGCGAGCTTTACAAATCAAATCAAATTGTATTGGTCACATACACATATTTAGCAGATGTTATTGCGGGTGTAGCAAAATGCTTGTGTTTCTAGCTCCAACATCGCAGTAGTATCTAACCATTGAAAACAATACACACAAATCTAAAAGTAAAATAATGGAATTAAGAAATATATCAATATTAGGATGAGCAATGTCGGAGTGGCATTGACTAAAATACAGTATAATATTATACAGTATATACATATGAGATAAGTAAAGCAGTATGTAAACATTATTAAATGGCCAGTGATTCCATGTCTATGTATATTGGGCAGCAGACTCTAAGGTGCAGGGTTGGTAGCCGGCTAGTGATGGCTGTTTAACAGTCTGATTGCTTTGAGATAGAAGCTGTTTTTCAGTCTCTCAGTCCCAGCTTTGAAGTACCTGTACTGAACTCACCTTCTGGATGATAGTGGGGTGAACAGGCCGTGGCTCGGGTGGTTGATGTCCTTGATGATCTTTTTGGCCTTCCTGTGACATCGGGTGCTTTAGGTCTCCTGGAAGGCAGGCAGTGTGACCCCGGTGATGCAGTTTCCATACAAGGCGGTGATACAGCTCAACAGGATGCTCTCAATTGTGCATCTGTAAAATGTTGTGAGGGTCTTAGGGGCCAAGCCAAATATCTTCAGCCTCCTGAGGTTGAAGAGGGGCTGTTGCTCCTTCTTCACCACACTGTCTGTGTGGGTGGACCATTTCAGATTGTCAGTGATATGTACGCTAAGAACTTGAAGCTTTTCATCTTCTCCACTGCGGTCCCATCGATGTGGATAGGGGCGCGCTTAGGGGCTTGCTCCCTCTGCTGTTTCCTGAAGTACACGATCAGCTCCTTTGTTTTGTTGATGTTGAGTGAGAGGTTATTTTCCTGGCACCACACTCCAAGGGCCCTCACCTCCTTCCTGTAGGCTGTCTCGTCATTGTAATCAGGCCTAATACTGTTGTGTCGTCTGCAAATTTGATGATTGAGTGGAGGTGTTGTTTCCTACCTTCACCAGTCCAGGACCCAGTTGCACAGGTCGGGGTTCAGACCCAAGGCCCCAAGAATAATGATGAGCTTGGAGGGTACTATGGTGTTGAATGCTGAGCTAGTTAATGAACAGCATTCTTACATAGGTATTCCTCTTGTCCAGATGGGATAGGGCAGTGTGACGGGTGATGTTGATTGCATCGTCTGTGGATCTATTGGGGCAGTAAGCAAATTGAAGTGGGTCTAGGGTGTCAGATAAGGTAGAGGTGATATCATCCTTAACTAGCCTCTCAAAGCACTTAAGCCGATGCTTGGCATTGCACATGGTGATCTTAGGCTTGTGTGTGCAGCTGCTTGGCCATGGAAACCCATTTCAAGAAGCACCCGATGAATAGTTCTTGTGCTGACGTTTCTTCCAGAGGCAGTTTGGAAGTGTTACAACCCAAGACAGACAATTTTTACGTGCTACGCGCTTCAGCAATCGGGGTCTTGTTCTGTGAGCTTGTGTGGCCTACCACTTCACGGCTGAGCTGTTGTTGCTCCTAGACGTTTGGCTGTGTGCTCGATTTTATACACCTGTCAGCATCGGATGTAGCTGAAATAGCCAAATCCACTAATTTGAAGGGGTGTCCACATACTTTTGCGTATATAGTATATATGTCCAGAGGTAGAGATGATATTCTCTTCGCCAGACTTCATGTATCGGTACCGCTTGCTGTGCAGTAGCGGAGAGAAGTCTATGACTTGGTTGGCTGGATAATTTTTAGGGCCTTCCTCTGACACCGCCTGGTATAGAGGTCCTGGATGGTAGGGAGCTCAGCCCTAGTGATGTACTGGACCGTACGCACTACTCTATAGCACAAGAAGTAACCATACCAATGATGCAGTGATGCAGCCAGTCAAGATACTCTCAATGGTGCAACTGTTGAACGTTTTGAGGATCTGAGGGCCCATGCGGAATCTTTTCTACCTCCTGAAGGGTAAGATGCGTTGTCATGCCCCTTTCATGACTGTGTTGGTGTGTGTGGACCATGAAAATTCCTTAGTGATGTTGACACAGAGGAACTTGAAGCTCTCGACCTTCTACACTACAGCCTTGTCGATGTGGATGGGGGTGTGCTCAGCCATCCGTTTCCTGCAGTCAACAATCAGCTCCTTTGTCTTGCAAGGTCTCTGACCTCCTACCTATAGGCGGTCTCATCGTCATCG
Source organism: Thymallus thymallus (assembly GCA_023634145.1). Taxonomy (NCBI): domain Eukaryota; kingdom Metazoa; phylum Chordata; class Actinopteri; order Salmoniformes; family Salmonidae; genus Thymallus; species Thymallus thymallus. The sequence goes on from CM042387.1 coordinate 21,918,771, forward strand.
GTGATCAGGCCTACCACCGTTGTGTCGTCTATAAACGTAAGGATGGTGCTGGAGTTGTGCGTGGCCACGCAGTCTTAGGTAAACAGGGAGTACAAGAGGGGACTAAGCAAGCACCTCTGAGGGGCCCCCGTGGGGGCGGCCCGTCAGGAAGTCCAGGATCCAGTTGCAGTGGGAGGTGTTTAATCCCAGGGCTTTTAGTTTAGTGATGAGTTTGGAGGGCACTATGGCGTTCAACGCTAAACTGTAGTCAATTAACAGCATTTTGTACCTAGGTGTTACTTTTGTCCAGATGGGAAAGGGCAGCGTGGAGTGCAATCGAGATTGTGTCATCTGTGGATCTGTTGGAGTGGTATGCGAATTGAAGTGGGTCCAGGGTGTCATTGATGTGAGCCATGACCAGCCTTTCCAAGCATTTCATGGCTACAGACGTGAGTGCTTCGGGGCTATTAGACAGGTAATTTAGACAGGATAACTTGGCATTCTTGGGTACAGGGACTGGGGCACAGGACCAAGATTGAATCCTACTACACCGGCTCTGATGCTTATTGGATGTGGCAGGGCTTGCAAACTATCACAGATTACTAAGGGAAACCCAGCCGTGAGCTGTCCACTGATGCAAGCTTACCAGACTAGCGAAATACCTTCTATGCCCGCTTTGAGGCCAGAAACACTGAACCATGCATGAGAGCACCAGCTGTTCCAGACAATTGTGTGATCACGCTTTCCGTAGCCAATGTAAGAAACATGTAGGTATTACAGACTGGGTTAGGTAGAGGTTGAAAATGTCAGTGAAGACACTTTCCAGCTGGTCAGCGCATGCTCTGAGTTTGTATCCTGGTAATCTGGCCTTGTGAATGTTGACCTGTTTTTAATGGTCTTACTCACAAAACAAGGTGTTATTTCCTGACCTTTCTTATAATTCCTATATATACACCAGACACTTCAAAACCTTATTCCTTGTGATTTATTATTTGACTGTCTTTTTTCAATTAGTTAATCAATGCATTTCTATGGGATAGAGTTATGGTCAGATTTGCCAAATGAAGGGCAAGGGAGAGCTTTGTATGCATCTCTGGAGTAAAGGTGTTCTAGAATTTTTTCACCTGTAGTTGCACAAATGACATGCTGGTAGAAATGAGGTAAAACAGATTTCAGGTGAGCATTTTATTGTTTGCTTATGGCCCTATACAGCTGGTTGAGTGTGGTCTTGGTGCCAGCATTGGTTTGAAGTGGTAAATAGACGGCTACAAATAATATAAATGAAAACTATCTTGGTAAATAGTGTGGTCTACAGCTTATCATAAGGTATTCTAACTCAGGCGAGCAGAACCTTGAGACTTCCTTAATATTAGCGATTTTCACACCAGCTGTTGTTATCAAAAAGACACACACCCACTCCCCTGAGCTTCCCCAACGCTGACATTCTGTCCTGCTGTTGTATAGAAAAAACAGCTAGATTTATATTTACCATGTCCTTGTTCAGCCACTACTCAGAGAAAACATTGGATATTACAGTTCTTCAGATAGGATAGTCTCGAACGGAGCTCATCCAGATTTATCCACTCTTCAACGTTGTCTCGTCAGGTATCCCGCACGCAGGCCTCTATAACTCCGTCTCCTTCGAGTGGTGGGGATTTTTTAGGCCTGGTCCAAAAGCTATTTTCGTCATAGGAAACGATGGCGGAAACATTATGTACCAAAAAAAGTTAAGATCATCGCAAAAAAAATCTGAAAATAGGACAATTGGTCAGGAGCCCGTAAGACGGCCGCTATTCCCTCTAGCGTCATTCTACTAAGCCTATAGTTAGTTTTTATCTTTCACTCTAGCTCGTGTTTCATCATTAATGTTTTGAAACACACGTTGAGGCATGTAGGAGGACAGCCTGAGTTCCCTGCTAACACAATCAAGACCCCTCTGTGCGTGTTTGCCAGAGATGTTCACAGGTCTTTGAGGTAGAGTCTAAGTCAAGTCTCAAGTCCCTTTTGGCAATGGCTTTCTTCCTGCTCTGGCTTAGGTCTATAAACCTTGTAAATTATTTCCTACATTATTTTTTGGACAATTTCATAAATATAAAGTTAGTTGCCAAACACTGTCATAATTATATCATTTAAATATGACATGATTTCACATACTATGATAAACAATAGCTACGTTTTGCTTGTCTTAACAAGCTTAACTTAAGATAAACTCAAGATAAACGATAGCTTAACTTTTGCTTGTGTTTTAGTGTTCCGATCTATATAGCAGTAGCATACACAATGTCCGCTCAATAAAATAAGGACAATCAAATATGAGTAAGCACTATCCTCCCATTGAAATAGATACGTCCTTGTCTGCATATTTTTTGCGGAGCGCAGACGTTCTAGAATGCTTTTCAGCCCTCTGTATTAAACTACTTTCTCTGTGTTACAATGCCGCCTGTTCCATGTTATCTGAATGCACAACAAAAACAGATCCTAGTATACTGACTTGCATTGTTCACAAGTCTCTCATCTAGAGTCCAAGTCAAGTCTCAAGTCAATTGTAATTTCAATTAAGTAATTTTCTTTGCGACTTATGTGCGACTCGAGTTTCCATCTCTGGTGTTTGCCTGTTGACATGTTTGTTTTCTGATTTAAACCTTATTGATCGTGAAGAATATTTAAAAATGGCAGTTGTATTTAAGCAAGCTGAAATATAAAAATCAATGAAGTCCAAACCAGAGTTTGAAAATATATTTTTAATTTAGGAGAACTTATAGTATATGTTAATTTTGTTCTGTCTCATTTTTTATTTGATTTTTTTTACTTTATTTAACTAGGCAAGTCAGTTGTCGGCTCAGGTATTCGAACCAGCGACCTTTCAGTTACTGGCCCAACTGCTAGGCTACCTGATAATTTGTCTAATCACAACAATAGACTGCAGCAAAATATAAGAGGAAATGATATTGTCTGGAGTTACCTATTTCCAGCTGTGTTGATAAAAAAACACACCTTACTGACCGTGGCTGACGCTCTGTAATCATAGACTAGAGAGAGGACTGATACTTCAGACAGATTTAATTTCAGTTGCACTTGATAGCCCAAACAATCAGAGCCAGAGTAACATGTCCAATCGGCATGTCAGTGTTCTGTTTTAATATGCTCTACACATTGTTCAGTAACGCACCCACAGAGAAGCCTATCTCATCTCCTCTCCACTCATCTCTCCCTTTTCCTCTCCCCTCCCCTCCCCTCCTCTCCTCTCCTCTCCTCTCCTCTCCTCTCCTCTCCTCTCCTCTCCTCTCCTCTCCTCTCCTCTCCTCTCCTCTCCTCTCCTCTCCTCTCCTCTCCTCTCCTCTCCTCTCCTCTCCTCTCCTCTCCTCTCCTCTCCTCTCCCCTCCCCTCCCCTCCCCTCCCCTCCCCTCCATAGCGTGAAGAAGGCCCCACGACAGTGTGAAGAGAGAGAGAGGTGAACGGAAAGAGATGGTGTGAAGAGGTCACCAGGGAGAGGTTACAGTCTCTTTAGTGATGCAACATGCAGTCAGACATGGTCCCTCAGTGTGTTTACCTCTCTGTGTGATCACCAAGTCCACAGAGACTATTTCTGTCTCAGAGAGACTTGAGAGAGTCGAAAACAGGACATTGGATAAACACATCTTGTTTTGACTATATATTTTAACTCCTAGATCTGTACTGACTAAATGTCCATAGTACATAGTACTGTAATGGGTCTCTACATCCACCATCATGGCTTTGTAAAATGCTGAACAGCAATCACAGACACTTCACATAAACCAGTTCACCTTTAAAAACAAGAGATATACAGTATGGTGTACTATAACCCAATAGAAGTTTAGAAGCTCAAGTCACACTGACTCATACAGTACCAGTCCCATTTTATTATTCACCATATTCATGCAGGGTTTTATATATACGACATGTGCTGAAGTGGAACTGAAGCATTCTCAGTAATCCTCCACCCTGCTTCTCTTTCTTCTGTTGTTATGAAGGAACTGGCTGTTGGTGTTAGAGTGAAAAGTTTTAGTCCCCTGGATGATCTGGTACATGGGGCTGTAGCTGGTAGCAGTGACTCAGTCAGGATGGGCGTGTCCTTGGCTTAAAGCCTCACAAATGAGGGGGCTGTGTGTGTGTCTGTCTGTGTGTCTGTGTCTGTCTGTGTGTCTGTGTCTGTGTCTGTGCTACAAAGCTTCAAGGAGGATACTCCGGTGAAGGAGGATCTGTTTTTCGACTCTCTCTCTGCCAGAGACAATAAGTCAGCAGGGTGCAATGAGAGGTCATCTCCTCTTCTCTCCACTCCTCTCCACTCCACTCCTCTCCACTCCACTCCTCTCCACTCCCCTTCTCTCCACTCCTATTCTCTCTACTCCTCTCCACTCCTCTCCCCTCTGCTCTCCACTCCTCTCCACTCCTCTCCACTCCTCTCCACTCCACTCCTCTCCACTCCCCTTCTCTCCACTCCTATTCTCTCTACTCCTCTCCACTCCTCTCCACTCCTCTCCCCTCTGCTCTCCACTCCTCTCCCCTTTGCTCTCCTCTTATCTTCTCTTCTCCTCTCCACTCCTCTCCACTCCTCTCCACTCCTCTCCACTCCTCTCCACTCCTCTGCTCTCCACTCTACTCTACTCTCACTCCTCCTCTTTCCTCTCCTCTCCTCTCCTCTCCTCTCCTCTCCTCTCCTCTCCTCTCCTCTCCTCTCCTCTCCTCTCCTCTCCTCTCCTCTCCTCTCCTCTCCTCTCCTCTTCTCTCACTCCTCTCCTCCCACTCCTCTACTCTCCTTTCCCAAAAAATGTATGTTAAAGCTTAGTGGATATAGAAGGATATAGGGCCATTAAAGTGCATTTTTATATTATGTTTTGGGAACAACAATGATGGTGGTGATGATGATGATGATGACAAAGAGTTCTCTTAGCAGCAGTATTAGTTGTTGTTGTCTTTGATATACAGTACAGTAATGCTCATCCTATAATAGAGTTTTATAGCGTTAATATTACGATGTCATTTCCTCTCCTCCTTCCAGTGATGTCTCTGGAGGCTTCATTATCAGTAATTAACTAATGGCAGACAGAAAATCCTACGTCTGTTCTGTTCCTTCCACCTGAACGGGTTTGTATAGACACACACACACACACACACACACACACACACACACACACACACACACACACACACACACACACACACACACACACACACACCTACCCCCCATCACATACCAGAAGGGCTTGGCTCTTCCTCCATGTGTCCCATTCTTCATTAACCTTTTCCCTTGGACTCACCGGGAATCTGTTTATATGTAGCAAATAAAACATGTAATACTTGTTGAAGGATCATTGTACGCACATACAGGCTAATTAATGTTTGTTTAGTGGTGGGCCTCCACACTCCAACACATCCCAGATAATCCCCACCTGAACATCAAACAATATGGCTGACATTTACAGCTTCTATCCCGATCAAACACATCTCTCCTAATAGATTAGCATGTCCCATATTCAGGCCTTGGTTGCGTCCCAAATGGCACCTTGTTCCCTTCTTCAGGGTTCCCCAACTGGCGGCCAGCGGGCCGAATTTGGCTCGCAGAGTGATTTTTTTTTTGTCCTCCAAGTTTTCGTTGTTTTTTTTTGTTTTTTTTATACTATAAAGATACCAGCAAATCAGCTCCAAGGGATTTAAATTTTGGAAAAGTTCCAAATAATTCCCACGCCTAACAGAGAGATACAGTGCCTTAAGAAAGTATTCATACCGCATACTTTTTCAACATTTTGTTGTGTTACAAAGTAGATTTAATTGTCATTTTCATCAACAATCTGCACAAAATACTCTGTAATATCAAAGTGGAAGAAAAAAATCTAATATTTGTAAAAAATGCATGAAATTGTACAATATTGGATTGTACAATATATTCACATTATTATAAAAAAAATTCTACAAGCTCTGTCAAGTTGGTATTTGATCGTTGCTAGACAGCCATTTTCAAGCCGATGTATGTCGAAACTGTATCTAGTCCGCTCAGGAACAACCAATGTTGACTTGGTAAGCCACTCCAGTGGCATTGAGTTTTAGGTTATTGTCCTGCTGAAAGGTGAATTTGTCTCCTAGTGTCTGTTGGAAAGCAGACTGAACCAGGTTTTCCTATAGGATTTTGCCTGTGCTTAGCTCTATTCCATTTATTTTTATGATAAAAACTCCCTAGTCCTTGCCAGTGACAAGCAGACCCTTAACATGATGCAGCCACCTCCATGCTTGAAATATAAATAAGATTTGCCGTAAACATAACGCTTTATATTCAGGACATTAAGTTCATTTTTTTGCCACATCTTTTTCAGTCTTTGGAATATTTTAATTATGTACAGCCATTAAACTCTCTGTTTTAAAGTCACCATTGGCCTCAAGGTGAAATTCCTAAGCGGTTTTCTTCCTCTCGGGCAACTGAGTTAGGCAGGACACCTCTATCTTTGTAGTGATTGGTTGTATTGATACACCATCCAAAGTGTAATTAATAAATTCACCATTCTCAAAGGGATATTTATTTGTACCCATCTACCAATAGGTGCCATTCTTTGTGAGGCATTGGAAAACGTCCCTGTCCTTTGTAGTTGAATCTGTGTTTGAAATGCACTGCTCGACTGAGGGACCTTACAGATAATTGTATGTGTGGGGTACAGAGATGAGGTAGTCATTCAAAAATAATGTTAAAAACTATTATTGCACAGAGAGTGAGTCCGTGCAACTTATCATGTGACTTGTTAAGCACATTTTTACTTCTAAACCTATTTAGGCTTGCCATAACAAATGGGTTGAATACTTATTGCCTCAATACATTTGCGCTTCTCATTTTTTATGAATTTTTTATGCTATTTCTAAAAACATAATTCCACTTTGACATTATGTGGTATTGTGTGTAGGCCAGTGACAAAAAAATAAATGTAATACATTTTAAATTCAGGCTGTAACACAACAAAATTTGAAAAACATCAAGTGGTGTGAATATTTTCTATGTTGTGATCGTTTACAAATGTAAGCAAGGTTTGAAATGATTATGTTTTAGTCAAATATTATATCTGTTTAGGCTTTTTGCGGTCAATTTGCAGTCTACAAATTATTTGCAATTATGTTCCGGCCCCCTGGACATCCGCTCATGAAAAAATTAGCCCACGGCTGAATCTACAGTAGTTGATAATCCGTGCCCTACATAGTCCTCTACGTATGACCAGATCCCTGGTCAAAGTAGTGCACTATATAGGGGATAAGGTGCCTAATGTGACGCGCCTCTCATTATTGGTATTAAAGTTTTAGATTTTGTCCCCCATTAACAGATTGTTACAAGTATCCAATAGCTTTTTAATGGCACTAGACTGTTGTGAGACAGTGATGGGGTCTATAAACTAAAGAAGCCTAATGGACATATCCAGAGATATGAGACTGTAATAAAGCTGCGATTGTCACTTTCTAGGAGAGCAATTAGGGTTAAAGTACTTATAGTCTGAGACACTCAACTGCTTATCCCAACTTTTTAACTGGTGTGATATTCATATTTGATTGGTCCTCTCACCTGCCCTGACACTATTGGCCTGTTCATTAAAGAGACTAATTGATTATGGGGCCAAAAGGGCTGCAGCCAAAGAGGGAGACTATCAATTATTAAGTATCATTAATAGATTAAGCTGAGACAATGTGTGGACTGTTTAAGTAAGCCGTTGAAAGTGGAATTGATTATAGTGCTGGTGCTCTGACCGCTCAGCCCAATGAAAGGACCTTTATGTTGGGTATGCTGAGTCACACACACACACACACGTGCACACCACAGGAGGCTGCTGAGGGGAAAACGGCTCATAATAATGTCCGGAACGGAGCAAATGGAATGGCATCAAACACCTAGTGATTACCACGAGCCCGTTCTCCCCAATTAAGGTGCCACCAACCTCCTGTGATGCACACATACACACACGAGCACGTACATGCAGATACACACACATACACATACAGAGACGCTGTCCATTCCTCTTTCTGAGCTGCCTTTCATAATTGCATTTTCAATTATTAAAACCAACATTTTTAGAATTCCTTCTGTAATGTGTTTCTTAATTGATATTCTTCATTTGCTTGTCTAAGATGACAGAGGGAAGGAGGCCTAGAACATAAACGGTAAAGCTACCCACACAAAGAGTCACATATTTCTGCCCATGAATGGAATGAAATAAAGGGGTTGATAATCATTTCTCTCTTCCGTTTATTGAGATATGACTGCTGCTGTCAGGCCTCTAATGGTTGCTGTTCTGGTGGCCTTTCAAAATAAAGTAGCACATTCTTATTCAGGCCACTGCCTCTGAACGGTAATTATATTTAATTCTTTAGAGATTATTGATGTGTCTCAAATGGCACCCTATTCCCTATATAGTGCACAACTTTTGGGTTCTGCACTATATAGGGAATAGGGTCCCATTTTGGACGCATACTATATGTTGCAAAGTCTAAGTAGGATCATGCAGTATTTGGATCTCTTTTGTTAGAAGCAGTGTACAGGGATTGAACATTTGAGACAATTGGGTACAATACGGTTATTGCATTTGATCGAAAGCAGTCAACGTAAGCCAAGTCCAATAACCAATCACCAAGTCAGTAGGTCTTTAGGATCCATATAGTAGAGGATGCAGTTAGTGGAGGCCTGGAGGGACAAACAGTGCAAGGTAGTGTACCAGAGCATCCTAGTACAGCCAGTACAGATTGTGTTATGAAGGATGGACCGTCACTCAGTCAGGCGGGCTATTGATTGGGCGGCCTCAGGCTGAGATTTATGGCCACCATTTGTCGCCCATCTGAAGGGGGAGGTGTCAAAAAGTGACAGAGTTATGACCAAGTCCTCCACATGATTGGTGACCTCGAGGTGGCTCCTCACCAACTCTACTCACTGTTTGCATCCCAAATGCAGTACCTATGAGCTCTGGTCAAAAGTACTGCACTGCATAGTGAATAGGGTGGAATTTGGGACACATCCACTAGACTTCCTGTACCTCACAGACAGAGAGGAAGGGTGTCTGTGAGGTACTTTTCATAGAGGGAGGGTGGGTGGAAGGGAGATAGGGAAAGAGGGTGTGGGGAGAGAGGGACGGGGAGAGAGAAAGAGAGAAAGAGAGGGAGATGGAGAGAATAATATATCTGGAAAACAGAGAGAGAGAATAATACCCCCCTCTCAACTATGATTAGGAGGATAAGTTTTCCTCTGCTTGCCATTGCCTTGATTAAATCTCACATTTTAAAAAGGCTCTTGTGGCATTGTGATATGGAGGTACAGAGCTAAATGAAAGGTTGCCATTTATCAGCTCTGATTGCCTTATTGAATCTGGCAAAGCTTGACCATCAGCCGGGCCATTTTGCTCTGCTTCTCCTTCCCTCACTCCTTCCCGCTCTTCCTCTCTCTCTCTCCCTCCTCTGTCCTTTCACGAAATGAAAGAATTAAAATAAAAGCCGGCAGACTCCGTCTCTCCGTTCATCCCGCCATCGCTTAGCGCACATAAATATATCAGGCAATGAATCCCAATAAATGTTTTTCCTCATTGTGGTGATCAGCACTCCCTTCCGGTAAGCATTGCAAATAGATGCTGGCTCTCTCTCTCTCTCTTTTAATTCCTCTGCGGGCCTGTGTAACATTCAAGGCCGGATGGTGATGGGGGGAAGTATAGGAGAGTTATCAGTGCCCTGATGCATTGGGCACATGCCAGACTCCCACTGCAATCCACTGACTGATGAAAGGAGCTGATAAGTGAATTGGTTTCTTGCATTGGGGGGCGAGAGAGAGCAGGAAGAGAGCAGAGAGAAAGAGAGACCCGCCACGTCTCTAAGTGGTGGCTGTGGATAGGGGATGGGATAGGCTGGAATGTGTTGATGTGGTGAGGAGGATTGTTCACAGGGGGCAAACTGTCAAAATCGTACAAGAGGAGATATTTCAGCCGGTTGCTTCTAGTAAGCAGGTCTAGGATCAGGTGATGCTGCTTCCTGTTGCATCCTGTCTAGTTGGTGTGGCCCATAGGGTCCATAGGGTCCATAGTGTCAGGTGAGGTGAGTGCATTAACCTTCCTGCAGAGGGATTAGGAGTGGCTGGCCTGCATCCAGTTTAACATTAAACAGAGGAAAACAGTACACTGTACTCACAACACTGGCCTAAAAGGTGAAGTGATCCTAGGGCTTGATGCCATGGTTCTGCTAGGAGAACACTGATTAGAACATGACCACACAAAGATATGCATACGTTCAGCCATTCAACCTAAACCCCTTTTCCACCATGGACTTAACCTTTCCACCATAGAGTGCGTTTTGTCACGACTTAACAAGGCATGTGCCCCCCCCCACCCCCCACCCACCCACCCTTTCTCCTCTCTCTCCCCCTCTACTTTTTCTGGCTAGATACTGTCTCTCTGACTGCAGTCAGTGTCCCTCTCTCTTCCTCTCCTCCCCTCTGTCTTTTCTTCCTCCGTACCAGACAGCGGCCCACTCACCTTCATTAGGCTGTGTCTCTGCGTCTCTGCTCCCAGCCTTAATGAGAACAGAGAGTGAGCAAAACAAAGCCAATAAGACAACGCAGGCAGGCGAAGCACAAACTAGGTTTCCTCAGCTGTGCTTTTTCCCATTTCTCCTCTCCTCCTATTCTCCTTTCTTTTTGGACTAATGTAATTTATGCAAAGGGAAATTATAAATAGCATATCAATACCGTCGCACTATTACGGGTTCTGGGCAGAGCAACGCTGCTCAGCTGTCACGGTAAGTAGGCCAGGCAAGGTGTGTGTGGGAGAGGCAAGGTGTGTGTGGGAGAGGCAAGGTGTGTGGGAGCACCCTGACAAGTGAACTCCCGAACAGTGTGTGTGTGTGTGTGTGTGTGTGTGTGTGTGTGTGTGTGTGTGTGTGTGTGTGTGTGTGTGTGTGTGTGTGTGTGTGTGTGTGTGTGTGTGTGTGTGTGTGTGTGTGTGTGTGTGTGGCTGTCTACAATACAGACAAGGTCACCTCTAAGTGGAATGAAAGATATAAGAAGGACTAGACAGGGCAAGTAGTTTTGGTTGTTAACCAGCCCTCTCCCCTTCCCTCCCTCCTTTCCTCACCTCCCTTCCTCTGAACTTGTTTTGAGTTCCATGGGAATTCAAGTTTTGACTCAGAAGGGATGTGTTTTTGTTAACTGGCCCAATATTATGTCTGCAGTGAGGTCCCAGGAAGAGAAAAACAGCTGGTGTTTTCAGTCTCAGTTCTTTTATCAGATTTCCCTTTATGGTGTTTATTTTTTATGACTAAAGCATTTGAAGGACTACTAGAACTGTGTATTGGAACAGTAGCATTTGAATGACTACTAGAGCTGTGTATTGGAACAGTAGCATTTGAAGGACTACTAGAGCTGTGTATTGGAACAGTAGCATTTGAAGGACTACTAGAACTGTGTATTGGAACAGTAGCATTTGAATGACTACTAGAGCTGTGTATTGGAACAGTAGCATTTGAAGGACTACTAGAGCTGTGTATTGGAACAGTAGCATTTGAAGGACTACTAGAGCTGTGTATTGGAACAGTAGCATTTGAAGGACTACTAGAGCTGTGTATTGGAACAGAAGCATTTGAAGGACTACTAGAGCTGTGTATTGGAACAGTAGCATTTGAAGGACTACTAGAACTGTGTATTGGAACAGTAGCATTTGAAGGACTACTAGAACTGTGTATTGGAACAGTAGCATTTGAAGGACTACTAGAGCTGTGTATTGGAACAGTAGCATTTGAAGGACTACTAGAACTGTGTATTGGAACAGTAGCATTTGAAGGACTACTACAGCTGTGTATTGGAACAGTAGCATTTGAAGGACTACTAGAGCTGTGTATTGGAACAGTAGCATTTTCTTATGACACCAAATTTTAAGTTGATTGTATGCAATAGGGTGGGTGCCCATTTTCCATGTATTGCTGAATTCACAACAACATTTGAACAAGTTGGTGCCAGGACTAATGAGCATACATCTTTCCATGTTCTTTGAACTGGTGAAGGTTGAATGTTTTTTTTTCTTCTTTTTTTCTCAGCAGTGCCTTAATTAAGGAACCTTTCTGACTGTGGAGACCAGGACCTTTTTCTCAATAGTATTTGCTCAACTCCTGCATCCTTTCTCCTCCATCCTTTCTGGCCTCCTTTTGATAAAGGTCAAAGGTAATCGAGGAGAAGCGGCGAGGAGAGTAAATGTGGATGAAAATTGCCTACTAAGGAATTGATACACTCCTTGACCACTCGACCACTTATCGGTTTCCGTGTCACAGAGGAGTGAGGACAGAGGACAGAGGAGAGAGGATGGAGGAAAGACTTTTGCCCAAATGAGAAAACCCCCTGGTCGATTGATGAACCCCGCTCCACACGCACGCATGCACACATACACACACACACACTTCTCTCCCTGGTGTCCCGACCTACCACCAACCACATCTTCACAAATAGAGTTGGGCAGTTTTTCTTAAACATGTATTTGCAATACATATTTCAAATACTTTTGAGTATTTTGTCATTTGTATTTCACCAGCCTGAACTACAACCCCATCTATTGTATAACAAGATACTTTCAATAATTTTATTTTTTCTATACCATTTTGTATAGCAGTTCACAGTGTTGTGGGCCCTTTTCACCCTGCATTGGTATCAGAAGTCTGATGGCACTATGGTGTGATAAGTGTCAGCAAAATTACCAAAATGTAAATGCAAAAATGAACTCCTGCAAGACATGCTGGGTATTATTCTAATGAGCTCTGCACCAAAACAAGGTCAATAATAATACCCAGTGTGCTTTGCAATTGTTCATTTTTACATAAACATTTACATTTTAGTAATTTAGCAGACACTCTTATACAGAGCGACTTACAGTGAGGTTATTCAGGTAGAAACATCACAGTCATAGCAAGTAAAACGTTTTTCTCTTGTTTCTATTACTAAGAATGTTGTTGTAGTTAAGGCGCCTACTTGCAAAAGTATTTTGTATTTTGAAAATACACACCAAAAAAACTATTTTATCTACTGTAAATACGACACTTCACAAAAGTATATTGTGTTTTATTTTGATACATTGGTCTGTCGTGTATTCTGTTTTTGTAACAAGATGCTTTTAGATTTCTATTTTTCCCATCTTTGCTCACACACTACATGTTCCACACACAGTCAGAGATCCTCATATTAAGACTGAGATTAATATCGTTACAGCTGCTGTGTTTTTTGCCAGTCAGAGCTATCCCTGCTCCTTCTCCCCAGCCATGAGAGAGGAGTAAGAAAGACATGGAAGGAAAGAGAGGAGAGAAGAGTCAAGGTGAAAAGAAGTTGCTGACAGAGAGGGCATGAAAGGATAGAGGGAGAGGGTAGAGAGAGAGTGGGCAGGGTGTAAAGGGATGGAGAGATGGAGGAAGAGGGAATAAGGTGACATGGGTGGCTCATGTCATTAATAGATGAAGAGGATGAGAAGAAGATCAGAGTGTGACGATGGTGCTTCGTGATGTCTTCACACATACCCTGACACTTATCTAGAGGTCCGTCCTGACTTCCTATCACCCTGGCCTAGACTCTCTCTGGAGAGGGGGGGGGGGGGGGACCATTTAATATGACACAGCAGGAGCGGCTCTCGCTTGACTCTGTGTGAATAAGCACTTTAACTGAGGGAGCGAGGAGGTTGTGGTGTGGGAGACATAACACCGGAGGGAAAATGTATGTGTGAATATATGAAGTCCTGACATTCAAGCTACATATTCGTCTCATCTGCACACACACACACACACACACACACACACACACACACACACACACACACACACACACACACACACACACACACACACACACACACACACACACACACACACACAGTCTGCGGGTTATTCAGTGAATGAGAGCCAAACCTCCCAATCTTAGATTGTATTTCTTCTCAGTTGGGAAGAGATCCCCAGTGCACATACACACACACACACAAACACACACACACACACACACACACACACACACACACACACACACACACACACACACACACACACACACACACATACACACACAAACACGGGGGTGAGCTTTATCAGAACACACCAGAGTTTATGGGTCAGTGTAGATTGACTAAAGATGACCTAGTAAAGCTTTGGGTTCCCATGCATGGACCAGGGACTAAGGTGTGAGAACTCTGAGAGCAGCCCAGCATTGTGGGGTCTCTTGTCCTGGATGGAATGGAGGACTGGGAATCAGTGGCTGTCATTGCCGGTTGACTGAGCACTTTCAACCAGTTGAATTCAAAGATCAAAATCACAGATGCTATTCAGCACGGTGTATGGTGTGATGAGGGTCCATAATGGTAGCTGGGGTGTGTGTGTGTGTGGGGGGGGGGGGGGATTGATCTGTGTGTGTGTCTCCCCCACTTTATTTGATTTGTTCTCAGTTTTGGGCTGGAATCTGTCAAGTCAGGACAAATGGTTCCATTCGGGTGCATGTGTAAAGGATGGCACCATGCCAGGTTGCCATTGTGACACACAGCAGGGCTGGCTGGATGGAATTTGAGAGGGCACAGAGAATAGACCCAAAGCAGAGCCTATAACAATGCGCTGTAGCAGTCTATCCACCCTCACCCTCGACCCCCACTGCACTGGCATCTCTTTCTCACTGTTTATAGCCGAGCCAACCTCAACCAGTACCCTTCTCTCTCGTTTTGTACTGGAAGATAATCAACAACTGGATAATATGTTGTGTGTCTCAGTGGCAAGAAAAAGTATGTGAACCCTTTGGAATTACCTGGATTTCTGCATGAATTGGTCATAAAATTTGATCTGATCTTCATCTAAGTCACAACAATAGACAAACACAGTTTGCTTAAACTAATAACACACAAACAATTATACGTTTTCATGTCTTTATTGAACACACTGTGTAAACATTCACAGTGCAGGGTGGGAAAAGTATGTGAACCCTTGGATTTAACAACTGGTTGACCCTCCTTTGGCAGCAATAACCTCAACCAAACGTTTTCTGTAGTTGCGGATCAGACCTGCACAACGGTCAGGAGGAATTTTGGACCATTCCTTTTTACAAAACTGTTTCAGTTCAGCAATATTCTTGGGATGTCTGGTGAACTGCTCTCTTGAGGTCCTGACTGGGCCACTCCAGAACTGGTATTTTCTTCTGTTGAAGCCATTGTGTTGTTGATTTACTTCCGTGTTTTGGGTCGTTGTCCTGTTGCATCACCCAACTTCTATTGAGCTTCAATTGGTGGACAGATAGCCTTACATTCTCCTGCAAAATGTCTTGATAAACTTGGGAATTAATTTTTCCGTCGATGAGGGGGGTGGAGACAAGCACACAGACAGGTGAAAGAGATCAGGGTGTGACAAATTTGTCTTACCGTGGACTGATGAACATCAAGGCTTTTAGAGATACATGTGTAACCCTTTCATGCTTTATGCATGTCAACTATTCTTAATATTAGGTGTTCTGAGATCTCTTTTGTTAGAGGCATGGTTCACATTAGGCAATGCATCTTGTGAAAAGCAAACTCAAATTGTGTGTTTTATAGGGTGCTGACTCCTGACTCCAATTAGCTTGGAGTCAACCTACACTGTGAATGTTTAAATGATGTATTCAATATAGATAAGAAAAAAACAAGAATGTGTGTGTTATTAGTTTAAGCACACTGTGTTAGTCTATTTGTGTGACTTATATGAAGATCAGATCAAATCTTATTTTTCTTGCCACTGTGTATGATTTGGTGATTTTGATGTATTTTATTATTATAGTGTCATGTATCTTCAGGATGCCCAGCCAAATGGACTAATAAGACACTGTACTGTGTTTGCTGTAGCAAAATAAAATTTGGACGTCTATATATGCACACATACATATATAAACATATACGGCAGTTAAAAACAATTCAGAAAACAAAACAAAAACATTTAAAGTATACAAAATAATTCCTATTTTCTTTGCAACATTTTATCAAACAGCGTAGCGCTCAAATCATCATATAAAGTACAATCAAATTAAAAGTGCTGTTCATTCCCCGGAGCCCTCTGTATTAAATCATGACTTCATCTAAATGTTTTCATGACAGAGCTCTTTATTTTTATTTCAGGATTTCCTTTGTATTTCCTTTTGTGCACTGCTGGATTCCAATAAATTACCCTTCTACTGGATTCCTCCTGAACCACAGTTCTCTATAAGTATTTAGAGGTTTTGGAGTCTTTCCTTATTCAGCGGTTTTAGACACTCAAACCGCTGGAAAAAATGAAAATGACTGTTGTTATAAATATACTCAACTGTCATTGGTCTTGCTTGTGTTTTCCTGTCCATCTATTGGAAGGATCGAGAGACTCAGAGGAGGAGTGTTTAACCCAATGTTGCCAGGCACTTTAGCTGTGGGCAGACAACAATGCAAGGATGAATTGAACTAAGATGGAACTGAGAGAAAGAAAGGATATAGAGGGAGGTATATAGAGAGGGGGAGCGAAGGAGAGAGGTGAAGAACAACTAGCAATTAGGAGGGCAAGGCGAATCAGGGGAGATGATTGGATAAGCACTTTAGAGTGACTGAGAGGAGGTTGAAAGGACAATGGCATGTCAGAACGACCAGAGATCCATGCATCTATCTATCCATCAGCCTTAACTAAACACAGAAGAGAGAAGCTGTGGGAAGGGAACAAGGGGAGAAGCGGGAGGTCACTCGCCAGTGTGTGTGTCCATTGTTATCCAGGCATCTCTAGCCCTGGTGAGGTGAAAGTGACACATTATTCAGGGCAGCGATGAGGTTAATGTTGATGTAGGGTTCTTTCTGCTGTCCCCATAGTAGAACCCTTTTTGGTTCCATGTAGAACTCTTTCACATTCCATGTAGAACCCTCTGTGGAACGGGTTCTACATGGAACTCAAAAAGGTTCTACCTAGAACCAAAAAGGGTTCTTCAAAGGGTTCTCCTAGTGGGACAGCAGAAGAACCCTTTTAGGTTCTAGATAGCATTTTTTCTAAGAGTGTAGAATCAGGGATTGACATGGGAGAGACAGGGGAAAGCAGCCTACATAAATGGGCTGAGTGACTCAATTCGCGGTTCAGATGGTGTTAGTTTTACGATGTAGATTTGATAGTCTGCCGTGCTGTCGACTGGGGCTGAAAGGTCAAAGAGTGAAAAAGGATGTTTGTGTTGGCTGTGTGTGTGTGTGTGTGTGTGTGTGTGTGTGTGTGTGTGTGTGTGTGTGTGTGTGTGTGTGGGGGGGGGGGGGGGGGGGGGTATTTGCAAGCCTTTACAATGGGGATTCAGAACTATACAAGCACATACACATCTTTCCATCTCAACTCTTTGCTAGGAGCAGGATTTATTCGAAGCATTCCTTTGCTATAGTTCCTTTACCCACATTTGGTTGACATCAGTATTAACTGATGGTAGATCCACTACATCACCTGCACTGGTAGTCACTACAATTAAAGTTTGGAATATTACTTATTCAAGGGTTTTTCATTATTTGCACTATTTTTTACATTGTAGAATAAAAGTGGAGACATCAAAACTATGACATAACACATATGGAATCATGTGGTAACCAAAAAAGTGTTAAACAAATTGAAATATATTTTATATTTGAGATTCTTCAAAGTAGCCACCCTTTGCCTTGATGACAGCTTTGCACACTCATGGCATTCTCTCAAACATTAACTTTCCAAACTTTTGACCGGGGGTGTAATATTTCCTCCCATAAACTGAGACAGGTCCGGAGAATTACAGTTTTTTTTCAATTGCTAACAAGCATCGGTCAATACTGAAGCTACTTTTTCAAAACTCTTCACACATTCTGTATTACCAACATGCATCTTGGCCAAACAGTTAATCTCACCTCCAAAACTCACTCAAACCACCAAAACACTCCATACATGTCTCTAAATATGCTCGTTCGACCATAACACTGGCATCAATTCTCACTCAGAAAGCATACATTGTCCTAAAAAACACTAACAACAGGGAGTCATAAATTATTAACTTTTCTCTTTGAAGTTTGAATGATTTTTCACATAAATCAGTATTTTATTATAGAATAAGAATACCACCTTTTCACTTTATTGACTGTACTAAAGAATATGTAACAAGAATGATTCAGAAATATAGCAATTTGCTTCATTAGCCTTATATTTTTTCTACAGTGGGGAGAACAAGTATTTGATACACTGCTGATTTTGCAGGTTTTCCCACTTACAAAGCATGTAGAAGTCTGTAATTTTTATCATAGGTACTCTTCAACTGTGAGTGACGGAATCTAAAACAAAAATCCAGAAAATCACATTGTATGATTTTTAAGTAATTAATTTGCATTTTATTGCATGACATAAGTATTTGATACATCAGAAAAGCAGAACTTAATATTTGGTTCAGAAACCTTCGTTTGCAATTACAGAGATCATACGTTTCCTGTAGTTCTTGACCAGGTTTGCACACACTGCAGCAGGGATTTTGGCCCACTCCTCCATACAGATGCTTCAGGTTTCGGGGCTGTCGCTGGGCAATACGGACTTTCAGCACCCTCCAAAGATTTTCTATTGGGTTCAGGTCTGGAGACTGGCTAGGCCACTCCAGGACCTTGAGATGCTTCTTACGGAGCCACTCCTTAGTTGCCCTGGCTGTGTGTTTTGGGTCGTTGTCATGCTGGAAGACCCAGCCACGACCCATCTTCAATGCTCTTACTGAGGGAAGGAGGTTGTTGGCCAAGATCTCGCGATACATGGCCCCATCCATCCTCCCCTCAATACGGTGCAGTCGTCCTGTCCCCTTTGCAGAAAAGCATCCCCAAAGAATGATGTTTCCACCTCCATGCTTCACGGTTGGGATGGTGTTCTTGGGGTTATACTCATCCTTCTTCTTCCTCCAAACACGGCGAGTGGAGTTTAGACCAAAAAGCTCTATTTTTGTCTCATCAGACCACATGACCTTCTCCCATTCCTCCTCTGGATCATCCAGATGGTCATTGGCAAACTTCAGACGGGCCTGGACATGCGCTGGCTTGAGCAGGGGGACCTTGCGTGCGCTGCAGGATTTTAATCCATGACGGCGTAGTGTGTTACTAATGGTTTTCATTGAGATTGTGGTCCCAGCTCTCTTCCGGTCATTGACCAGGTCCTGCCGTGTAGTTCTGGCCTGATCCCTCACCTTCCTCATGATCATTGATGCCCCACAAGGTGAGATCTTGCATGGTG
>CM042387.1:21942955-21990315 GCA_023634145.1 Thymallus thymallus
TTTAGACCAAAAAGCTCTATTTTTGTCTCATCAGACCACATGACCTTCTCCCATTCCTCCTCTGGATCATCCAGATGGTCATTGGCAAACTTCAGATGGGCCTGGACATGCGCTGGCTTGAGCAGGGGGACCTTGCGTGCGCTGCAGGATTTTAATCCATGACGGCATAGTGTGTTACTAATGGTTTTCTTTGAGACTGTGGTCCCAGCTCTCTTCAGGTAATTTACCAGGTCCTGCGGTATAGTTCTGGGCTGATCCCTCACCTTCCTCATGATCATTGATGCCCCACGAGGTGAGATCTTGCATGGTGCCCCAGACTGAGGGAGATTGACCGTCATCTTGAACTTCTTCCATTTTCTAATAATTGCACCAACAGTTGTTGCCTTCTCACCAAGCTGCTTGCCTATTGTCCTGTAGCCCATCCCAGCCTTGTGCAGGTCTACAATTTTATCCCTGATGTCCTTACACAGCTCTCTGGTCTTGGCCATTGTGGAGAGGTTGGAGTCTGTTTGATTGAGTGTGTGGACAGGTGTCTTTTATACAGGTAACGAGTTCAAACAGGTGCAGTTAATACAGGTAATGAGTGGAGAACAGGAGGGCTTCTTAAAGAAAAACTAACAGGTCTGTGAGAGCCGGAATTCTTACTGGTTGGTAGGTGATCAAATACTTATGTCATGCTATAAAATGCAAATTAATTATTTAAAAATCATACAATGTGATTTTCTGGATTTTTGTTTTAGATTCCGTCTCTCACAGTTGAAGTGTACCTATGATAAAAATTACAGACCTCTACATGCTTTGTAAGTAGGAAAACCTGCAAAATCGGCAGTGTATCAAATACTTGTTCTCCCCACTGTATATATACAGTTGATGTCTGAAGTTTACATACACCTTAGCCAAATACATTTGACATTTAATCCTAGTAAAACTGATCTCTCTTAGGTCAGTTAGGATCACCACTTTATTTTAAGAATGTGAAATGTCTGAATAATAGTACAGAGTGATTTATTTCAGCTTTTGTTTCTTTCATCACATTCCCAGTGGGTCAGAAGTTTACATACACTCACTTAGTATTTGGTAGCATTGCCTTTAACTTGGGTCAAACGTTTCGGGTAGCCTTCCACAAGCTTCCCACAATACGTTGGGTGAATTTTGGCCCATTCCTCCTGACAGAACTGGTGTAACTGAGTCAGGTTTCTAGGCCTCCTTGCTCGCATACGCTTTATCAGTTCTGCCCACATATTTTCTAAAGGATTGAGGTCAGGGCTTTGTGATGGCCACTCCAATACCTTGACTTTGTTGTCCTTAAGCCACTTTGCCACAACTTTGGAAGTATGCTTGGGGGCATTGTCCATTTGGAAGACCCATTTGTGACCAAGCTTTAACTTCTTGACTGATGTCTTGAGATGTTGCTTCAATATATCCACATAATTTTCCTTCCTCATGATGCCATATATTTTTTTGAAGTAAACCAGTCCCTGCTGCAGCAAAGCACCCCCACAACATGATGCTGCCACCCCTGTGCTTCAAGGTTGGGATTGTGTTCTTTGTCTTGCAAACTCGCCCTTTTTCCTCCAAACATAACGATGGTCATTATGGCCAAACAGCACTATATTTGTTTAATCAGACCAGAGGACATTTCTCCAAAAAGTACAGTCTTTGTCCCCATGTGCAGTTGCAAACCGTAGTCTGGCTTTTTTATGGCGGTGGCCATAAGCAGTGGCTTCTTCCTTGCTGAACGGCCTTTCAGGTTATGTGGATATAGATACTTTTGTACCTGTTTCCTCCAGGATCTTCACAAGGTTTGTTGCTGTTGTTCTGGGATTGATTTGCACTTTTCACACCAAAGTACGTTCATCTCTAGGAGACAGAATGCGTCTCCTTCCTGAGCGGTATGACAGCTTCGTGGATCCATGGTGTTTATACTTGCGTACTATTGGTACCTTCAGGCGTTTGGAAATTGCTCCCAAGGATGAACCAGATTTGTGGAGGTCTAGAATTTATTTTCTGAGGTCTTGGCTGATTTCTTTTTATTTTCCCATGATGTCGAGCAAAGAGGGACTGAGTTTGAAGTTAGGCCTTGAAATACATCCACAGGTACACCTCCAATTGACTCAAATTATGTCAATTAGTCTATCAGAAGCTTCTAAAGCCATGACATCATTTTATGGAATTTTCCAAGCTGTTTAAAGGCACAGTCAACTAAGTGTATGTAAACTTCTGACCCACTGGAATTGTGATATATTATATATACATGACTTGGAAAGGAACACACCTGTCTATATTAGGTCCCACAGTTGACAGTGCATGTCAGAGCAAAACCCAAGCCATGAGGTCGAATAAATTGTCAGTAGAGCTCAGAGACAGGATTGTGTCATAGGCACAGACCTGGGGATGGGTACCAAACATTTTCTGCAGCATTGAATGTCCCCATGAACACAGTTGCCTCCATCATTCTTAAATGGAAGAAGTTTAGAACCACCAAGACTCTTCCTAGAGCTGGCCGCCCGGCCAAACTGGCCAATCGTGGGAGAAGGGCCTTGGTCACCAAGAACCCGATGGTCACTCTGACAGAGCTCTAGAGTTCCTCTGTGGAGATGAGAGAACCTTACAGAAGGACAATCATCTCTGCAGCACTCCACTAATCAGGCCTTTTGGTAGAATGGCCAGACGGAAGCCACTCCGCAGTAAAAGGCACATGACAGCCCACTTGGAGTTTGCCAAAAGTCACCCTCAGACCCTCAGACCATGACAAATAAGATTCTCTGGTCTGATGAAACCAAGATTGAACACTTTGGCCTGAATGCCAAGCGTCACGTCTGGAGGAAACCTGGCACCATCCCTACGGTGAAACGTGGTGATGGCAGCATCATGTTCTGGGGATGTTTTCCAGTGGCAGGGACTGGGAGACTAGTCAGGATCGAGGCAAAGATGAACAGAGCAAATCCTTGATGAAAACCTGCTCAGGACCTCAGACTGGGGTGAAGATTCACCTTCCAACAGGACAGCAACCCAAAGCACACAACGAAGACAACGCAGGAGTGGCTTCGGGACAAGTCTCTGAATGTCCTTAAGTGCCCCAGCCAGAGTCCAAACTTGAACCTGATCGAACATCACTGGAGAGACCTGAAAATAGCTGTGCAGAGATACTTCCCATCCAACCTGACCAGAGTTTGATAGGATCTGCAGAGAATAATATGAGAATCTCCACAAATACAAGTGTGCCAAGCTTGTAGCGTCATACCCAAGAAGACTCAAGGCTGTAATCGCTGCCAAAGGTGCTTCAACAAAGTACTGAGTAAAATGTAATTTTTGTATAAACTATGTTTTACTTAGTCATTATGAGGTATTGTGTGTAGATTGATGATGGGAAAAAAACAACTTAATCATTTTTAGAATATGGCTGTAACCTGACAAAATGTAGAAAATGTCAAGGGGTCTGAATACTTTCCGAAGGTACTGTATACAGTAAACCTGTGTGTATGCAGTAGCACTGTATATTTGAAGATTCAGTATGTTTTGGAGGGAGGATGGTAGGGGGTGGTTGCCTATTGGGACGAGCTTGCTCAACAAAGCAAATCATTAATACGCAGCTAGCTGACAATGTAACGGATGGTGGAGGCTGACGACTTTCCATAGAGTCATACATAATTCAACCAACCTCTTTAAGTTTTCATTGAATTGAAAAGACAAAGAGCATCACTGCACAGCCAGCCCCTTCCATTGTCAACATCAGTTGGACTCATCTCTTTCTCTTCTTCAGCAGTTTTGTTATTGAAAGGAAAAAGCAAAGAAAAGAAGTGGTACGAAAAATAAATGTCTTGCTCTTGGACACAGAAAATGACTCCTTGTTACCCAGGGGGCCTTGCAGTGGCAAGTGTGTGCCAGCGAGGGTTCTGTGATCTCTCAGTATCTCCTTTCTCTTGCTCCCAGCCAGCATGCTATTTCAGTCTCTTTCGTATCTATCTGTCTGTTTCTGTATCTGTCTGTCTGTCTGTCTGTTGGTGTGCAGCAGGGTCAGATAGGAGGGATGATTGAGGGAAAAGGAGGGATGATTGAGGGAAAAGGAGGGATGGAGTCAAAGAGTCATGGGCTCCTCTTGTTCTTCTATCCACAAAGGTCTGTGTGTTTGTTTGTGTGCCTTTACATCCGTTTTTGAGCCGTTCTTTGTGTGTGCCTGTGAATTCCCTTCTATTTGATACAGATGAGGAAAGTCACGGAACAAACTCTCTCTCTCTCTCTCTCTCTCTCTCTCTCTCTCTCTCTCTCTCTCTCTCTCTCTCTCTCTCTCTCTCTCTCTCTCTCTATGTGTCTCTCTCTATGTGTCTCTCTCTATGTGTCTCTCTATGTCTCTCTCTCTCTCTATGTCTCTCCGAAACAACCTCACAGCTAAGATAGCACTCACAGTCTGTGTCACCCATCTGAATGATGTACTCCTGAACTCCTGTTTCCTGCTCTCTGGCTGGCGTTGTTTGTTTCAGTCGATGACATGGCGTGTCTCTTGGTGCCTTAGTATGCCTCAGCAGCAACAAATCAGAGAGGTAGAACAAGAGAGAGAGAGTGTGTGTGTGTGTGTGTGTGTGTGTGTGTGTGTGTGTGTGTGTGTGTGTGTGTGTGTGTGTGTGTGTGTGTGTGTGTGTGTGTGTGTGTGTGTGTGTGTGTGTGTGTGTGTGTGTGTGTGTGTGTGTGTGAGCACAGCAGAGGTGGAACTATTGTAACTGTTAACCTAGACACCCACAGAGTCCATTAAAGGCAAAGTGGTATTGTCTTTTAGTCACGGTGAGACTCAGAGCATGCCTTCACTGTCAGTGACATGCACAGCAGCAACCCAACAAACTCCACACATAACAAGCCCTGTATGGCGGCGTCCTGTCTGCTACACATCAGCACCATAGAAAAGGAATGACTATTTCTATGGTTACCATCCTAAGGGAGTATTTTGGTACACTCAGCAAGATACATTGGTAGGACTGTGGGGAAATGCAGTCTTTTAATATATCTTTATTTTGTACATTTGCATTACATTTGCAGTTCTACTTAATCAGCTAAATTATTTGATTTAATTTCTGGCCGATAGATGTTCATGGAGAGTACAATTTGTGGCCCCCGGCTATTTAATAGGTACAGTAGTACTGCATTGGTTGCCCGGGATTAAAACCCAAGTACCTCTGGTCAGGAGTGTCTCTCTCACTCCCGTTCTCTATCTTTCCCCTCTGCAAAACGAGTAATGCAACAGAGCAACACACACGCACTGCCTTGAATCCACCCTAATGCACAAACGTGTTCAAGCATTCCGTCAGAAAATCCCAAACCCCTGCAAACTAAGAATGCTCCTGTGGATATTTATAATGTATAATGTATTTTTTCATACCATAGTGTGTATTATTCTGTTGAAGAATAGAAAAGATGGATTGCAGAGTACCCATTTTAGATGAGAGAGAAAGAGGGAGGAGGGCTTTAGAGACGTTTTCAGGTTAGGGAAAATAGGATTTTTGAATGGGAATCAATTGTCTGGTCCCCACAAGGATAGTAAAACAAACATGTGTGTGTGTGTGTTCCCTTCACAATGGCTTGGTCTGGACGTTTTACTGTAGGACATAGTGATTCTATTATTTACTAATATTTACTCCTCATCATCCTACCTAAGCTGGCAGCAGAACCGTCTCTCTCTCTCTCTCTCTCTCTCTCTCTCTCTCTCTCTCTCTCTCTCTCTCTCTCTCTCTCTCTCTCTCTCTCTCTCTCTCTCATTCTCCCTCGCTCTCTGACCAAGTCTGTAATTTGTTTGTGTTTTACACTTCATAGTAGGGTGCCATACTGCAGTGTGTTACTGTGCCGGCTGTAATTGAGCCTATGCCTGCGAGGACAACAATATGTCTGGAAACCATCAATATCGGTAAACCATCAATGCTGGAGAGCAATCCCCTCTCTCTCTCACACTGGTTAAACTTAAACTTTCCCGAGCACTTAACATCTCATGTTTGCAATCATTTGTTCCGGATGCTGTGATGCTGTGTGTATGAGAGTGCTGTGTATTCACTGAAGATGAGACGGATTATGGATGCGTTCGCTCTGCTCAAATTGGTGAGATCTGGTTTTGCCCCTCTCTCAATACACATTTAACACCACTATTACTGGTAGTAACACATACCCATCCACATGAAAGGTACATGTTTTTCTCTCTGGGAGAACCATAATGTGTTATAGAGTGAGCGTTTTCATGCTGATCACATGTCTGTTTACTCAGTCAGTGAAATCATACAAGGCCTTTCTCCCATGGTTCTGCCTTTTCACTGACTCATACACATACATACTGTTCATACATACCCTATTACCTCCAACAGTTGTGGTGTGTGGGTGGGAGTACGGGGGGGGGGTGGGGGGTGGCGATCAGGATGACGTGGGAATGAAGGGATAAATAGAGGGATGGAGGGAGGGAGGGATGGATGGAGCGAGAAATAGAGGGATGGAGGAATAAACCCACCATGTTGATCTGATGAAGGTTAGTTGGGGGAAGGAGTCTCAGAGAGTTGGCGGGTAGACGTTGAGGTGGTGCAGTTTGGGGGATCGGGGGTTGTTGATGTGGTCTAGCCAGAGGGATGTCACTCATGGGGGGGTTGGACTGAAGCAGGGAACAGCCACTGGGACTGCTCTGTCAGAGGCCCCATAATTCCCTGAACCTTTCCCCGACATGGCTTTGATTTACGACTGGGACAGGGCTTTCCTCTCTCTCACCCCCCTATGATTCCTCCTTCACACTGTAACCAGTACTGTACTAGCCTACGCTTCCACCCCCCATACACCCTCTACCATAACCAATAGGTGTATGTGTCTGTGTGTAAGGGGTCTATATCAGACTCCCTCTATGGCTAGCAGAATCCGTGACAACTGTGAAAGACCACCCTGTGAATCAGGTGTGTTAGTGCTGGGCTGGAACATAAGCCTTCACACCCTGTGGGTGTCTAAGACCAGGATTGAAGGAGAAGACTGCTAGAGGCTAGGTTATCTGTAGTGTTTCCCATGTTAACACACAGAGACACCCCCACACATTCAATAACGGCTGATATTATGTCCAGCTGTGCATGCTGTATCTCCCCGTTCTCGCTCTTTTCTGTGCTCACCTAAACATGTTGATGTTACTCCTCTGTTGTCTGTCTGTCTCGTTCCTCCTCTCTCTCTCTCTCTCTCTCTCTCTCTTGCGCGCGCGCTCTCTCTCTCTCTCTCTCTCTCTCTCTCTCTCTCTCTCTCTCTCTCATCCTCCCTCTATTTATCTCTCTCCTCTTTCTTTCTTTCTTTCTTTCTTTCTTTCTTTCTTTCTTTCTTTCTTTCTTTCTTTCTTTCTTTCTTTCTTTCTTTCTTTCTTTCTCTGTCCTCTCTCTCATCCTCCCTCTCTTTATCTCTCTTTATCTCTCTCTCCTTAGCTCTCTCTGTCTCTCTCTCGCTCTTATCCCCTCTATCCAGCCTAACTACATGTCAGCCATTTAATCAGAATGATTATCTTACCAACAGACACTGAAAAATGCATGCCTTCCAACCGCATCACTGTGACATTTAACAAGCTGGAAATGTACCTTCGGCTGAGCAGCACATCCAACTCCACCACTTTACACAGAGCAGACTAGAGGGCTGCACCGCACAGATTGACTCGGACACACAGAGGATGTGTGATGTAATGTTGTATGTGTGGTTGGGGAAAGCCAGGCTATAACAGGCTGACTCAGTATGGTGTCAGTCTCACCTTTGATTGGTCAGCGGAGGTGATAGGCAGTCATCCACAACAGGTTGACATCTCCATTTTGACGTACCACTACTTCCTGTGGCGAGCAATGTCACCTGGGTCACCTAACTCATTATGTTAGCTAAGTCATTGTTGTGGATGTGATTCCTGCAGTGATCCTTCATCCCGAGGCCTTTATTTCATAATATGAACCTGCAATTCTCCTGGTGAATAAGAACAGGTGTCATGTCTCTATTTTATTGAAAGGATCACATTTGGCTGCTATGTTGGCCTCCATTTCATAGTATGAATCTGATGCCCTAGTTGTGCAGCAGAGAAGTCAGACATATCACACCAAGTATGCTTACTGTTATGTGTTTACCTTCCTAGTAAATGTTTATCCTAAGATACCAATTTCCACCTCCAGCTAGCTAACATGTGGACACAATGTTAAGGAGGTAGAGGGAAGGGGATGGATGGAGGGAGGG
Organism: Thymallus thymallus; assembly: GCA_023634145.1. Taxonomy (NCBI): domain Eukaryota; kingdom Metazoa; phylum Chordata; class Actinopteri; order Salmoniformes; family Salmonidae; genus Thymallus; species Thymallus thymallus. Next base: position 21,951,158 of record CM042387.1, read on the forward strand.
AGACTATGTGAGAACAATCTCTGAGCCACTCAGGAATAGCTGGATGTTCAATTTCCTCTGAGGAAGGTTGAGGAGTGAAGTGTGTAGCTTGCTCTCCTCTCATTTCCTCTACCTGCTCTGCTCTTCACAATCCTGTTTGTGATTGATTTACTTACTAAGATGTGAATAGCAACCTGGCACCTCTCTAGAGTTTCTCTTCCTTCTCTCTATGTGTCTCTCTCTCTATGTCTCTCCGAAACAGTCTTTCTCTCCTCTGCCCTCCTGTCTTTCCATTTTCCCATCACATCCTAGGCTCAGTGGATGTGTGTGTGGAGGAGGGCGGGGGGGGCAGAGTTCAACCAATCAGACCTATAACACGAGTTACAATCAGCCAAGCTAACCTCAAAGTAGCTCTTAAAGTTAGTGTGTGAATTGGTTCTGGTGGTAGGGGACGCTAATTGCTGGGTCTGGCCAAACGCATGTGCGCGTGTGCAGACTCACACACCACCACCACATCAACACCAACACCGCAAGCTGAGGGACAGAACTCAGTGGGGTGTCTGGGACATCAGACGATGTCCCTTCTAGCGCCAGGAGCCAGTCTTTGAGCTCTCCACCTTTTCCCCTTCCTTCTTCAACCACCGCTGCCATGGAGCTGCTGATCTATAAAATATGGCCACTACTGTTCTAAGCCGAGGGGGTGATGATGATTACATTTGCATACTATTATTAGCAAAGGGCAAAAATATAGCTGTGGATGAGATCAAAATGTTAATGTGCCATTTAAAGTACGAAAGAGGCGGGATGGATGAATGGAGGAAGATGGAGGGGTGGAATGGTGAGTGGAGGGATGGAGAGATGGATGAAAGGATGGAGGGAAACAGAGGTGTGAAATGGAGAGAGGATGGATGGAGAGATGGAGGATGATCTATAAAATATGGCCACTACTGTCAACATCTGCTCTAAGCCGAGGGGGTGATGATGATTACATCTGCATACTATTATTAGCGAAGGGCAAAAATATAGCTGTGGATGAGATCAAAATGTTAATGTGCCATTTAAAGTGAGAGGAGGGATGGATGGAAACAGAGGGGTGAAATTGTGAGACGAGGGATGGAGAGGTGTAGGATAGAGAGAGGAGGGATGGAGGGAAACAGAGGGGTGGAATGGAGAGAGGAGGGATGGCGAGATGGAGGATAGAGAGAGGAGGGATGGAGGGAAACAGAGGGGTGAAATGGTGAAAGGAGGGATGGAGAGAGGAGGGATGGAGAGAGGAGGGATGGAGGGAAACAGAGGGGTGAAATGGAGGGATAGATATACAGTGCATTCGGAAAGTATTCAGATACCTTCACTTTTTCCAAATGTTGTCACGTTACAGCCTTATTCTAAAACGTATTAAATAAATAAAAATCCTCATCAATCTAAACACCACACCCGAAAATGACAAAGCAAATACCTTATTTACATAAGTATTCAGACACAACTTCAACTTGATTAGAATACACCTGTGGTAAATTGAATTGATTGGACATGATTTGGAAAGGCATACACATGTCTACATAAGGTCCCACAATTGACAGTGCATGTCAGAGGAACAACCAAGCCATCGGGGGAGAAGGGCCTTGGCCAGGGAGGTGACCAAGAACCTGATGGTCACTCTGACAGAGCTCCAGAGTTCCTCTATGGGGATGGGAGAACATTCCAGAAGGACAACCATCTCTGCAGCACTCCACCAATCAGGCCTTTAAGGTAGAGTGACCAGACGGAAGCCACTCCTCAGTAGCCCGCTTGGAGTTTGCCAAAAGGTACCTAAAGGACTCTCAGACCATGATAAACAAGATTCTCTGTTCTGATGAAACCAAGATTGAACTCTTTGGCCTGAATGCCAAGTGTCACATCTAGAGGAAACCTGGCTCCATCCCTATAATGAAGCATGTTGTGGCAGCATCATGCTGTGGGGATGTTTTTCAGATTGAGGGAAAGATGAACGGAGCAAAGTACAGAGAGATCCTTGATGAAAACCTGCTCCAGAGTGCTCACGACCTCAGACTGGGGGCGAAGGTTCACCTTCCAACGACCCTAAGCACACAGCTTCGGGAGTGGCTTCGGGACAAGTCTCTGAATGTCCTTGAGTGGCCCAACTAGAGCACGGACTTGAACCTCATTAAACATCTCTGGAGCGACCTGAAAATAGCTGTGCAGCGACACTCCCCATCCCACCTGACAGAGCTTGAAAGGATCTACAGAGCAGAATGTGGGAAACTCCCCAAATACACGTGTGCCATGCTTGTAAAGCAATACCCAAGAAGACTGAAGACTCAGTTGCTGCCAAAGTTGCTTCAACAAAGTACTGAGTTAAGGGTCTGAATTCTTACGTAAATGTGATATTTCAGTTTTTTTATTTTTTATATATTTGCAAAAATGCTTTGTCATTATGGGCTTTTGTGTGTACATTGATGAGGGGGAAAACATTTGTTTAATTTGTTTTAGAATAAGGCTGTAACATAACAAAATGTGGAAAAAGTCAAGGGGCTCAAATACTTTCCGAATGCACTGTAGGTGTGGGAGGACTAGTTTGGCCCCTCACCCTGGCACTGGAGTTGTTAAATTGAGACCAGCGTGGCAGAAGGGAGGGAGGAGAAATCGAATTTTCTTGACTTGCAGGTCCCCTCGCTCTGGTGAAGATTTCCTCTGCTCTTGAGACTGTATATTATTTAATCCCTCAGCCTGCCTTGACTCTCTCCTATCAGTAAAGTCTGTATTTTTTTTTGCACCAGAGAAATAGGTGGGAGTTCTTTATTTTTCTCTCTACACTCTCACTCTTTCCATCATTGAAAATCTGTACTTTTACTCAGAATTTTTGGGCCTTCATTGTTTCAGCTATTGCTTAGCTGATAATGATGTGGCTCTCCTCCCAGGGCTGGGCGGTATACCATATTTTACTATGTACCAGTATTGATTTTTACTTTACCTTCTATAACGGTATTTGGATGTTTGGTTTGTTAAATGTGATATGCCTTGTGTATAGTCCATTTTTATAATTGACTCTGTTACTTGAGTCATCTCTCTCTCTCTCTCTCTCTCTCTCTCTCTCTCTCTCTCTCTCCATGCCACTTTCCACTTATACCTATCCCCACCCCCTGTCACTCAAGGAGCAAATTTGGACAATGTAGCACATGCAACAATGTTGATGACAACGATGCTGTTTTCACTTAGCTTCTTAATATAAATCCACTAGTGTTCTATAATTACACTATTAGTTTGTGTTTCTTACATCTTACACCAGCTAGTTTGTCTTTTCTTAGCAAGTTTTAGCTAAATCATGTTACCGCTAATGCTAATCCCTAGTTAGCTGGCTATTTAGCTAGCTAATAAATGTACTGTGCAAACGTGGCTAGCTATACAGCCTTATATCAGTGATTGTGTAGGCCTAAATCAGCATGTTGTTTGTGCAAAAGTATCTTCTAAACCAAAGACGATTAGGAAAATTATGAATCTGTTAGCTACATGATGTAGCTAACAGAAAACATTTAATGTTACTAAAGATTATAGATAGGTTCCCCTAGGAAACACTTACCAACACTTTGGTTCCAACCCGTCACAATAACTCCTCCCTGGCATTTTCATTCGTGGTCATGTCAAAGAACACTGTTTTCAAAATGCCCACTATTCATAGGTTGCACCTCTGTCACTCGTTTTCGTCATGCCATTGTTATCAACGTTCTCAAGCCGCCCTTGGCGGCGCCGTAGTGGTGCCCTAAAGTGGTGATAAGTCCAGTCATTCTAGACAGAGGCTAACTACTGTTTCATCTAAATTAAACTATTGTCACGATCGGGTGTTTGGAGAGACCAAGACGCAGCGCAGGGATAGTTCGACATGATCTTTATTTTACTATGTATAGAATAAACCACTACTATACTTTACACCGTGACTGCGACATACATCGATAACAACCCACACCCGCGTGAGGGACAGACTCAACATATATTGGATCCCTAATTAGAGACAACGGGTAGCAGCTGCCTCTAATTAGAGATCCACCCAAAACCCACAAAGAAACAGAAAATAACGACACTGTCAGACTCTGACCATAGCTACATAGAGAAGCCTATTGCTTCTCTATGGCCAGAGCCTGACAACTATAGTGCCTAGAAATACAATGACATTGCTAAAGTTGTCAAATATTGAGTACGAAACAACTTTTCCAGTATTATCATGTCGTCAAATTTACTTTAGACAGATGGCAATGTTGTCATTAGCTAGCAAAGTTTGTCCAAAATAGCTAGCAATGTTAACTAGCTAAAATCTGGTGGCCTCCCCTCAATCATAGCTAGTTATCTAACATTATACTGCATCTAAAGTCAATATGCTGACATCAAAATGATGACAAAAGGTTTTCCTACTAATGATTTGCCTCCTTTGGAATGGCATTGTATTTCCAAGCCACTGTAATGCACTTTAGCTTAAATCTTTGTCATCACTCATTGACGATGCATTGAGTTGAATGCTCAGGCGGGAATCAGTCCAAAACAAACGTTCAAAACAATATAGTGACGAGACGTGCAACTCATGAATATAATTATAATAATCATTCTATTTCCATGATTCCAACAGTTCACCCAAGTGTTTTGACCTCAACATAAGGCCTATATTTTTGCCAATATCGCGCAACCCTACGTGGCAGTGTGAAAATTATCTCAAATGAGTGCAGGAAATGCAGACATTGATGAAAATGCTGACAATTATTTTTGGTTGAATTTTAATTGAACGGTGTAAAGCCATCAGAATGTAGAACGACCAATTGAAATCACTTAGAATGTATATGTTGCCCCCTTAGGGTCACGCACTACTCACAAAACAAATTTAGAATTTGCATTATTCAAATACTGTCATATCGTCAAAAAAAAAAAAAGTGATATAATGTTTTGACCATATCATCCAGCCCTATCTCCTCCCCCATCCTCCACTCCACCCTGTTCTGACCCTTCTCCCTGTCATCTACCTTTCTCCTCACACTTCATTCCATCTCCTCCCCCCTGTCCCCCTCCTCTGGCCTGATTGTATTGGGTGAGAGAGACATGGTGTTAGGTGAGAGAACCACAATCAGATAGCACACCTCACAGCTCATCTCAGGTGTAAAGAGGTGTGTGTGTGTGTGCCCGCGTACGTGTGTGTGTGCTTGCGTGCATGTCAGTGTGTGTGTATCTGTGTGTTTGCATTCACTCCTTGTCGAAACAGATAAGCGTTGACATTAACATAAGCTAAAGCAGACAGGCTGAAACGTTTGGGAGCGGATCACAGCAGAAATACAGTATCTCAACATTTTATGTTTTCTCCCTCCCCTCTCCCTCCCTCTCTAACGCATGTCCTTTTATGCAATACCCTGCAACTCAGTGAGCTTTGAGGCCTGAATCGCAGCCTGCCACTCACAGAGACACACTGAGCAATGCTCGGCGGCGAAACGAAACGTGTCCGTGCAAGACACAATGAGACTTTGAATTCTATCATTTTGAGAGCAGAGAGGCCTGTATTCAGTGTTCATGAATGGGAGTCTGCCACTCATACAGTGACAGTGTCATACTCACAGACTTAACTGTGCTCAATAGTGAAACGTAAAAGACGTTTCTGCTAGATGAGAGGGTCTACATCTCTCTTTAAATGACCATGTCTGTCAGCGTCAAGAGAGGTAACACATCGTTGAACAGATAGGATTCATGAAGAATACTAGGAGAGATACTACAGAGGTGCTTACAATATATGGAGTAAAGACATACTAAGTAATGTGATATTTCTATGTCGCTCTGTGTGGGTTTTCCAGTTTTTTTTGCTGTATTGCTGTATGGACAGGCAGACAGACAGACAGACAGACAGACAGACAGACAGACAGACAGACAGACAGACAGACAGACAGACAGACAGACAGACAGACAGACAGACAGACAGACAGACAGACAGACAGACAGACAGACAGACAGACAGACAGACAGACAGAAATAATTTTGTTGCACAACCAGATTAGCTCAATGGGATTGGAGCTGGGACAGACAGATCCTACTCTCCCTGGTCAGTCGAGTGGGGTGAAGTGGAGCGAGGATAGGTTGTCCCTTCCGTGTGACACCTAATTCTTCACCTGAGTACAACAGATGATCTCACCACACGTCCAGACACACACCTCCCACCCTGCTGTGACTTCCAGGCCAAACCCCCAGCTCTCCTGACCTCTCCCCCTCCTAGTGCATCTCTCTGATGGATGGCTGCTCTGGAGGCATGGACAGCCAGGGCTACTATCTGGGCTTGAGGACCTGGAGAAGGGTGAAGAGGCTGGGGAATAGAGGGGGGATACAGGTAGAGAGAGAGAGGGGAGGGATGTGAAAGGTTGATGATAAGGAGTGTGAGTGGGAAGTCACAGGAACTTGAAAGAAAAGCAAAAGCTGCTAGCTGACTTTCTGTCACAGAGTTATCCTGTGGGGATACTGCTCTCAAATACAGTGCATTCGGAAAGTATTCAGACCCCTTGACTTTTTCCACATTTTGTTACGTTACAGCCTTATACTAAAATTGATTAAATAATTTCCCCCCCTCATCAACCTACACACAATACCCCATAATGACAAAGCAAAAACAGGTTTATAGAATTTTTTGCTAATTTATAAAATTTTAAAACTGAAATATTACATTATCATAAGTATTCAGACCCTTTACTTAGTATTTTGTTGAAACACCTTTGGCAGCAATTACAGCCTTGAGTGTTCTTGGGTATGACTCTACAAGCATGGCACACTTGTATTTGGGGGGTTTTTCCCATTCTTCTCTGCAAATCCTCTCAAGCTGGGTCATGTTGAGAAACCTGAAAATAGCTGCATAGCTATTTTCAGGTCTCTCCAGAGATGTTCGATCGGGTTCAAGTCTGGTCTCTTGCTGGACCACTCAAGGACGTTCAGAGACTTGTCCCGAAGCCACTCCTACGCTGTCTTGGCTGTGTGCTTAGGGTCATTGTCCTGTTGGAGGGTGAACCTTTGCCCCAGTCTGAGGTCTGGAGCAGGTTTTCATCAGGGATCTCTCTGTACTTTGCTCCGTTCATCTTTCCCTTCATCCTGACTAGTTTCCCAGTCCCTGCCGCTAAAAAACATCCCCAGAGCATGATGCTGCCACCACCATGCTTCACCATAGGGATGGTATTGACAAGATGAAGAGTGATGCCTGGTTTCCTCCAGACATGACGCTTGGCATTCAGGCCAAAGAGTTCAATCTTGGTTTCATCAAACCAGAGAATCTTGTTTCTCATGGTCTGAGAGTTCTTTAGGTGCCTTTTGGCAAACTCCAAGCGGGCTGTCATGTGCCTTTTACTGAGGAGTGGCTTCCGTCTGGCCACTCTACCATAAAGGCCTGATTGGTGTAGTGCTGCAGAGATGGTTGTCCTTCTGGAATGTTCTCCCATCTCCACATAGGAACTGGAGCTCTGTCAGAGTGAACATCGGGTTCTTGGTCACCTCCCTGACCAAGAACCTTCTCCTCAAATTCCTCAGTTTGGCTAGGAAGAGTGTTAGTGGTTCCAAACTTCTTCCATTCAAGAATGATGGAGGCCACTGTGTTCTTGGGGACCTTCAATGCTGCAGAAATGTTTTGGTACCCTTCGCCAGATCTCTGCCTCAACACAATCCTGTCTCGGATGGCTTGGTTTTTGCTCTTACATGCATTGTCAACTGTGGAACCTTATATAGACAGGTGTGTGCCTTTCCAAATTATGTCCAATTAATTGAATTTACGACAGGTGGACTTATGTAATTAAGGTATTTTTCAGTTTTTTATTTGTAATAAATGTGCACAAAAAAAAATGTGTTTTCATTTTGTCATTTTTTATTTTATTTTATTTAACCTTTATTTAACTAGGCAAGTCATTTAAGAACAAATTCTTATTTACAATGACCGCCTACATGACAGTTGTTATGGGGTATTGTGTAGATTGATAATATTTTTTAGAATAAGGCTATAAAGGTACAAAATGTGGAAAAAGGGGAGGGGTCTGAATACTTTCCGAATACACTGTATGTGTTTGTTGTTTTGTGTATGTTTACAGTTTGTAATGTGTTATGGCAGGCTCAAGGAAGGGTCTTCAGTGTACCTCTTCTTTTGACTGTTTCTCCTTCTCTTAATGTTGCCCCTCTGAGAGAAGGTATAGACTTACACACTCGAACACATATGTGCATTTCCATGGAAAAGGACCCATGAGCACCAACATGTGAAGTTCATAAGAACATACCAAATTGAGTGTCAAATGAAAGCTAAGAGTATATTTTTGGGAACTGAAGGCATAAATACATTTTTCAACCATTTTACATCTTAAAAATTAGTCATACTGTAAGTAAAGGCTTTATTTTATGGATAAACAGATGGAAAAGGAGTCTCTGAAAACATCTACCAGAAATAGTCTTAAAAGGTATCAGAAATACACCAAACACAATCATGTTGTTTACCTTCTGTAATTTAATAAATATTGCCTTGTAATTCCATTAACAAAAACCCACATATCTTTAAGATATTTTAAAATGTCTCTCCCTCATGAGTAGGAAGGATAATAAAAGTTCACAGAAGTAACAAGTAATGGTATCAATTAGTTATAGTGATTTTACTGATATCAAATGTATTTATGATTTGTTAAGTGATTAAAGCTCGTAATTCCGTTACGAAATTAGTAACTTAATTACCAAAAAATCTGTAATGGAATTACTGTAATTAAATTGGCTACAATGGGAAATCGTAATATTCACAAACCACAGTTTGGTCACCTGCTACTGTCTTCCCTTCCACTGGCATACTGTTATGTTAAGCTGATAACAGGTTTTTTTTCTTTTTCTGTCATCTGGTGGTCAAACCAAAAGTGTTAAAACAGTCAGAGTCTGGACAACTCTTTTCGTCACTCTCTCTGCCTCTCACTCTCCAGTTAATGTCACCTCTCCCAACTCTTACTGACACCTACCCATGAGCCTCTCTCTTTCCATTTACTGTAACCAGCATCCTCACCCACTGAGCACTGACCAACACCGGACGTCCATGGACGTCGAAAAGTAGTTTAAATTTGGTCAGTCCACCCAGACCTTGATGTTAATGTACACAGGCGGACCGGACTGGACCAAACCTGAACCTATCATAGACATACACTGCTTCATTCTAGGGTTTTTTCTTTATTTTTTACTATTTTCTACTTTGAAGAATAATAGTGAAGACAACAAAACTATGAAATAACACATATGTAATCATGTAGTAACCAAAAAAGTGTACAGCACAGCAGAGTAGAGGAGGGTAGATTGCAGTATAGTACGAGTTCAGTACAATAAAGTAAAGTAGAGTATTGTTCAGTGCAGTACAATACAATAACTCTACCCTACTGTACTATGCTATACTTTTCTTTACTGTGCTGTATTGTATTGCACTGTACTCTACTGTGCTCTGCTGTGCTGCGCTGTGATCTCCAAACTTGTGAAACATGAGGAGAAGCACATTCATATTCATAATTATGCATTTCTGAGTAGTACAGATCAGAGAATTCCATTAAATCCACTTTACTTACTGTAGTTCAATATCCAAAATATTGCAAGGTGCCATGTCATAGCTGACACCCCATTCTTTCTGTAGACATCTTTGAATATTAATTCCGAGCAGATATTTAACAGTGTTTTAACAGAGTAATTCCGGTACCAAAGTTTGCATCTGCACAGATCTTCCACTAAAATCATTTATCTTTCTTTTACATTCAGGGGACATTTCATCAAGTAGTCCTTGTGTATAGAGTTGTATGGTTTGGTTTTAAACTTTGAAAACAGAGTCAAAGCGTAATTCCATTACTGTGGAATTGCCCATACACTATCACTCATCCTCTGTTTTTGCACTACATAGAAACATCCTAACACCCCAAATCCTAGATCCTGAACATCAACTCTATTCCCAACCTACAGTATTTCAAAATGTTTCAGAACAATCAAGATTAAGTTGTAGGGAAGATTGAGAACAAAAGAGAGAAAGAAATGTTGAGAGAGATACTGTACACAGAGAGGGGAAAACAGAGAGAGAAGAGATACAGGGATGCAGTGAGAGAGAGAGAGAGAGAGAGTTCATAGGGAGGAGTCCCTAGTGGCTTTCCTTTTCTCCTCTCTCAGCTGTACAGCGTTTCGCTCCCGCTATTTATTCTCATCACTCCATCCCACCTGGGAGAAGCCGAAGAAAGAGAGAAGAGAGAGGTGTGCACGGAAATAAAGTGGCATCCTTTTAAATGTGACTCCCTGCAAAGTGCTCTACATTTTGCTGCAATGCTTTTCTTTCTTATTGTGGGAAATGTCACCAGAGAAAAGGTCTCTTCTCCTAGAATAGAGAGGTGGGGAGGGGGGAGAGAGAGAGGCAGAGAAATAGAGACTGGGTGAGAGAGAGAGAGAGAGGGAGCGAGCGAGACAAAGGGGGGGGGGGGGGGGCGAGGCAGAGAGAGACCGGATGATAGCGAGAGCTAGAGAGAAAGAGGCAGAGAGAGAGAGAGAGATGAGAAAGGCAGCAAAGAGAGAAACATGAAAGTGAGTTGGGAGGCAGAAGCAACAACATACAGCATGCAGTTTGTTTGATATCCTCTAAAGTTACAACACATTTTCATTGTCTCTCTCTGAAGCAGTGAGTCACCAAGATGGCCGTTCCCTTCTTCTGTGTCTGTGTCATCTGGCCTGTCTTACTGGCTCTCATTTCCCTGTGTCCAGAGGGACTGACTGTTGAGGAGTGTGTGTGTGTGCGTGCGTGCGTGCCTCAGTCGCTCTGTCATGGCCATAATGAGAAACATTGCTTTGGCTGGATACAGCTATCTGGCAACGACAAGCAACAGAAGTCCACCTCTCTCTCTTTCTCTCTCTCACACACACTACCCATAACACATTACCCCCACCCCCCCCCCACACCCACCACAGTTACTGACTGTTTTCCACCACCCTCATATTCCCATCACCCACATTAAAGGTCAGGACGGTAGCACAGGCTCCATCTTGAAACCATTTTGTCAGGATATTCACTCATCTGTTTCTCATTTAGGCCAGGCAGCCTGCTATTCCTGGGATGCTGTACACTGTAATTAAGGGGCTGTGTGTCTCAGAGCCAGCCACAGGAGTCAGGACATCTCTCTCTCTCTCTCCCCCACTCCCACACTCCCCCACTTCCCCATAATACTGTATCTAGTTAATACTATACTGTATCTAACTGTGTGGAAGGAAAATAATACTGTACTGCATCTAGTTAAACTGGACTTTCTCTGACTGCGTAACAAATGGAACCAAATTCCCTACATAGTGCACTACTTTTGACCAGAATATGGGTCCTGGTCAAAAATAGTGCACTAGGGAATAGGTTGCCATTTGTTACGCAGTTGGAGAAAGTCCAGTTTAACTAGATACAGTACAGTATTATTATTCTTCCACACATTTAGTTAGCCCTCTGTGATATGTCAACCCAGGCCACTTAGTGGGGTAGGATAAGAGAGACATACTGTTTAAGAGCATAAGTCATGGAACCAAGTAGCTAAACCTAGTTAAAGTACCTCCCTGGCTGGACCCCTATTGGTCCTTAAAGTGGAGCGATCCACAGAGGGAAACAGGGGCGGGATGGCATCAATCCCAAACCTTGCGGGGGGAGTGTTGAGTATTTTATTGACATGACAGCAGACTTTTCACCAGACCAAATAAGAGTCAGTCGGCAGTCAAACACAGACAGACAGACAGACAGACAGACAGACAGACAGACAGACAGACAGACAGACAGACAGACAGACAGACAGACAGACAGACAGACAGACAGACAGACAGACAGACAGACAGACAGACAGACAGACAGACACACAGACACACACACACACACACACACACACACACACACACACACACACACACACACACACACACACACACACACACACACACACACACACACACACACACACAAGAAGGCAGCCTGCCCACACTGATCTTGAAACCTCCAGTCCATGTCGTTGGAAAATCAACAGGCTTGGTTTTTCATCCAATTAATTAGTGACTGGCAGCTAGGGCCCTGTGTGTGTGTGTGTGTGTGGTTTTACTATCCTTTTGGAGACCAGATGTCCTCACCATGATAGTAAACATGTCCCCACAAGGAAAAATGCTGAGTCAGGTTTGTAGGCCTCCTTGACCGCACACACGTTTTCAGTTCTTCCCACAAATGTTCTATAGGATTGAGATCAGGGCTTTGTGATGGACACTCCAATACCTTGACTTTGTTGTCCTTAAGCCATTTTGCCACAAGTTTGGAAGTGTGCTTGGGGTCATTGTCCATTTGGAAGACCCATTCCCGACCAAGCATTTACTTCCTGACTGATGTCTTGAGATGTTGCTTCAATATATCCACATAATTTTCCTTCCTCATGATGCCATCTATTTTGTTAAGTGCACCAGTCCCTGCTGTAGCAAAGCACCCCCACAACATGATTCTGCCACCCCCGTGCTTCACGGTTGGGATGGTGTTCCTTGGCTTGCAAGCATCCCGTTATTTCCTCCAAACATAACGATGAACATTATGGCCAAAAAGTTTTATTTTTGTTTCATCAGACCAGAGGACATTTCTCCAAAAAGTCTGATCTTTGTCCCCATGTGCAGTTGCAAACCGAAGTCTGGCTTTTTTATGGCGGTTTTGGAGCAGTGGCTTCTTCCTTGCTGAGCGGTCTTTCAGGTTATGTCGATATAGGACTCGTTTTACTGTGGATATAGATACTTTTGTACCTGTTTCCTCCAGCATCTTCACAAGGTCCTTTGCTGTTGTTCTCTGATTGATTTGCACTTTTTGCACCAAAGTACGTTAATCTCTAAGAGACAGAACACATCTCCTTCCTGAGCGGTATTACGGCTACGTGGTCCCATGGTGTTTGTGCTTGCGTACTATTGTTTGCACAGATGAACGTGGTACCTTCAGGCGTTTGGAAAATTGCTCCCAAGGTTGAACCAGACTTGTGGAGGTTGTGGAACCCATGCTAGATTATGGAGGTGTAATTTATAGATCGGCAGGTAAGGGTGCTCTTGAGCGGCTAGATGTTCTTTCCCATTCGGCCATCAGATTTGCCACCAATGCTCCTTATAGGACACATCACTGCACTCTAAACTCCTCTGTAAACTGGTCATCTCTGTATACCCGTCGCAAGACCCATTGGTTGTGGAACCAGACTTTTTTCTGAGGTCTTGGCTGATTTCTTTAGATTTTCCCATGATGTCGAGCAAAGAGGCACTGAGTTTGAATGTAGGCCTTGAAATACATCCACAGGTACACCTCCAATTGACTCAAATTATGTCAATTAGCCTATCAGAAGCTTCTAAAGCCATGACATCATTTTCTGGAATTTTCCAAACTGTTTAAAGGCACAGTCAACTTAGCGTATGTAAACTTCTGACCCACTGGAATTGTGATATAGTGAATTATAAGTGAAATAATCTGTTTGTAAACAATTGTTGGAAGAATTACTTGTGTCATGCACAAAGTAGATGTCATAACCGACTTGCCAAAACCATAGTTTGTTAACATGAAATTTGTGGATTGGTTAAAAAATGAGTTTTAATGACTTAAACCTAAGTGTATGTAAACTTCCGACTTCAACTGTACATATGATCTTATATACTGAGGATTGCATGTACTCTCAATTCAGACAAGAAATGTGCACTATCAATTACTCATATACAGGTATCTGACAAAATACACTTGAGTAAATGAGGGATACAAAGTACACTGAACAAGAAAATAAACCCAACCAAAACCTACTATTGTGTACCTTAGCAACCAAAACCTACTATTGTGTACCTTAGCAACCAAAATCTACTATTGTGTACCTTAGCAACCAAACCTTACTATTGTGTACCTTAGCAACCAAAACCTACTATTGTGTACCTTAGCAACCAAAACCTACTATTGTGTGCCTTAGCAGCACTTCCCTTCATTCTTTTTTCTGTAACATGTAAAGTGTTGGTCCCATGTTTCATGAGCTGAAGTAAAAGATCACAGAAATGTTCCATAAACATAAAACGCTTATTTCTCTAAACTATTTGTGCACAAATGTGTTTACATCCCTGTTAGTGAGCATTTCTCATTTGCCAGATAATCCATCAACCTGACTGGTGTGGCATATCAATAAACTGATTGAACAGCATGATCATTACACAGGTGTACCTTGTGCTGGGGATAATAAAAGGCCACTCTAAAATGTGCAGTTTTGTCACACAACACAATGCCACAGATGTCTTAAGTTTCGAGGGAGCGTGCAATGCAATGCTGACTGTAGGAATGTCCACCAGGGCTGTTGCCAGAGAATTTAAAGTTAATTTCTCTACCATAAACCGCCTCCAACGTCATTTTCGAGAATTTGGCAGTACGTCCAACCAGCCTCACACCCGCAGACCACGTGTATGGCGTGGTGTGGGCAAGCTGATGTCAACGTTGTGAAGAGAGTGCCCCATGGAGGCGGTGGGGTTATGGTATGGACAACGAACACAATTGCATTTTATCGATGGCAATTTGAATGCACAGAGATACCGTGACAAGATCCTGAGGCCCATTGTTGTGCCATTTATCCGCTGCCATCACCAGCATGATAATGCACGGCCCCATGTCGCAAGGGTCTGTACACAATTCCTGAACATGTCTCAGTTCTTCCATGGCCTGCATACTCACCAGACAATGTCACCCATTAAGCATGTTTGGGATGCTCTTGGTCAATGAGTACGACAGTGTGTTCCAGTTCCTGTCAATATCCAACAACTTTGCACACCCATTGAATAGTGGGACAACATTCCACAGGCCACAATCAACAGCCTGATCAACTTTATGCAAAGAAGTGTGTCATGTTGCTTGAGGCAAATGGTGGTCACACCAGATACTGACTGGTTTTCTGATCCACCCCCTACCTTTTTTAAAAATCTTTATTCTCAATCAATTGAAAATCCATAGATTAGGGCCTAATGAATTTATTCTAATTTCATTATATGAACTGTAACTCATGAACTGTTGCATGTTGTGTTTATATTTTTCTTCAGCATAAATTGAAAACAGGTGCTTCCACACTGGTGTGGGTCCTGAGTTAATTAAGCATTTAACAACCCATCATGCTTAGGGTCATGTATAACATGCTTGGCATTATTTTGGCTACCATGGCTATGCCCTTATAGGAAGAGCATAGAACATTCTTCCAAGAGTCTTGATGATCATTCAGTTGCTTTTTGACAAACCTGAGTCAACGTTTCGGATGACTTGGGTCCCATTATGCCTGGTGAAAAGCAAACACTGCATTCCATAGTAAGAACCGTATACCGACAGTCAAACATGGTGGTGGTAGTGTGATGGTTTGGGGATGCTTTGCTGCCTCAGAAGGAACCATGAATTATGCTCTGTGTCAGACAATTCTACAGGAGAATGTCAGGCCACCCATCTGTGAGCTGAAGCTGAAGCGCAGCTGGGTCATGCAGCAAGACAATGGTCCAAAACACACAATCAATTATACATGAAAACGGCTAAAAAGCAACAAATTAACTTTTGTAATGGCCTAGTCAAAGTCCAGACCTAATCCTAATTGAGATGTTGTAGCAGGACTTGAAACAAGCAGTTCATGCTTGAAAACCCACAAATGTCGCTGAGTTAAAGCAGTTCTGCATGCACGAGTGACCCAAAATTCCTCCACAGTGATGTGACAGACTGATCAACAACTACAGGAAGCATTTGGTTGCAGTCATTACAGCTAAAGGTGGCACAACCAGTTATTGAGTGTAAGGGGGCAATTACTTTTTCACACAGGGTAATTGGGTGTTTGTTAATTAAATAAATAAAATAAGTATATATTTTTTTGTTATTTGTAAACTCAGGTTCCCTTTATCTAATATTAGGTTTCGGTTAAAGATCTGAAAAAATATCTGACAGGGGGCAAATTCTTTTTCACAGCACTGTATGAGGAGAAAGAAGGTTCAGCCAAGCCCTGTGTCCTGGTAAACCTGTAGACTCCCTGGGTGGATGAGTGTAATCCACAGGGGGTTTACACACCTCACTGCCACCACAACACACACAGTCTGCACCATAACACACATGCTTAGGAGAAGGATCTTGCATGGTGCCGAGCTGACATTACAGATGCATGATGCTGACCCCAGTGAAACTTCCAGACCTGAGCCAAAAATTAGCAGGGTAGAGGAGGGGAGTGAGAAAGTTATGGTTAGAGAAAAAAAGGAATGGAAAAAATAGGTATGGAGATGGAATAAACCTAGTGTAGGAAGACAGAAAGAGAGAGTAATCATAGCAAACCGTAAACATGTCTATAAATAAAAGCTTGAGAGTAATAAGCATCCACAAACACAATGATGCCAAGACAAACATAGAAGGAAATTGGCCCCTCTTTACCCCAGCTTTCTGTTTGGCCTACTGTATGTAATGGGATTTGTCCCTCTCCACTGTCCCTCAATCTCAGATTAGGATTTCAAATCTGTCACTGACAGGTGACCTAGTTCAATCTCAGGGGCGTTTAAGAACCGGCCTACCCTGTATTACTGCGCTGTACTTTACTGTACACAGCCTAATCCAGCACCCATTCACACCTCCAGACCAACCAGATCTCCAGGCCACCAGAGGCTACTGATCCCCAAGACGAAGAGCCCAACTAGGGGTTCAGCGAGTGGGAAGAGACACAGAGTGATGTAGTTCAAGCAGCTGCTCTGACCATGCTCTAAACTCCCTCTGAGACTGTAGACCTCACTCTGACCACTTCTGATCCGTTGAACCTGTCCAGACAGTGAACTGAGGTGGACTAAGTGCCAAAGCACTTACCATTTAGTAGAGGGTGTGTGTGATCATGTTTTCTGGGCAGTAAGCTAACTATTAGATCCCCCAAGTGTTAAAGGTCAAGGAAGGGTCAATTGTATGTGGGATGATTAGGGATAAGAGAGTATACAAATAAAGAGGCATGGTTCAAACTGTTTAGAGATCAGTCTTTAAACCCTGATCTCAACATGTTTGGATATTATCTCATGAGCAGGGCTGGATTAAAGGTCCTCAATGATGTCACCATTGCCCTTGATTCTAAGCAATGTTGTGTTGCTATTTTTATTGACTTGGCCAAAGCTTTTGATACGGTAGACCATTCCATTCTTGTGGGCCGGCTAAGGAGTGTTTGTGGCTCTGAGGGGTCTTTGGCCTGGTTTGCTAACTAACTCTCTCAAAGAGTGCAGTGTATAAAGTCAGAACATCTACTGTCTCAGCCACTGCCTGTCATCAAGGTTGTACCCCAAGGCTCGATCCTAGTTCCCACACTCTTCTCAATTTACATAAACAACATAGCTCAGGCAGTAGGAAGCTCTCTTATCCATTTATATGCAGATGATACAGTCTTATACTCAGCTGGCCCCTCCCCAGATTTTGTGTTAAACGCTCTGCAACAAAGCTTTCTTAGTGTCCAACAAGCTTTCTATGCCCTTAACCTTGTTCTGAACACCTCCAAAACAAAGGTCATGTGGTTTGGTAAGAAAAATGCCTCTCTCCCCACAGGTGTGATTACTACCTGTGAGGGTTTAGAGCTTGTGGTAGTCACATCATACTTGGGAGTATGGCTGTACGGTACACTGTCCTTCTCTCAGCACATATCAAAGCTGCATCTAGACTTTGTTTCCTCTATCATAATCGCTTCTCTTTCACCCCAGCTGCCAAACTAACCCTGATTCAGATGACCATCCTACCCATGCTAGATTATGGAGGTGTAATGTATAGATTGGCTAGATGTTCTTTCCCATTCGGCCATCAGATTTGCCACCAATGCTCCTTATAGGACACATCACTGCACTCTAAACTCCTCTGTAAACTGGTCATCTCTGTATACCCGTCGCAAGACCCACTGGTTGAAGCTTATTTATAAAACCCTCTTAGGCCTCACTGCCCCCTATCTGAGATATCTACTGCAGCCCTCATCCTCCACATACATCACCCGTTATGCCAGTCACATCCTGTTAAAGGTCCACAAAGCACACACATCCCTCGTCTTTTCAGTTCTCTGCAGCTGGCGACTGGAGCTTCAACAAACACTCAAACTGGACAGTTTTATCTCAATCTCTTCATTCAAAGACTCAATCATGGACACTTACTGACAGTTGTGGCTGCTTTGTGTGATGTATTGTTGTCGCTACCTTCTTGCCCTTTGTGCTGTTGTCTGTGCCCAATAATGTTTGTACCCTTATTTGTGCTGCTACCATGTTGTGTTGCTGCCATGTTGTGTTGCTACCATGTTGTTGTCATGTTGTGTTGCTACCATGCTGTGTTGTCATGTGTTGCTGCCATGCTATGTTGTTGTCTCTCTTGTCAAGATGTGTGTTTTGTCCTATATTTTTATTTTATTTTATTAATATGTTTCCCGCAGGAGGCATTTTGCCTTTTGGTAGGCTGTCATTGTAAATAATAATTTGTTCTTAACTGACTTGCCTAGTTAAATAAAGGTACATAATAATAATAATAATAATAATAATAATAATAATAATAATAATAATAATAATAATAATAATAATAATTAAGAAATCATATGCCCTGGGCCTTTGTTGTTTTTTTATACCACACAAATGACTGAAATGAGTGGCTAATCTGACTGATTGTGTCAGGCTCTGGCCATAGAGAAGCTTTGCTTCTCTATATTTCTATGGTCAGAGTCTGGCAGATCTATCATTTCTATTTCTGTCTGGTGTGTGTGTGTGGGATCCCTAATTAGAGGCAGCTGCTATGCATTACCTCTAATTAGGGATCCTACTTATATGTCTGTGTTCCACTCGTAATGCGTGGTTCATTGTCGTATGTTATGTTATGTCCCGTGTCGTGCTACGTGTGTCGTTATATATATCATTTGTTATTTTGTATGGTTCGTCAGTTCATTGAATAAAGATGTCGAACTATCGTTACGCTGCGCCTTGGTCTCTCTACACACCCGAACGTGACAGAATGAACCACCACCCGACCAAGCAGCGATATTCTGGAGCAAAGGAGAAAAAAGGTAAACAGCGGCGTAATCGTGGAAAAGGAGCCGGTAGTCAACCCCAGGAAAATTTCGGGGGGGGGCTATGGGGGTGGTCTGGTAACGAGGAGGACGCGCCAGTACCACTCTCCATGTGGGATGCACTGTGCCCGACATATAAATGGGGGGCGCAAAGTGAAGAGGAGGAGGATTATTTGGAGAGAAATTTTGGAGACGTTTTGGAGGAGATGTGGGAGATAGCGGAGGAAGTTGAACGGGAAATGTCGGAGTGGAATAATCCGTGCCCAGTCGCCTACTCCACTCCCGTGAAAGAGCAGTCCGCTTTACCAGTACCCAGTCGGGGTCCGGCCGTCTGCTCTACTCCAGTACCAGAGCAGTCCGCTCCACCGGTGCCCAGTCTGGGTCCGGCCGACTGCTACACTCCAGTGAGCCTCTCCAGTCCGGTACGTCATGTGCCTACTCCTCGCACTCGCCCTGAGGTGCGTGTCACCAGTCCGGCGCCATCAGTGCCGACTCCACGCACCAGGCCTCCAGTGCGCCTCTCCAGTTCGGTACGTCATGTGCCTGCTCCCCGCACTAGCCCTGAGGTGCGTGTTATTAGTCCTGTGCCACATGTGCCGACTTCACGCACCAGGCTTCCAGTGCGCCTTCCCAGTCAGGTACGTCCTGTGCCTGCTCCCCGCACTCGCCCTGAAGTGCGTGTTATTAGTCATGTGCCACCAGTGCCGACTTCACGCACCAGGCTTCCAGTGCGCCTCCCCAGTCCGGTACGTCCCGTGCCGACTCCCCGCACTCAACCTCCAGTGCGCCGCCCTAGCCCGGTACATCCCGTGCCGACTCCCCGCACTCGACCTCCAGTGCGTGTGCCCAGCCAGGTTCCTCCAGTGCCAGATCCACGCACCAGGCCTCCAGTGCGCCTCCCCAGTCCGGTACGTCCCGTGCCGACTCCCCGCACTCTACCTCCAGTGCGTGTGCAAAGTCCGGTACGTCCCGTGCCGACTCCCCGCACTCGACCTCCAGTGCGTGTGCCCAGCCAGGTTCATCCAGTACCAGCTCCACGCACCAGGCCTCCAGTGCGCCTCTACAGTCCGGTACGTCCCGTGCCGACTCCCCGCACTCGACTTCCAGTGCGTGAGCCCAGCCAGGTGCCTCCAGTGCCGACTCCACGCACCAGGCCTCCAGTGCGCCTCCCCAGCCCGGTACGTCCCGTGCCGACTCCCCGCACTCGACTTCCAGTGCGTGAGCCCAGCCAGGTGCCTCCAGTGCCAGCTCCACGCATCAGACCGTCGGTGCACCTCGACATCCCGGGGCCTCTCGTGATGATCAACAGCCCAGAGCCTCTCGTGATGATCGACAGCCCGGAGCCTCTCGTGATGGTCGACAGCCCGGAGCCTCCCGTGATGGTCGACAGCTCGGAGCCTCCCGTGATGGTCGACAGCCCGGAGCCTCCCGTGATGGTCGACAGCCCGGAGCCTCCCGTGATGGTCGACAGCCCGGAGCCTCCCGTGATGGTCGACAGCCCGGAGCCTCCCGTGATGGTCGACAGCCCGGAGCCTCCCGTGACGGTCGACAGCCCGGAGCCTCCCGTGACGCTCGACAGCCCGGAGCCTCCCGTGACGCTTGACAGCCCGGAGCCTCCCGTGACGCTCGACAGCCCGGAGCCTCCCGTGACGCTCGACAGCCCGGAGCCTCCCGTGACGCTCGACAGCCCGGAGCCTCCCGTGACGATCGACAGCCCGGAACCTTCCGTGACGCTCGACAGCCCGGAACCTTCCGTGACGCTCGACAGCCCGGAACCTTCCGTGACGATCGACAGCCCGGAACCTTCCGTGACGCTCGACAGCCCGGAACCTTCCGTGACGATCGACAGCCCGGAACCTTCCGTGACGATCGACAGCCCGGAACCTTCCGTGACGATCGACAGCCCGGAACCTTCCGTGACGATCGACAGCCCGGAACCTTCCGTGACGATTGACAGCCCGGAACCTTCCGTGACGATTATATGGCCGGAGTCGCCTGCCACACCGGTGCTCAGTCCTGGCCCGGTTATTTGCCCCGCTCCATGGCCTAAACTTGTTCCCCCACCATTGTTATTTAAAGGACCGGTGGGTTGCCCCTTTACATGGCTGGAGTCGCCTGCCACACCGGTGCTCAGTCCTGGCCCGGTTATTTGCCCCGCTCCATGGCCTGAACCTTTTTCCCCACCATTGTTGTATCCAGGACCGGTGGGTTGCCCCTTTATATGGCCGGAGTCGCCTGCCACACCGGTGCCCAGTCCTGGCCCGGTTATTTGCCCCGCTCCATGGCCTGAGCCTTTTTCCCCACCATGGTCATTTCTAGGACTGGTGGGTTGCCCCTTTATATGGCCGGAGTCGCCTGTTACACCGATGCCCAGTCCTGGCCCGGTTATTTGCCCCGCTCCTTGGCCTGAGCCTTTTGCCCCACCATGGTCATTTCCAGGACCAGTGGGTTGCCCCTTTAAATGGCCTGAGTCGCCAGCCACACCGGGCCCAGTAGAAATGGGGAGGAAGCTAGCCACTTCACCGGGGCCGGAACCGCCACCTGCGATCGTGTGATGTTTTTTCCTCCCTTACCCTTCCCTCTGTGTTTTTGTGTTTATTTTTCTTGCGGCCGGGAGTCCGCGCCTTTGGGGGGGGGTACTGTCAGGCTCTGGCCATAGAGAAGCTTTGCTTCTCTATATTTCTATGGTCAGAGTCTGGCAGATCTATCATTTCTATTTCTGTCTGGTGTGTGTGTGTGGGATCCCTAATTAGAGGCAGCTGCTATGCATTACCTCTAATTAGGGATCCTACTTATATGTCTGTGTTCCACTCGTAATGCGTGGTTCATTGTCGTATGTTATGTTATGTCCCGTGTCGTGCTACGTGTGTCGTTATATATATCATTTGTTATTTTGTATGGTTCGTCAGTTCATTGAATAAAGATGTCGAACTATCGTTACGCTGCGCCTTGGTCTCTCTACACACCCGAACGTGACAGATTGTGTGTAGATTGATGTGAAAACCAAAATTATTTGATACATTTTAGAAAAAGAAAAAAAAATGTCAAAGGGTCTGAATACTTTCCGAATTCACTGTATGTTATTCATATTGTTATGAGACAACATGGCTCTACAGGCCTTTTCAACATGGCTTTTCAACATGGATCTATAAGCCTTTTCATTATGTTCAAAGTTTTTCCTCCTTTGACTCCCTTTGTCAATATCCTGACATTAGTGTACCCGTAATGGGTCATATGTCACAACTGTCCACACATTAAGAATTCATAGTGTAATTGTTTTCCTCACATCTCTTTCTCATATCTACAGTACCATAATAGCCAGTCACTCTCTTTTTCCTATATTTCCACCTGTCACCAGTAATGTAATCTGAGAAAACTTGGAGGAAAAAACTAGCGAGTGTCTCTCTCACGCCAGCCAGCGGAGAGTGGAGAAATGGAGATAATGCAACATTTCCAATCAGTTCCACTGCAGTTCAGAATGTGGCGCGGGCCTCCACATCTCCAAAGTACGTGAAATTAATTTGTAATAGCTTGAAATATTAGATGAAGTTTGTACATGCGGAACAGAGTACACATGGCCGGGGAATTGAGAGCCCCCAAATATTTTCCCTCATGTGGAAAGGCTGCAATTAACAGGGGATTTCATCCCTTGTAAAATATAATTGAGTTCAGGATGGATGGATTTGAAACTTTTCAAATCCATCCAAGCAAATGTAGTTAATTGTGTACGTGTGTGTGTGTGCGTGCGTGCGTGCGTGCGTGCGTGCGTGCGTGCGTGCGTGTGTGTGTGTGTGTGTGTGTTTCTTTTGTCCTTTTTTTCACCTCACTCATTGCTTGAATCAAATGGACCTCAGGGTTTTGTGTTTACAAGTCTAGCATCATGGTTTATTTGTCACTACCGACTAGGTTTTTGTGATAAATGCCTTTTTAAGTTGCAAGTGGCTCGCTGTTTTCAACAGTTTGCAGTGTCTCTAACTTTATATAGGGCCAATATCCGGGACTAATAAAGACTACAGACCCAGACTTCCGACAACATCTATTGTTGTGTACCAGCATATGATGAGATGAGAATCGTTGAGTTCTGAGAATCTAGACAAATCGTTATCTTGCTCATTGTATTAGTATTGACTCAATGTATCCGCACAAGAGCTTCTAGAACACTGCTGGGGTTCTAACAGAATCTCCCAGGGATACCCTAATAGAATAGAGAACAAGGAGCTCACGGGCATGTTCCCCCAGGTCACTTAGATCTGCCACTGTGCTACTCTACACAATTAGATTAGGCCCAAGAGATCAATGAACTTCCAGGAATATAGAGCACAACAAACACACTGGTACTGGCAGCCATAGCCTCGAGTGTGACTACGTCACGACACAATACACAAGGGGAATGGGATTGGATTGTTTGTGTGTGTGTGTGTGTGTGTTTTCTTACAAAAGGCTATATGTTAATGCTTAACCTTGATGTATTCTATTTATTTATCTTTTATTTAACCAGTGAGACATCTTGAGACCTAGGTCTGATTCACAATCTTGCTCTGGGACCAACAGTCACATCAGCACACCCTCAATTATATACAAAATAATCATAATGCTACATTAACTCGCACTGTGCATGTTTGAAAGTGATGGTTATTGCTCTTCTGGTTTCTCAGTATTCATACCACACTTGATCTTATGAATTGCATTTGTAGATTGGTTTTAAGTAATAGCAGGCCATTCAGAGCTGCTTTACATTGGAGCACTTAAGACTCAAGAAGCACCTTGGCTTCTGTGTCACACTTGAATTTCTGATCCTCTTTTCATTACCCAGAAATGATTGTCAGCGTTGACGTATCTATATTTTCTCCTTTCGTCTGGGATTTTTTTCTGCCTCGCCGTCTCTCCTCCTCCCTCGCCGGGTGATTTTGTGAGGTATCTGTTAGACTGCATCCAGAGTCGGCTGTGGCCTCAGAAACCAAGGGTCATCACCAATCACACCATCTCCCATTTACCTATGTATTTCTGCAGCCTGCCGGTAAATGACAGATAGAAGCAGCGTCAGCGAGTACTAAACTACCACCTCGCCGAACGTCAAGCACTAAACACACTCAATTATAGCTTGTCTCTATTCTACAGCGTCAGAAGTGAATTTTAAAGCTGTTAAATGACACTAGCTGTACGTTCACTTTCTCCTCCTTTTCCCCTCCTCTTTTATATCCTTCCTCCCCCTCTTTCTTTTGTTAACTTTCGGTGCTGTGTCGTCTCGGCTGATTCTCTTCCTCCCACAGAGGCATTCAGAGTAGTGCCCGAGTCAAGACTGGTGTCCTTAAGCTTTTTGAGTTTCTAATTGTATTAAAGGTATTAAGGAGCCGAGGTGAGGTGAGGCAGCACTGTTGACATTGCAGCCTCAGTGCCAGGACATTAATTGGGTATTCAGTCCCTGGCATGGCTGATAGTGTACATCCTGGGATGGCAGGATCGGGATGGTATCCAGGATGATGCTCTGTTCTGGCATGGAGAGCTGTGTTGATCTGTGTGTCTGTGTCTGTCAGATGGCATCCTATTCCCTTTATAGAGCACTACTTTTGGGATAGATCCTGTGTTTGTACCAGGGTAAGCCTGTAGTGGCTTGCCTTGCCTTCGCACCCCTGAGTCCCCCAAGCTGCTTAGGGCCAGATGTGTAAACAGTTGGGAGATTAACCTCCCAAGGTTTACCTTGGTAATACCACCACTGTGGATTATACTCTCCCTCCTGGTTCACTCTTCTCATTTTCTCTGCCTCACTCTCTCCATCCGCTACCATATAGGAGGCTGGTGAGGGGAGGACGGCTCATAACAATGGTTGGAATGGAATGAACGGATGGAGTCAATATCATTCCATTGATTCCATTACTCAAATTCTGCCACCAGCCACCACTGATACAGAATGATGTCTTGTACAGGCTCAGGGTTACCGTTGATCAACCAGCCACTCTCCAATGCAGCGATGGGGAATATCTGCTCTGTGAGGATGCGTGGCTTTATTGTATCGCAGCCATGAACGAAATCACCAGCATTGTCGACAGCTGCAAGGTTACTTCTGCCAGCTTTGTCTTGTACACCTCGTTCTTCTAGAGGCCACAGTCGGATCCCTGAGTACACCACTTCACCATCAGTCACCAGACCACAATGAAGCCATTCCCCATCTGCCTGACTGGAGCTCACTGCTTTGTGGAGGTATAGGAGAGAGGAGAGAGCTTAATGTGTAATCAATGGCCAAAACATTGACAGAGCCGTAATAGGTGATTAAAAGCCAACGGCCCCCATGCAGAAAGAAAGGAGGTTGGCAGTTGTTGAGGAGAGGAGGTGGTTGGTAGATTATTTGGCGAGTGGATGTGTCTGCCACACCAGTGTGCTCTCATTCTCCGTAGCCCTGGAATTAACGATCCCCCATCTCAACACTCCTGACCCACTCCTCTCTGATTAGCCAGGCCCATTGATTGTAATTGGAGAATGTCAATTTTCTCCCCGTATCTGTACACAATTATCAGAAACTGAGCATAAAGTTTGATTTAATTTATTGTTTGCCATGGCTAAAGACTCCCTTTGGGTCGGCTTGCCATTGATGTGTACAAAGCAGACAGATTGAGACCAGATCAAGACCAGTGCGTTGGTGAGAGATCAATCATTTCGAGCATCTCACTGGTTTCATATCATATCAGATTTTACACTGCTTCCCTTCAAGGTTTGCTGTCATCAAATGTTCCTTACAGGTTGGGATTGTTACAAATCCTCTTTTGGAGTTCTGACTGACAATCTTCCAACGTTCTGAAGTTACGATGTTCTAAGCTAACAGACGCCTGACAGACAGAAGCCTTTGAATCCCGGCGTTCTGGACACTTCTGTGGATTTGGTGTCTCTCTCAGGATTGCTGTTTCGTTGGTTCCTTTAGCTGTCATATATACAGTACAGGCAGGTTATTCCTCCCCCTCAGGGTATTGTAAATCTTGCTCAGGCAGGCAGCCGCCATACCGACGAATAGTGCTATACAATTAACCCTAATCGCCTTGGCTACTGTAAGTGTTTTTTACTTTAGGGAACCATTATACTGTAATACTATATCAATAATCTGGCATCACAGACTAGTCATGTCCAATGGCAGACCCAGATCCAGGGCTGCAGTGTCAAAATGTTTTTCTATGACCTCCTGCCTTTCAAGCCACATTTTCATGCCCAGCGGACATGTCACCAATAAAACAGGATATAAATACATAATGCTTTGAGGAAATCTCCGTTACTGTACAACATGCAGTTCCGTCTTTGGCATGAGATAACCTAACTCCCCGGGAGGGGGTTGATACCTTTAAAATACAGTTTATGCTTGTGTGTGTGTATATATGTGGTGTGTGTGTGTGTGTGTGTGTGTGTGTGTGTGTGTGTGTGTGTGTGTGTGTGTGTGTGTGTGTGTGTGTGTGTGTGTGTGTGTGTGTGAATGGGATATTAATAATCATACACCATAAAACTTGCTAATCATTGATAATAAGACGTTCTCCCTTTCATCTATTTTGTTCCACATCAAAAGCCATTATAAGTGCCTTTGTGTTGCACCTGTGCGGTGGTCTTAATTACGATGTTAATGGACTTTCTGTTCCTGTAGCTTTCTGTGTGTGTGTGTGTGTGTGTGTGTGTGTGTGCTGCAACCTTCACAGCGTTAATTGAAACTCCCCCTCCCCTGAGATCAGCCGCCTCAATTAACCTCTCACAGCGTTCAGGGATAGGCCAATTATGTCCCCCCCCCCCTCACTTTCCCCCTCCTCCTCCCCGATTCTTCTCCCTCATCCTGCATGTCAGAAAACCCAGACACACTGACCGCAGATAGATACTGTGAGTGCATCCAAAATGGCACCCTTTCCCTATATTGTGCAATACTTTTAATCAGAGCCATGGTAGCTGGTCAAAAGTAGTGCACTAAATATGGAATAGGGTGCCGTTGCAGATGCAGTCTGTGCCATCCAAAGATCTCATCTCACAAGAAAATATATGTCTCTGATGTTATGTTGGATCATGTCATGGTTTATGGATGGACAGTATTTTGCGTGCATTTTGTGTCCGATATTATTTTGGGAGTGTTTTTCACATGCAGTCACTCTGGTTAAATGTTAGGTCTTTCTTTCAGCTCCTTTCTTTTCTCATTACAATGTGACTCTGATCCCGATTGACTTTCAGTGGCAGTTGATTTCAACTCCCCTGCGTTCAATGCAGAGAAAAAAAGTTTGATTTGCCTCCAATCAACTCCTATTGAATCAGAGCATGTGTTCTTCTGAGAGAAAAAATGAGGTAAGGTCATTTGTTTGGCATTGGCCCAAGCGGTGGTGGCTTCTCTTGTGCTGGAGAGGAGAGGAGAGGAGAGGAGAGGAGAGGAGAGGAGAGGAGAGGAGAGGAGAGGAGAGGAGAGGAGAGGAGAGGAGAGGAGAGGGTCAGTGATGTGGAAGATCTGAGGTTCCTAGTCAGTATTCTTCTATGCTGACTCGTGTTCTCCCTGTAGTTTGGCTTGTTATCAGCTGACAGAGCTCACTGCTGCACAGTGAGGACAGACTGATGGAGAGAGCGTGAGAGAGGGAGAAAGGGAGACAAGCCACCCCCCTTGTCATGGCGGGTGGAGATATCTCAGAAAACCTGCCAGGAGTAGTATGGTCGTGTAGATAATGGTGTCTCCTACAAAGAGACACCACGATAGAGAGCGGTGAAAGAGAGAGAGAGAGAGAGACAGAGAGAGAGAGACAGAGAGACAGAGAGAGAGAGAGAGAATCCCCATACACCCCAATAGTACCCGCAAAACACCAGTCTCAACGTCAACAGTGAAGAGGCGACTCCGGGATGCTGGCCGAGTTGCAAAGAAAAAGCCATATCTTCCTCTGTCCAGTGTCTGTGTTCTTTTGCACTTAATCTTATATTTTTATTGGCCAGTCTGAGATATGTATTTTTCTTTGCAACTCTGCCTAGAAGGCCATCATCCCGGCGTCGCCTCTTCACTGTTGACATTGAGACTTGTGTTTTGTGGGTACTATTTAATGAAGCTGCCAGTTGAGGACTTGTGTGGCGTCTGTTTCTCAAACTAGACACTCTAATGTACTTGTCCTCTTGCTCAGTTGTGCACCGGGGCCTCCCACTCCTCTTTCTGTTCTGGTTAGAGCCAATTTGCGCTGTTCTCTGAAGGGAGTAGTACACAGTGTTGTACGAGATCTTCAGTTTCTTGGCAATTTCTCGCATGGAATAGCCTTCATTTCTCAGAACAAGAATAAGTTCTTTGTTTCTGGCCATTTTGATCCTGTAATCAAACCCACAAATACTGATGCTCCAGATACTCAACTAGTCTAAAGAACTCAACTAGTTTTATTGCTTCTTTAAACAGCACAACCATTTTCAGCTGTGCTAACATAATTGCAAAAGGGTTTTCTAATGATCAATTAGCCTTTTAAAATGATAAACTTGTATTAGGTAACACAACGTGCCATTGGAACACAGGAGTGATGGTTATTGATAACGGCTGATTTTTTATGGAATATCTACATAGGCGTACAGAGGGTACGCCTATGTAGATATTCCATAAAAAATCAGCCGTTTCCAGCTACAATGGTCATTTACAACATTAACAATGTCTACACTGTATTTCTGATCAATTTGATGTTCTTTTAATGGACAAAACATTTTATTTTCTTTCAAAAACAAGGACATTTCTAAGTGACCCCAAACTTTTGAACGGTAGTGTATAGATCTTCTGCACAGATTCTGTCAGACCTGGGCCCTGACAGTAAATCTCAGTAAGACAAAAATAATGGTGTTCCAAAAAAGGTCCAGTTACCAGGACCACAAATACAAATTCTATCTAGACACCGTTGCCCTAGAGCATACAAAACACTATACATACCTTGACCTAAACATCAACGCCACAGGTAAATTCCACAAAGCTGTGAACGATCTAAGAGGCAAGGCAAGAAGGGCTTTCTACGCCATTAAAAGGAAGATCAAATTCAACATTCCAATTAGAATCTGGCAAAAAATACCTGAATCAGTTATAGAACTCATTGCCCTTTATCGTTGTGAGGTCTGGGGTCCGCTCACCAATTAAAAATTCACTAAATGGGAAAAACACCAAATTCAGACTCTGCATGCAGAATTCCTAAAATCCTCAGTGTACAACATTAAACACCAAATAATGCATGCAGAGCAGAATTTGGCCAATATTTGCTAATCATCAAAATCTAGAAAAGAGACGTTAAAATCTACAACCACCTAAAAGGAAGGGATTCCCAAACCTTCCATAACAAAGCCATCACCTACAGAGAGATTAACCTGGAGAAGAGTCCCCTAAACAAGCAAGTCCTGGGGCTCTGTTCACAAACACAAACAGACCCCAGAGAGTCCCAGGACAGCAACACAATTAGACCCAACCAAATCATGAGAAAACAAAAAGAGAATTACTTGACATATTGGAAAGATTTAACAAAAAAATCTGACCAAACTAGAATGCTATCTGGCCCTAAACAAAGAGTACAGAGTGGCAGAATATCTGACCACTGTGACTGACCCAAAACTAAGGAAAGCTTTGATTATTTGTACAGACTCAGTGAGCATGGCCTTGCTGTTGAGAAAGGCCGTCGTAGGCAGACCTGGCTTTCAAGAGAAGACAGGCTTTGTGCACACTGCCCACAACATGAGGTGGAAACAGAGCTGCACTTCCCAACCTCCTGGCAATTGTATGACCATATTAGAGACACATATTTCCCTCAGATTACACAGATCAACAAAGAATTTGAAAACAAACCCATTTTTGATTAAGGTGAAATACCACAGTGTGCAATCACAGCAGCCATATCTGTGACCTGTTGCCACAAGAAAAAGGCAACCAGTGAAGAACAAACACCATTTTAAATACAACCCATATTTATGTTTATTTGTTTTCCCTTATTATTTGTTTTAACCTTTATTTTACTAGGCAAGTCAGTTAAGAACAAATTCTTATTTTCAATTACAGCCTAGGAACAGTGGGTTAACTGCATTGTTCAGGGGCAGAACAACAGATTTTTAACTTGTCAGCTCGGGGATTCGATACAGCAACCTTTCGGTTACAGGCCCAACACTCTAACCACTGGGCTACCTTATGTACTTTAACTATTTGCACATAATATGACATTTGAAATGTCTTTATTCTTTTGGAGTGTAATGTTTACTGTTAATTTGTATTGTTTATTTCACTTTGGCAATATTGACATATGTTTCCCATGCCAATAAAGCCCCTTGAATTGAATTGAAAAAGAGTAAGAGTAAGAGAAAGAGAAAGAGAAAGAGAAAGAGAAAGAGAAAGAGAAAGAGACCGTCCACACAACTCTTGAAAAACTCCCACAATCCTCTCTGATATGGTCCAAACTTTAGCGGAATAATATGAAAGTGTGTGGCCCTCTATCTTCTTGTTCGGGGAAAATAAACAGATAGGCATGCAGCGATTATCACCATTGTTTAATGTTTTATTGATGTCTTTATTTTTCTAGCTTCTATCCTTGCTGTTTGGTGGTTGGATGTTTTGTGTGTGTGTGTGTGTGTGTGCGTGTGTGTTTGTGTGTAGATAGGGAGGAGCAGTGAGCTATCAGGGAGAGTTATTTGAGCGTAATGCCTTGGCATCAGTGAGTAGATGGGCCACAGCTATCTGGAGGACATCTCTGTGATCTATGAAGGAGAGAGGCGACCGACCTGAGAAGACAATTTTACACTGTTTCACTGTAAAGAGATCCAAGAAGACTGGACGTGTGTATGTGTGTAGGACATTAGCCATTAGCCTGCTCTGCTCTGTTGTGACACCCTGAGTCATCAGGAAGAGCAGATATACACAGAACGACACTTTATATGTGTCCCAAATGGCACCCTATTCCCTATATAGTGCACTACTTTTGACCAAAGCCCATTGGCCCTGTTTAAAAGTAGTGCATTATAAAAACAGCCAAGACAAAGAATAAACTGACCAAATAAATATATAATCAACAATAGTTTAATGCGAACAAGACTCAACAATGGGGAAAAAGAGAGTTTATTGATGCTTCAGCACTTACACAGAGTCCCCACATGTTCCTAAACATTGCATTTGATTGTCCTTATTTGGTCTTAGAGATTTCAGATTCCAGGTTTTGCAGCGCCAGCTAAACTGAAGCAGCTATTTGTCATTAGTTTAGTCTTCTTCAGCCAATGACCATGGTGTGTGTGTAATGTGTGTGTGTGTGTGTGTGTGTGTGTGAGTGTTGTGTGTCTGTGTGAAGCTAATGGAATGAAAACAGCTTCCATTTCCAAGGTCTTTTTATCAGTTAAACTTGCAAATAAGCTATTTTCCTTGACACATCCCTCAAGACAACAACAGATTGCAGACAACTCATCCTCTCCAACTTTAATTTGATCAGGGTTATCACGAGGAAAAACACTGTTAATGTGTATGTCTGACAGACAGACATAGTGTGATCTGAATGTACATTACTGTATATAAAACAAAGTGTTGAAATGTTCTAACTCTATTTTCTTTCTCTCTCTGTCTTTCTGGTGCTGTCTCTCTCGTCCCTTCATGTTGATCCGTTAACAGGTACAGTAATCAAAGATTGTTTTCTCAACCTTCATCTCTTTAGAGTTTTTAGCAGCCTCATAAATAATGTAATGTACAAGTTTTAAGTGTTTAAGCTTAATACGGGACATTTATTAAGTTGTTTCATAGTAGATCATTTAAATGAGTTTTAATACATGTTCCTCCAATTATTTAAGCAATATCTAAGCAATTTAATCCAAGAAGTATTTCAAGGCCACACACACACACACACACACACACACACACACACACACACACACACGCATGCATATATACATAAGAGGAGAGCAGACGATGAATGATATGAGTATTAATGAAGTCCTATTTAACGATTATAGCTGGAGGCTTAATGAGAAACTCATGCAAAGAACAGGCAATTACAGAAGCCTTTGTCCCTTTCTCACATTCAGTCCCTCTCTTTACCTCACTCTCTGTCTCTCGTGGCATGATGGAGCTTTAGAGGTTTTCACCCACACACAGTGGGTCACACACACACACACACACACTTACACTCTTGCACGCACAAATGCACAAACACACACACACACACACACACATACATACATGCGCACACACACAAACACACACATACGCACGCACACAAACAGACACTCACATGGGTTATTTCCTCTGCTTCTTGACCTCTATGAACAGAGACTTATGACTGCAGTAGAAGCAGTCAACTCAGCTATCAGAATGTGTCAGTTTAATTGAATAAACCCCTTTATCCCTTCTCCTCTCTACATGGAGAAGTCAATCAAACTTGCTTATATATGTATTTTTGTCAACTCAGCATTTGCGACATGTTGGAAATACATGTTCAATTTCCACATAAAGTAGGTCAACGGCGTGTGTGATAGACTGTAATATACTTTCCCAAAAAAGGTCTGCAAGGCGTTCGTGTGTGGATGACTGGCTGTCTATATGGAAGTGTCTGTATCTCAGCTCCCAAGTGGCTCATCTGTGTGGAAAATGTCTGGTTGTCTTAGTGTCCTGATCTAAGGTGGCTTGTCGTGTTTTTCTAACAGAGGTTCTTGTGGCTTTGTGTTTGTGTGTCTGGTGAGCTGCCAGTGAATAGTGGTTCTGTACACGTGAAACAAACCAGCTGCTAAGACTAGGAGACAGAGTGTGTGTCCCAAATGGCACGCTATTCCATATATAGTGCCATTTGGAGCACACCCTGAGGTCATAGTTCAAAACAGGAACACTGCCTGTCTCAGTCTAGGTTAATGTTCCAAATCCTCTATTCTACCGTCTCTTCTACCGTTAAAACCATTGTCGACTTTGGCAAAAAACAACTAGAGAGAGAGAGAGAGAGAGAGAGAGAGAGAGAGAGAGAGGGGACCAGGGAAAGAGAGAGAGAGAGAGAGGACCAGGGAAAGAGAGAGAGTGGACCAGGGAAAGAGAGAGAGTGGACCAGGGAAAGAGAGAGAGTGGACCAGGGAAAGAGAAAGAAAGGGAGGGAAAGATACAGAGCAAGAATGCACTATGGACCCCATGTCTGTATCAGTGGTTCCTCTGTTACAAAAAACAACTATGGAGAGAGAGAGAGAGAGGATACGAAATACTAACTAATAGTAGTGTGCTGTTATGGTGGTAGTAGCAGCAGTATTAGCAGTAGCATTATTATTAGTAGTAGCAGTAGCAGCAGTAATATTATTAGTAGTAGCAGTAGCAGCAGTAATAGTAGTAGCAGTAACAGCAGTAATATTATTATTAGTAGCAGCAGTAATATCAGTAGCAGCAGTAATATTAGTAGCAGTAGCAGCAGTAATAGTAGTAGTAATAGCAGTAGCAGCAGTTTTATTATTAGTAGTAGCAGCAGTATTATTATTAGTAGTAGCAGTAACAGCAGTAATATTAGTAGTAGTAACAGTAGCAGCAGTAATATTAGTAGTAGTAGCAGTAGCAGAAGTAATATTAGTAGTAGTAGCAGCAGTATTATTATTATTAGTAGTAGCAGCAGTAATATTAGTAGTACTAGCAGTAGCAACAGTAATATTAGTAGCAGTAGCAGTAGCAGCAGTACTATTAGTAATAGTAGTAACAGTAGCAGAAGTAATATTAGTAGTAGTAGTAGTAGTAGAAGCAGTAATATTATTAGTAATAGCAGTAGCAGCAGTATTATTAGTAGGAGTAGCAGCAGTAATATTAGTAGTAGTAGTAGTAGTAGTAGTAGTAGTAGTAGTAGTAGTAGTAGTAGCTGCAGTAATATTAGTAGTAGTAGTAGTAGCAGCAGTAATATTAGTAGCAGTAGCAGCAGTAATATTAGTAGTAGTAGTAATAGTAGCAGCAGTTATATTAGTATTAGTAGCAGTAGCAGCAGTAATATTAGTAGTAGTAGTAGTAGCAGCAGTAATATTAGTAGTAATAGCAGTAGCAGCAGTAATATTAGTAGCAGCAGTAATATTAATAGTAGTAGCATTAGCAGCTGTAGTAGTAGTAGTAGTAGTAGTAGCAGTAACAGCAGTAACATTAGTAGTAGTAGCAGCAGTAGCAGTAGTGATGGAGTTAGAGTTTGTATGATTTCAGCAGTGAAAGCATTAGGTCTTTACTGTTGGTGTGGGGCAGAGTGTTGTTGGTGTTGGATGCAGTTGAACTTTGTGCTGTATTCTCTTGCGGTTGGTCGGCCTCCCAGCCACGTCTCCCTTCTGCCAACAGGAAGTGTGAGTTTACTCAGCGTTATTTAAAGACTAGAACGATGCAGGGAGAAGGAAAGGAGGGAGGGAGAACCCTGTGTGTTATTCACCCTTCCTCTCCTCCTCTCCCCCTCCTCCTCATCTCACCATCCAATGAGCGCCAAACAGGTTTTGTTATCTTTGCATAATGGAGAGGCCTAATGTAGCTTGACTATTTGCATCGTTTGATCATAGCTTCAACTCTAATGTGATTGAGTTGGGGGAGGGCGAGGAGCTGAGAGAGAGAGAGAGAGAGAGAGGAGAGAGAGAGAGAGAGAGAGAGAGAGAGAGAGAGAGAGAGAGAGAGAGAGAGAGAGAGAGAGAGAGAGAGAAGAGAGAGAGAGAGAGAGAGAGAGAGAGAGAGAGAGAGAGAGAGAGAGAGAGAGAGAGAGAGAGAAAGAGAGAGAGAGAGAGAGAGTGTCGTCGGAGAGAGAGTGTCGTCGGAGTAGCGCTGAGTGCTGCGAGAGCGAGCGAAAGGGCAGAAGCAGATTGAGCTCTTACAGCGGGAACGAGCGCGATCTGGGAGCTGCACCGATGAACGCTTACAGAAAAAATTACAACCAGGCCTAAATGGATAGGAGCAAGGAAAGAATTAAATAACAGCCATTATTCACAGCGGGCTTTTATTAGTCCACTCGCTGAATAGCTAGCTGAGATATGCATCGCGGTCAACCTTGACAGATGTTCCATCTAATGACATTTCAACACGGCCAGCTCGGCACTTTAGTTTTTGTGTCTCCTTTCTGTTGTTTGTTTGATTGTGTGTCTGTCTGTGTCTGGACTCAACTGTAATAACACATATGGTTTCAATGGCCCCGTTCTGGGGGAGGGGGGGGGCTCTGGATTTAATTCCCCCTTTCTTTATCTGATGTAATAGATTTGCAAACACCCCACAGCGAAGACAGAAACAGAGAGAGAGAGAGGGATGGAGTAGGCAAGTCAGTTAAGAACAAATTCTTATTTACAATGACAGCCTACACCGGACAACGCTGAGCCAATTGTGCGCCGCCCTATGGGACTACCAATCACGGCCAGATGTGATACAGCCTGGATTCGAACCCGGGACTGTAGACCTCTGCACCACTCGGGAGTCCAGAAGGTGTAGATGGAGAAAGAAAAACAGACATAGAATCCCTTACAGAACATTTTGATATTTTCAAGTGTTTTCCTTTCCTTTCCTTCGTATCCCTCGCTTTGTTATCCCAAATACTCTGTGTCTGGTTTAAAATGACATTAGGAACGAGCAACCAAAAGATTGAGATGACAGAGAGATGGATTAAAGACAGAGAGAGAGAGAGAGAGAGAGAGAGAGAGAGAGAGAGAGAGAGAGAGAGAGAGAGAGAGAGAGAGAGAGAGAGAGAGAGAGAGAGAGAGAGAGAGAGAGAGAGAGAGAGAGAGAGAGAGAGAGAGAGAGAGAGAGAGAGAGAGAGAGAGAGAGAGAGAGAGAGAGAGAGAGAAATAACAACAGACTGGATTACAACAGATTTGTGTGAGGAATACATGATAGCTTTCCTTCTTCCCCTTCATCCCTTTATCAGGTTGGCCTAGGTCACTAGAAGAGAGGGGTAGGAGGAGAGGGGGTTGTACCACTGGGGAGGAAGGAGGTAGAGAGATAGAGGGAGAGAGAGAGAGAGCGAGAGCAAATGAGAAGAAAGCAGAGAAGGGAGGTTGTGTGTTGAACTTGTTTATGTGTGCACAACTATACTTTTGCCCATGACTCAGTCTCTGTTTTTTGTTTTATTTCCTGTTTGACCTGTCCTGTGCAGCCCACTCGGAAACTATTCCTGTACCATACTCTCAGAGAGGGAGTGTGGGTAGACCTGCTACAGTTTGCCTCAGCTTCTCTTAGGAACACATTCACTATGGTTGCATCAAATGGCACTCTATTCCCTTTATAGTGCACTAGGGAACATTTGAGACGCATCCTATAGAAATCCTTTAGGTTTTATGGTGTGAACATGGATAGATTGATAAGGGATGTGACCCTATGATAGACTGTCTTGATTTAATTTTAGACTGATCCTATACAGAGGATATTTTTCATCTAAAATGGCAGTGATATTGGTTCTAATAACGTCTGTTTGTGTCATATCCAAAGATATAAAGACTAATTTACACGTTTAGCTCTGTGATTTTCTCTGTTTCTGTAATTACTATTTTGTCTCCTAGTCTTTATTATTGGGCCATCCTCTGCCTCCCCTCTCTCTTATCAGTAGAGCCAGCCCCCCTGCCAGCGTCCTAGAGACTATCGCCAGCCACATAAACATTTTACTGACAAGGACGGTCAAATGTTTACTGACGAAGCAAAAGTGTTAACTGGCAACGGCCACATTGTGTGTGTGTGTGTGTGTGAGGTGTGTGGTGCGTGTGTGTGTCCAGAGAGAAAATGATAGAGAGCCCCTGATGCGCAGGCACTTTTGAAGTGGAACCCTGCAGATCCCCTGGAAATTACAGATACACATTTTTCACTCTTTCCACTGGAGGCCCATCCTTCTAATGCACTTAGTGCCACAGCCAACCATGCACACTTTACCTGAGGATATGAAGAAAAAGAGAGAAAGGATCCCTCTCTTTTATTTTATTTTTCTCTCTCTCCCTCGTCCACTCTCTCTCTTTCCCTCGTCCACTCTCTCTCTCTCTCTCTCTCTCTCTCTTTCCCTCGTTCCACTCTCTCTCTCTCTCTCATCTCTCTCTCTCTCTCTCTCTCTCTCTCTCTCTCTCTCTCTCTCTCTCTCTCTCTCTCTTACTCTTTCCCTCGTCCACTCTCTTTCTTTCCCTCGTCCACTCTCTCTCTCTCTCTCTCTCTCTTTCCTCGTCCACTCTCTCTCTTTCCCTCGTCCACTCTCTCTCTTTCCCTTGTCCTCTCTCTCTCTCTCTCTCTCCTCTCTCTCTCTCTTTCTCTCTTTCCCTTTTCCCTCTTCTACTCTCTCTCTATCTCTCTCTCTCTCTCTCTCTCTCTCTCTCTCACACCCCCTCTTTCTTCCTGATTGAGGGTTTGGTTCAGTTATCTACATTATTGTAAAGATGTGATATGGTTATCTCCATCTAAATTCCCCCTACTAAGATAAATTAATTGTAAGCCCTAACTTCCCCTATGCCCTGCATTGTGGAACATTTCTGAAAAGGATTGGCCACAAGGTGTCAGAACTGAATGTCCTTCTCTTAGTCCACTCACAATGTGTGTGTGTGTGTGTGTGTGTGTGTGTGTGTGTGTGTGTGTGTGTGTGTGTGTGTGTGTGTGTGTGTGTGTGTGTGTGTGTGTGTGTGTGTGTGTGTGTGTGTGTGTGTGTGTGTGTGTGTGCAAGTGTGTGCGTGTGTGCGTATGTGCATCCATTTGTGTATGTGTTTGCGTGTGTGTGGGAAAACTCCACTATACTACATTTAGCTCTTCCAGTCAATAACTTCACACCCCTCTCAATCCCACCAATAAAGCTTAGGCTCAGCTCATTGATACACACTGCAGTCAATTACTTTAAATGTGAATGCATTGCCCGGCGGTCAGTGTGGACCCAGTTCCTGTGCCAGTCCACAGATTCATGGAAGTGCAACAGAATGGAAATCATGTGGAGGTTTTGCTTAGACTTCTGCCTGACTAGGTAGAGGGATGCAGTGTTCCCTCAGGGGATGTAGACCTGGAACCCAGGAGAGTTGGAGAAGCCTGCCATGATTGTGTTTGACTGATTGGCTGTAAGATACTCATATAGTAAATGTGTTTCCAGAATATTGGTATTGGTGTATCTATCGGAGCTGTTGTTAAGTAGGGAGCTGATGCCCTTCTCTGATCATCTCACACTGTTGTTCCTAAAAGGTTGTAGAGCTGATGCCTCCCTGGACTGGCCACTGTACCTCACCCGCACTGTCAATCAAAGGCGGGACATAATATTAACTCATTAGTTGACTTGGGTTACATACTGTTACGTGTTCGATTGGGTGTCTGCTTGCAGTGGCCGTCCCATTTCCCCACAATACACATAGTATACACTGAGTGTATATGGCATAGACTGACCAGGTGAATCCAGGTCAAAGCTATGATCCCTTATTGATGTCACCTGTTAAATCCACTTCAATCAGTGTAGATGAAGGGGAGGAGACAGGTTAAATAATGTGTTGAGACAATTAAAACATGGACTGTGTGTGTCCCATTCAGAGGGTGAATGGGCAAGACAAGCGCACCAGTTTTAGTGTGTCAAGAACTGCTACAACTGCTGGGTTTTTCATGCTCAAGTTTCCTGTGTGTATCAACAATGGTCCACCACCCAAAGAACATCCAACCAACTTGACACAAACTGTGGGAAGCATTGGTCAACATGGGCCAGCATCCCTGTGGAACGCTTCTCAGTATACAATCACACATCACTTTGTTATTTTTTAGAGGACAGGCCTTGATTCAATGCGTCGCTCAGAGATCCGTGTCATAGCGCGGTTGAAATTTAAACGCAATGTTCTCACTTTCGCGGAGACTGCATTCACGGTAAACGCTGCATATGTCGGCTCAATCGGAAATGACCTTTACATTTCAATCGCCCTCAACGCTACAAATTGAATCTAGCTTTAAGAGGTAAACAATATTGAAATACGAGGCAATCAATATAATGAATTAAATAATCTCTCTTCTCACTCTCCTTTTCGCTCTCTATTTCTTTCTCTTTTGTCTTACTGTATAATGTGACAAGGCTTACTAATCACAGCCAGAGCCTGTTGATACTTCCTCTTTGTCCTCTGCAGACCTGCTCATTAAACATCCTATTCAAACTTAATGCCACCTTAGCATGTTGCAGACTTGAGCTGAGTAATTCCCTTCAAAACAGACGGACACTCTCGGCCACCCTGGTTTCAATAGGTAATAGAACCATCTGCCATTGAAAAGGCAAT